>WAAB01008433.1:38519-49517 GCA_013389865.1 Piaya cayana
TGCATAGGGTTGTTGTGCCCCAAGTGCAGGACCCGGCATTTGGCTGTGCTAAACCTCATGCCGTTGGACTCAGCCCAGCAGTCCAGCCTGTTCAGATCCCTTTGCAGAGCTTCCCTACCCTCCAGCAGATCCACACTTCCACCCAGCTTAGTGTCATCCATAAACTTGCTAAGGGTGCACTCGATGCCTTCGTCCTGGTCACTGATGAAGACACTGAACAGGGCTGGACCCAGCCCTGAGTCTTGGGGAACCCCACTTGTGACTGGTCTCCAGCTGGATTTAACATTTCCCACCACTCTCTGGGTCCGGCCATCCAACCAGTTTTCCACCCAGGAGAGTGTGGTAGCCCAGAGAGCCCGAGCAGTTGCTGCAATCCCTGGAGGGATGAAGAGAGACTGGGATGACACCTTTCCTTGCATATGCATGCAGCCCAGCGCTTACTGCTGGAGCCACAACTGTATCACCTGGCCCTCAAAGTCAGGATCCAGCTCCATGAAGTCACTGCAGCTGGGCTATGCTGATTCATGGATTCTGCTGGCACAACAGTGGGAGGGGGTTGGTGGATCTCCTGTCGTGTTCAAGATGACTGTCACAAAAACACTGTAGGTGAAAAAAAAACAGTCTAAGCATAAGGCTTGTACATCCATTCAGGTCTGTGAGGTGAGAAAGAGTCCATGCATCTGTGCAGAGAGGCTCATTCCTGCTTCAGAAATGTTACCTGAGCAGGCTTGGTGTTTTATATGCAAACTGTTACATAGTCCACAGTCTCTTCTTTTTAATAAACTTTCCTCAGTTGAGGAATTGGAGGGAAGAAAGTTTCAAGGTCTAAACTGAGTGTCTTTGACTGAAGAATCTTGTAAAATAATTTCCAGCTGGAGGAACTTTACATTTCAATTCAGATCTCTCTAGCTGAAAGTGTTGTACCAGAGCTGAAATTTAAGAAAAATGTCAATACTTTTGTTCCTTTGTTTTAAAAGAAAAAGTTCCAAGGGAAAAGAGGCAAGACTTCAGTGCAGAATTACTAGAGGAACACTACACTTACACTGCAATGAAAGCAGCAAAGACTTACTCGAGTCCTGTTAGGAGATTTAAGAACAACAAACAAGCCACACCAGGATGGAAGAGGCTGGTTTTGTCCCAGTCAGTGCGAGAGCCATCTGTTAAGAGATTCACTTATGTTGCTGGAGTAACAATTCCACAGCTGTTCTCCATGAATTAGAAAGAAAGTACACATCTAGAAGAATTGTGTGTGTTTCAGAAGATGATTAGAAAGAATACATTTCTTTTTCCTGCATCCTGAAGAACTACAAGAAGGATGACGCCGCTGGCAAACTCCTTTGTCAGGAGAAAACAGGAAACCACATCACTTGAATCCAAAACCAGGAGTGGTCTTCTACTTCTTATAACTTAAGGAATTTAACACATATTACATCCCGTGTGCATATATGCAAACTAACTATCTGTCTGTCTGTCTATCACCTTCTCTATTATAGCTCTCATTTGAGAACTGTATTAAGGTACTGACCTGTGTCTGCTAAGTATACCTCCCAAATACACTACAAATACATTCAGAATTGAAACCCCTGACTGATACGTCACCTGCAAACAGAGGTGGAAATAAGCGAAATGGTTCTCCAACCTCTTCCCTAGCACAAGAACTGTTTATCTAGAGCTCTTCTTTTCAGTCAAATGTCAGTTCCTCTCCTGTTTCTGTGTATTTTACTGATGAGGGCAATCCTCAAGCAGACTGGTACCTACTCAAATCTTGCAGTAGGACAAGATGTCAGTTTTAATGTCCTGTGCCCAAGCCAACTGACGTAATTACTGAAGACCCTACTCAAACCATCTCTGATGGCATCTGAAATGTCCTTGGCTCCCTGTGCAGCAAGCAGATGAAGAAGGGCTGTATTCAGACTGCTGGCTCCAGATGTCAATCTCAGCCAGTTTGATAAGTTCTTTTCAGGGGCCAGGACATGATAGCTTTAGACAGTGAATATCCTGATTTGTTCACTGCTCTCTTGAACCTAGTGATCCCTATTCTGTCCCATTCCTGTATAGCTTTAGCTTATTTCTTCCTGCGTCAGATCTGACACTGTTACTCTCATTTCCCTGTGCACTATGTGATGAATCAGTGATGGCTGAAGGTTTGCAGCACGGCCTTTAATTAGTACAGGCAGCAAGGTATTTTCATAAAGCAGCAGACCTGGTCCACTGGGATGCAACTTTGTATAAGCAAAGGGATTAAGACCTCAAGCACAACTGTGGAACACTCAAAATAAATTACAATTGGTATTATTCTTCCATATATACAAATCTACATATAATTTTTTTTCACCCTACAGGTATCAAACCCATGACTGAAACTAATGAGAAACTAATTGAATACTGCTCTTTCAGGAAAACACTGCCTAGCATACCTTGATAAAGCAAAGATAAATTGCTTTCCTTTTAAACCAGATTAATGTGGAATTAGACTGGGAATGTTAAAAAATAACAAAACATAGAAGAATGTAATATTGATTTTTTTTTCTTTTTCAAAAACTACACTGCTCTGCTTTTGAAAGACTGTCCTCTCAACTTTATGGACTCAGAGAACATTACTGGATGTGTAGGCTGTGCAGCATCATAAATGGTAAAGATCAGGGCTACCGCTCCAGGCTAATAGCATAATTTTCCACTAGATGGTTTTCATTTACAATTCACCTATTGCACCTGGAAGTCTAACTGAAGCCAAGCACATTTTCAGGTTGCTCAAGGTATAATTATATAATATAAGAACCAAATAGCCCAGAAAGGCAGATTTAACTTTATAATTAGAAACATTTGCTATTTTGGGTGGCTTCTCCCCAACGTGTTTATAAGTTCCCTATCATTCTTTTCAACACATTGTAAAAATAAATTATGACAGGCTGCAGAGTGATTCACAGGTACAAGAAACAGGAAAGAGAGAAATTACGCAGGAGGAGTCTGGATAAACCTGAGACAGCAGAACATTTGGATGTTCGTAAGCAAAGTGTTGTTGCATAGGAGGGAAGATAGACAAGGGATGTCTGTATTCAGTTCCCAAGAGGTCTACTAAAGACAAGGTGACAATGGAAATAAATTCCTGTTTCTGCATGTATGAAACATAAATAGATTTATCAATAGACATCAGAGGCACACACAAATGCTGTGCATTGGCAGCCACCACCCTAGAATAACCCATCAGCTTCTACCTGCTGGAATAGCTAGAGGTGCTCCTCCAATCACTCCACAGCCCCAGTTAATGCTATCTCTCCAGACCCTTTAGCTCTGCTGGCATCAACACAACCTTTCCAAGGAAGAGTGACAGACAGCAGCCTGTAGTGCTGGGTGCAAGGCAAGCCATCCTGAAGAGCCATGCTGTCCCTCAGAGTTAAATGTTAACATGTGAAAACAGATCTATTGCTAGTAAGGAACAGCAAGTTAACTATCGTGGGCAGCAGCCAACACTGCTTTCCTCTGCAGTTAGTTTGATGAGATCAAAAGTGAGATTAGAATGAGGTGTGTTTCATAAATAATTTTTTATACATGTTGTGGTACAGCAGAATTTGGTCTTCATAAAAATCTGTGGGTTGCATCCAAATAGTAATTGCATTGTAATGACTCCTGGTTATTGTCTTTGCTGTACCGGAACTGGCAGTTCAAATCTGAAAAGTTCTCTACCATCTCACCAGATCTCTTGACTCCATCCCTTGCCTCCTTGAGAAGGATCATGAAAATGATGCTCAGGAAGATAAAGAAAACAGAAACCTGAATTTGAGAAGTCCACAGTCAATTATTTCAAGACTAGTGAAAGGGGTACAAATAGATGATTGAATGAAGAGTTTTCTTGAGATCTATGGATTTAAAAACTTAACTCTCTTCTACTGCAGCCCCTAAGCTGGATGTTACAGAGCAGTGCTGAGCAGCAAGCATTTAATTTACTGTATTTTCTGCACTGTCTCAATGCAAGTTATTTTTTCCTTTAAATAAACAAAGCTATTATTGCCATTCCAGAATATTCAAGCAAGCACCACATATCAACTCTCCTAAACAGTCTCTGTCTCTTTTCCTGCTAGGATGGCTTGGATGTTGCTACAAGCATGCTGAAAAGCATTAGTGATACAGACAAAACCTTCTTAAGGCTATGTGTCAGAAATATCCCATGAACGGCCAGAAAAAGGAGGTCAGGAATCTATTGAAAAAAAGAAAAAAGCAAGCAGAGCTGTACATAAACACAAAATGGGACACTACCTCTTCTGAGACGTTCTGTGTGGCTGCCAAATCCTCCTGCTGCATCACTACAAGCCATACCAACAACTAATGTCCTCCCACCCGTCCTGTACACAGGCAGCTGTCAGCCAGCCACACACAGACAGCGCTGGGAGCACAGCTCAGGATGCCAGCAGTACACAGGTCACCCTGGTCAGGCTGCACAGAAGTTCAGTGAGCACAAGGACATGGCCCAGAGGGTTTCCTTCCCTTTCGCTGCCACTTTTTGGATGTTCTGTATAAGTGGAAACATGGCCAATTGTTGGTTTTCTGTTTTGTAGCTTTTATTACTACAGAGGTTGCCATGCTTGCGATGCAACACAGGACTGCAGACCACACTGTTCGCAGTCCACCAAGGAATCCTTGAGAAAATACTTTGCTTTAATGGCATTGCTTGAGTTTTATATTAATATAACAATGTGCTTCCACAGCCCCCACAGCCTAGTGAACCACTCTCACCACTGTCAAGACAAAACTACACAATGTGACATCTAAGACTAAGTTCTCTACTTTCGGTACATGAGAACATGAATGCCTCTATACAATCAACATTGGATGAGTATGTTAGCATTTTTTATAGCATCTTTTGTATTGAATTCCCATTAAGCTTCCCAACCAAGTGATCTTTTAAAACGTGCAGAATATTGAAAAGGGAACAGAAGCCAGTTATATTGGCTCTCTGATGCCTAAAAGTGAGAAATCCTAGGACTTTATTTACATTTATGACAGTGTAGAAAAGAAAATCCTGTCTCTGCAGCCTGAGGAAACTTTAGCTGTAGCCGAAGGAAGCAAGCTAGGAATTAGATGATGTAATAAATTATGCAACTGTTGTTTAGGAATGTTTAACAAGAGCTTAAAATTAAAATTCACACAAGTTGCAGATAACAAGGGAATCAGAGAAGCCTCAAACATTTAACTGCCTGTGTTACTTAACAGGCCACAGCGGATGAACAGGATGGAGAAAGTAAAGACGCCTGCAGCTTTTGCACAGAATGTAGCTGTCAGTGTTCCTTCCTGCAGCGTGGGTATCTGCAGCACTCCTTGGATGCAGGGTGTTCATATTTTTCCAACTATGAGAGCTTTAAAAAAGGGGAGTTATCGATTGTAAAATACTCTCTTGGTATAATATGATAGCCATGCAACAAAATTACATCCCATATGTCTTGTTGTGTTCGTTATCTGCTTTAATACAGCTCTACGCACAGCAGAACCCAGCAATGCATGCAGAGCAGTGAGATCCACCTACCGAACAGAGGTGCCTAGATCTCACCTTAGGCTTAGATACACAATAGTCATACACAGAACAGCAACGGAGTGGCCGACCACCCATTTAACTGTGATGTGTATCACACTAACTAGCACTTCTCCAGCAATACTCTGTAAAGAGGAGGATTTGGTTTTTTATATCCAGATTTCACAATTGGCTTGTGGTGCTTAAACATGACAAGTTCCTCCTGTGCTACCAGCTGGCCGCAGCGTGTCTAAGGATCACTATCCCTCTGCCAGACAAATCACCTCTGCAGACAAAGAACCAGCCACCTGTCCCAACAGAGGTGTTTCTGCTCTCAAACAGTTTATTTTATATAGCTGCCAGGTTAAAACCTTTCTGCA
Organism: Piaya cayana; assembly: GCA_013389865.1. Classification (NCBI taxonomy): domain Eukaryota; kingdom Metazoa; phylum Chordata; class Aves; order Cuculiformes; family Coccyzidae; genus Piaya; species Piaya cayana. The sequence continues at coordinate 44,403 of WAAB01008433.1, forward strand.
AGATCCCCTAAAGCAGAAGCAAATGCTCTTGGAAGTTATTTTCTTCAGCACTTATCACTGTCTTGCATGCCAGCTAACATGGGGGCAGTTTTACGCCTGCAGTGCTGCTGTTCTCCTTTCCATCAAAGGCTCCGACAATTTTCCCACCTCCAGTCTGGTCATGGTGCTACATCATCACATCAGAGGCTCCCAGTTCAACAGTAAAAAGAAGCTGAGAGTTTTCTAAGGCCGTTATTCAAGTTCTCCCTGAGCTTATCTCTGAGCTCAAGAATTGAAAAAAAGACTTTAGAAAGTCAGTGAAAAATGCTGCAGATAACTTGGTTGTGCAGAGTGGAAAAGATAACTTTAAAATTATTTGAGAGTTAAAATCATGTCACTGAGCCTACAGAAAGTGTTTTAGGGCTATAATAATATCCTGGCCATAGTGATAGGCAACAGACACCTGCTTATCTCAAATACAGTTTACAGAAGTTTACAGAGGAGGAAATAGGAGAACATAATTTCTTTCAAGCCTGTCATATCTTCAATAGGATTCCCAGGCCTAAAGCAGAGAACATGAAATGCAAGGAAAAGAAATTGCAATGCTAGAGACTGACTAATTTTAGAATCAACCACATGCTGTTTGCTTGCATCTCATGAGTGACCTTTGCATTATTCTCGGTTAGGAGGAAATTCCAATCTACATTAATAACCAGAAAATTGTTCACTCTTCCAACAGTGCTTGCTTGAAAGGTTTTTCTTGCACGCACAGTCCTCAGTCATTTCCTATCCACTTCTTCATGCTGCCTGCTCACATCAGTGCATCTGAATCAGTGTAGTGGTTTGCAACAGCAGTGACTTACAGTTTTATACAGGAAAGGAGAAAAAGGCTTCTTCACCCTTCATAGCTATGCTGCAACAGGCATTTCCAGATGGCCACTGCTACAAGACAGTTACTTTCTACTAGGAATTCACCCTAATTTTTCTGAGATTACTTTAGCAGTGGAATGGATGATTAAAGGAAGACAAATTGGGTTCCATTTGTTGCAGACATTCAGTTCTCATTAAACTCAATAATGGCTGTACATAGATGTGACTTGATTTTCATATTTTGGCTGCAACCTGCTGAAATACGATTTCAAGCTTCAGACTGTTTTCAGTCACAATCAAGCATTTAAAAATGACGCTGCAGCACAGTGACGAATCCCTGTCTTCAAGAGATAACTGGAGAAACAAATATTCTTTTAGCCTTCTTCTGTACTGCAGAAAGTATGTCTGTGTAATATATTGAAGTGTTTTCCACATGAGTAGGAAAGCCCTGTCCCACCTAAGTGAAAGTGATGGCAATGACCCTGCCCACACAGCATATTCCCCACACACCCAAGGTGTATTATTGTCTCCACTTGTGGCTGCATTTCTGCAGAAGCAGGTGTTGGAGAACCACTAAAGTTGGAAAAGACTTCTAAGATCATCTAAGTTCAACCATCAGTCCAACACGCCCACAAAACTATGTCTCAAAGTGACATTTTTCTCTATAGAGGAATCTTTTTGAACACCACCAGGGATGGAGATTCTACAACTTCTCTGGGCAACCTCTTCCAGTACTTCTCCGCTTCTTCTGTAAAGATCTTTTTTCTATCATTTCACTCCAAACCTCTCCTGGCACAACTTAAAGCCATTTCCTCTCATGCTATCACTTACCACTGGGAGGAAAGACAAGCACCTGCCTTACTACAACCTCCTTTCAGGCAGTTGTAGAAAGCGATAAGGTCTCCGCTTAGCCTCCTCTGCTTCATCCTAAACAACCCCAGTTCCTTCAGTCATTCCTTGTAAGTGTTGTGCTCCAGACTGCAACTGGAGTCACTGCAAGCAGGACTGAACAGGTTTAGTTTCCCCACACTAACTTAAGTTTTACAGGTACTTAACTACAAACAAGTAAGTGGAATTTAACACAGCATCCAGTTATTCAATGGGCTTTCTTGCAGATGCTGGGGAACATTTGTTTGGATGCTGGAAAGCCAGTCTAGGCTACATGCAAGCATTCACATTTGGCAAAGGACCAAGGCCATGTTTTCATTCTATGCACAATCCCTAGTCACCCAGCAGCTAGCTGCTGACTCACAGTACTCACTGCTTTGCTGCAATGGCCAGGGTGTACCCATGCATCTTTTTCTGGTTAAGAAGAACCCATGGCTGGCTGAGGGTTACAGGGACCTATGGAGGTCACTTGGTTGAACCCTGCCCCTACTCAAGCAAGGCCATCTAAAACCTGCTCCTCAGGACCATGACCAGAGAGCTTTGGAATATTCCCACGGATGGAGACTCCACCTCTATGGGAAATCCGTACCCATGCTCCATTGGAGAAGAGCATGTTTCTGCTGCCTCCCACTANTAGGCAACAGACACCTGCTTATCTCAAATACAGTTTACAGAAGTTTACAGAGGAGGAAATAGGAGAACATAATTTCTTTCAAGCCTGTCATATCTTCAATAGGATTCCCAGGCCTAAAGCAGAGAACATGAAATGCAAGGAAAAGAAATTGCAATGCTAGAGACTGACTAATTTTAGAATCAACCACATGCTGTTTGCTTGCATCTCATGAGTGACCTTTGCATTATTCTCGGTTAGGAGGAAATTCCAATCTACATTAATAACCAGAAAATTGTTCACTCTTCCAACAGTGCTTGCTTGAAAGGTTTTTCTTGCACGCACAGTCCTCAGTCATTTCCTATCCACTTCTTCATGCTGCCTGCTCACATCAGTGCATCTGAATCAGTGTAGTGGTTTGCAACAGCAGTGACTTACAGTTTTATACAGGAAAGGAGAAAAAGGCTTCTTCACCCTTCATAGCTATGCTGCAACAGGCATTTCCAGATGGCCACTGCTACAAGACAGTTACTTTCTACTAGGAATTCACCCTAATTTTTCTGAGATTACTTTAGCAGTGGAATGGATGATTAAAGGAAGACAAATTGGGTTCCATTTGTTGCAGACATTCAGTTCTCATTAAACTCAATAATGGCTGTACATAGATGTGACTTGATTTTCATATTTTGGCTGCAACCTGCTGAAATACGATTTCAAGCTTCAGACTGTTTTCAGTCACAATCAAGCATTTAAAAATGACGCTGCAGCACAGTGACGAATCCCTGTCTTCAAGAGATAACTGGAGAAACAAATATTCTTTTAGCCTTCTTCTGTACTGCAGAAAGTATGTCTGTGTAATATATTGAAGTGTTTTCCACATGAGTAGGAAAGCCCTGTCCCACCTAAGTGAAAGTGATGGCAATGACCCTGCCCACACAGCATATTCCCCACACACCCAAGGTGTATTATTGTCTCCACTTGTGGCTGCATTTCTGCAGAAGCAGGTGTTGGAGAACCACTAAAGTTGGAAAAGACTTCTAAGATCATCTAAGTTCAACCATCAGTCCAACACGCCCACAAAACTATGTCTCAAAGTGACATTTTTCTCTATAGAGGAATCTTTTTGAACACCACCAGGGATGGAGATTCTACAACTTCTCTGGGCAACCTCTTCCAGTACTTCTCCGCTTCTTCTGTAAAGATCTTTTTTCTATCATTTCACTCCAAACCTCTCCTGGCACAACTTAAAGCCATTTCCTCTCATGCTATCACTTACCACTGGGAGGAAAGACAAGCACCTGCCTTACTACAACCTCCTTTCAGGCAGTTGTAGAAAGCGATAAGGTCTCCGCTTAGCCTCCTCTGCTTCATCCTAAACAACCCCAGTTCCTTCAGTCATTCCTTGTAAGTGTTGTGCTCCAGACTGCAACTGGAGTCACTGCAAGCAGGACTGAACAGGTTTAGTTTCCCCACACTAACTTAAGTTTTACAGGTACTTAACTACAAACAAGTAAGTGGAATTTAACACAGCATCCAGTTATTCAATGGGCTTTCTTGCAGATGCTGGGGAACATTTGTTTGGATGCTGGAAAGCCAGTCTAGGCTACATGCAAGCATTCACATTTGGCAAAGGACCAAGGCCATGTTTTCATTCTATGCACAATCCCTAGTCACCCAGCAGCTAGCTGCTGACTCACAGTACTCACTGCTTTGCTGCAATGGCCAGGGTGTACCCATGCATCTTTTTCTGGTTAAGAAGAACCCATGGCTGGCTGAGGGTTACAGGGACCTATGGAGGTCACTTGGTTGAACCCTGCCCCTACTCAAGCAAGGCCATCTAAAACCTGCTCCTCAGGACCATGACCAGAGAGCTTTGGAATATTCCCACGGATGGAGACTCCACCTCTATGGGAAATCCGTACCCATGCTCCATTGGAGAAGAGCATGTTTCTGCTGCCTCCCACTAACTGCATTCATCTCTGAGGGAAGAGCAAACAGGGAAATGAGGGCTTACACTGTTATCCTGATGTGGAGAGTTCCCTTGCAGAGGTCACTGGAGAAAACTTCTGCAGCAGCGTTAAGCACAGGAATCCTGGTTTTCGCTAGGTCTGAGGCATTGAAATCCCATAAGCATACACTCTTTTTCTTTTCTAGCAAGAAGATATTTAACCAGCTACATAAAAGAGCCAATTAAACTTATTTCCCTGCAGGTCATAAACACAGGTAGAAATCAGTAATTAACAAGTTAAAAATCATTTACAAAAGGCTAATTAACACTTTTAGGACCAGCTTGCCAATCAGAAAATGGCCTGAAATACTGCACAGGAGCCACCTGACTGAAAGGCTGGCAGATATACCTTTTTTCATTTGACTCTGTTTCCTTTTGTACTTGTCTTAACTCACACATAGCAAGTTTCAGAAGGAACCATCTAACCTGCTGAAGCTGTATTTATCCCAGGGTTTTTTGTAGTAATTAAAATAGCTTTTAAAGCTGTAGTTTATCATTGGTTTTGGAAACTATGTCAAGATGCTTACTGTTCAAGACAGTGATCTGAATGTTTTGACTCATTGAAGGATCAGTGGCTTCAACTAATAATCAAAATACAAAGGCAATTATATAAAAAAATTAACTCATCAATTTGCTAATTCCTTTCATAAGATTAACATGGGTAACTGTCATGGTTTGATTTTTGGCCCCTTCAGAATAGCCAGATGTGGCTGAGGAAAAAAAAAACTACAATTCCCTGTATTCCATGCAACGTTTTTCT
>WAAB01008433.1:50193-77603 GCA_013389865.1 Piaya cayana
AGGGAAGACCTTATTGCCCTCTACAACTACCTGAAAAGAGGTTGTGGAGAGGAGGGTGCTGGCCTCTTCTCCCAAGTGACAGGTGACAGGACTAGAGGGAATGGCCTCAAGCTCTGCCAGGGGAGGGTCAGATTGGACATCAGAAAAAAAATTTTCACAGAAAGAGTCATTGGGCACTGGAACAGGCTGTCCAGGGAGATGCCTGAGTCACCTTCCCTGGAGGTATTGAAGAGCTGGGTAGACGAGGCACTGAGCAGCATGGTTTAGTGATTGATAGGAATGGTTGGACTCGATGATGTGGGTCAACTTATTGATTCTGTGATTTTCACCTCAATGCCCTAGTTTAAACTGTAGATTTTATTAGCAGGCACCTGTGTAGCCTAGTACAAAAAGAAACATCAGCCCAGGGCTCAGTCGCTGACAGACAGATGACCACACCTGCCAAGAAAGCAAACTCCCACATAAAAGTAGTGAAGTTCAGACCATTCTGTGTCTATCTGTCACATAACGCAATGCTCTCCTCCATCTGCAGTTGGATGGGGCTTCTGCAGATACTTGTGTTCTGCCCACCAGCAGGACAGCGAAAACAGGTGTTCTGGTTACTTCTGTTAGGGTGGAGAAGAGAATCATGAGCAGTAAAACTTAACAAAACCAGCTCTGTTTTACTGTACTGATTTTGGAACAGTCTGATTGGCAGCTATCAGTTACTGAAAAAGACAAATGGAAAAAAAAACCATGGAAGAAAAGACAGTGGAAAACCTTTCTTGCTCATGATCTAGGACCATGGCTTCAAAGATACAAAGCTCATCCTTTCCAGCAAACCAACTGGAAGAGCCAACTTGGATATCTTATTCTCTGCATGTATTGAGTAAACAGGGCTCCAGGGTACTGAGGAGCAGGTCACTTTAGCAGGAATCCTGATATCTTTTAACTCCAGCAGCAGCTGTGGCAGACAATGCAATGTCTCCCCTCCAGTCTTTTGTCCTAGCACTGAAACACTGGGTGCCTGCGTATGCTTCTTGAGCCCTATATGAACTCCTGCTGTGCTATTCCTGCTATTGTAGTACTCTGCCTCATGTGTCAGGTTTCCTGGAATCTGCACTGTTTAGCAGGACATACAGGTGTGCAATCTTGGAGAAGCGTTTCTGGAATAACGAACCTTCTCTGTTGTCCTCAAGCATCATCCTCTCCTCACCCTTTTCAACTATCCTCAGCCAGCTTGCCTCTCTCTGGCTACACACAGCCCAGCAAGAAGGATGTCAGGACAATGAATGTTTACAGATTATAATGACTTACATTTTATAGCTCCATCTGAACAAAATAAGATAAGCCTCAGCTGTGCTACAGCATTACAAAGAGTAGCTCTGAAACTAAAGATATTGAGAGAAAAGCTACATCTACGAAGACCCTTCCTTCCCAGTTCGAATGAAACAAGCAATTAGTGGTTAGCAAAACCACATCTAGAGCTGCATCCTAGTGGCAAAGGCAGGAGAGGGCTGGGAGAGATATGCTGGGCTGTACAGAGAAAACAGTGTCTCCACAGGGACAAGCACAGCACAGGGAACTGCCTTTCCTGCAGATGTGGCTGAACAAGCAAAGCTCAGTGTGCCAGTGCTCAACCTATCAGTACCACGTGTGCTAGAGTGAATCTTCTTAGTCCACAGCATCACCATCTCTGCTGATGACCCACTCTGACACAGCTCCTTTTTTCACAGCTGCTCTGCAGGTTGGAAACATTTAGGAGCTCCTTGTTACCCACTATATGAGAATACGTTTGCACAAAGTTCCCAGGGCGTGAAACATGCTGAGATCATTACCCAGCGCTGCTGTGAGAAGCAGATGGTTTGTAGTGAATCTGGCATGTAGGCTGGTTGTCACACCAGTCCCTGTGTGCACCAGAGGAGCTTGAGGAGGGGTTGTCTCCACAGCCAGGCTGCCAGGGCACCACTCCACCACAGGATGGCCACATGCATGCTAGTGAAGCTGGGTGACAGATGACTTCATGCAAGGGCACAGTCATTGCACTTTGCCCCAGAACATCAGAGCTGCAGAGAGGAATGAGTATTTATTTTTCACTTAAGATTTTGAAATGAATTCAATAGAAGCAAAAGAAGGAACTCTGCTAACGAAAATGGGAGCATGCAGTGGCTGCACTGTTAAGATGTGACAGTTAATTCATTTAAACGTTCTGAAACACTACTGTAGGCTTCTCTAATATGGTTCTCCTCCCAAACACACCTTCCATTCAATCTAAGTCTGTGTGGGAGGGAGAAAAGCCAGTACTATTGTAACTGAGGCTTTCACTCGGCATTTTAATCTGTTGTTTAGTTGGTTTTTTTATCTTCTGCTTTGAAGGAAACTGCAATTTATCATTTAAACAAAAAAACCCACAACGAACCCAACAATCAACATACAATATACAGAGGAACGTTGGGCTACTGGGGACAATAGGAAATCCATCAGAGAACAAGGAACAAGGAAGCTGAAGCACAGTATGGAAGGAATATCTTACAGCCTCAAAAACAAGACTGAAGTTTACAAAACATGATACTCAGAGGGGTTATTCTGAATCATCTCATACAGTCCTGACCCCTAATGCTGTGCTGCCCTGCAGTCCAAGTTCATCCTTTGTTTACATGCTCTGTATCTTACAAGTTGTTGCTCTGCTAGTTAAGATTACACAGACCCATAGCTTCCTCTTTAAACATCAACACTTCTGATCCCTTTCTAAAGGAGTAACAGGCCAGGAAAAACTAATGAATCTTGGTTACACAAAGATTTGTTTATTTTGCCCTTTAATCATCCTCTCCCTAGCTCACTGCAAAATCCCTCCTAGATGACAATTGTCAGGAAGCAGAAAGCATTGCTTGGACCATGTGAGTGCCAAGATGCACTGCCCAACTTGCAGACAGTTGCCACAAAGACCCCAAATCTGTCTGAATTCTAACCACCCCTCCCATAGTGGGGCACTTATTTGGGTCTCTTCTGCTTTTACTACCATTTTTAAGTGAACCTGAAATATGGCATCCCAATTATCTTTGGAAAAGAGCTTTAAATTTGGCCTGTATCAGCCAACAAGAACACATGTCAAGGGAAAAGGAGCAGACTCGCTGTCGTATAGGTTTCCTGTCCTTCCACAACAAAACTCCGCACTTCAATAATTATCTCATAACACACCTTTATGCTTCCATGTGCTGCTGAAAATATGCTGTCGTTTTGCTGTATGCCACAGAGATGCTTCAAAGTAGTACTTACCACAGCTAAGAAGAGGGTCAAATCAACAGCATTATGGGTATTCATGTGCAGTTAACCAAGAAAATTAGATGAATAACAGTATTTACCTCTACAGACTTGAACAATATTTAAAGACTGAATTATAGGGGGGTTTGGGCAAGTCTCAAAAACCGGAAGAAAATAGTGAGAGGTTTACCAGGGTCACCCTTCTCCCCTAAACCATTATGCATATATCAACAAACTGCCTCTGTATTAAAATCTTTTTCTACTCACCCAAAGCCATAAAAATGCAAGTTTTAATTTCCAAGTAGGCTCATTAGATGCGCTTCTTCCAAACCTGCACAAGGATTTATAAGGTTCAGGCGACTTGGTATTTTAGTCCTGCACAGAAATTCAAGCATAGCTCCACATTTGGAAACCAGTTCCAAAAATACCATTCAAAGTTAGCAAATCTCAATGGCCCAGATCAAACACGTTCCATTTAAGTTCTCTAGGAACATTTTTCTGGTGAGCAGTGTGCAATGTAACCCTGTGATCCTTTCTGTCACCTACAATTGAAGTGTTTAATGTTTTTAATGACTCACAACTGGTAGTGCCAGAGACTGCATGATTTGGCCTGTACCACTTCCAGCAAAAGTGATGCTGTATGACCATCCAGTTCTGGACTGAACTCCTCCTACATAAAGAGCATCTTCTGACCAAGGCTGGTGAGAGCAAACCCAAACATCAAATATGGAAGAAAAACACAAGTCAGGACCACTTTTTGGTTGAAGCTCGGGGAAGCAGAAGTCACCCCCTCTAGTTTAGTGTTCCAGCTCCTTATACCCAATTATTTTCCTTATATGCTCTGTACCCTACATACTTCAAAGTTTTTCAGTCTTACAGAGAATGAAACCCATCAGGGCTTCACCTCATCAAGTAAATCAGCCTCTGAATGACAGAAGTGTTGAGGGTAAAACCTTGTGGACTCACTAGGGGCCAGAAAGAGGTGGGAGAGTCCTTGGAAGAATGAACCTGCTCTGTGTACAACTGTGTTCCTTTCCCCGCCATTCCACATGGGGCACTATTTGTGTCTGTGGTCATGCTAACAGAAGGACTTTGAAGCCTCAGACGTCCCAGAAAATCCAATCTATCCTCCCAGCACTGAAGTATGCCAGGACTGACAAACTATGCCACAAGATCAGGACCAAAGCTATTGAATGAGGACACTAGATATAATGATTGTTAGTCCATACATTGTTAGTTCTTGTTTCTAGGAAGAAAGTTTATTGCCCTTTCTGCAGTGATTCCATAAGAAGACATTATTCTATGGTGAGTAAAACCACAACTAACAGAATAGCTGAGTCTTTAGCAATAAGCTTTACAAAACTGCAAGTAGTGGAAATAAACATTTATTAATGAGAACAGAAACTCAACCAACAGAAGATGATGGAACAAGGCTCCACTGTTTTTTACAGAACATTAAAGCAGAGATCTGGCTGTACTGTACCAATGGGAAGAGCATGGAGGTACAGGGATTCACCAGGTTAGAATGACCTGGTACATAGAACTGGCAAGGGAAAACACATCTTCACTCCTGTTGGTACATCCTTTGCAGCACTGGTTGTTTTCACTGCCTTGAAGAGCAAGGTAAAGATGGCAGGATGAGTGACTTACACACTTATTAACATCGGTGACTTAAAAATGAAATCAGCAAGCATGGAAGATACATTTAAGTCACTGACTAAATTTCCACTTATGAATTAGTTTTAACTCTTATGTCTGGTCAGTCTCTTCATTTTTCAGACAAGGCTAACTTTCATTTTGCCACTAAATCAAGTCTTACATCATAGGCACTATTTATGCTACTGGTAACACTCTGCATACAAAAGTAACCACTCATTGTTATGTTTATGTACTCTCTGGTGTCATGATAAATTAATCTGATTTCCCTCCCCCCATATTCCTACTCTTGCATTGAAATGACATTTGAATAGAAATTGGAGGTCAAGTGTACAAATCCAACTTTTAAAAAGCAATGAAAAGTCTTAAAATTATGGCACATCTGAGATTATAAATGCACACTTTGAAGCAATGTGTTGCAAAATTGATCAGATTTCTGACCACAGGTCCAACAAGATTTCAGAACAAACAGCTCTCTGCCTCAGACCTCTTTCACAGCTTGTGGAAAAGTAAGCTTTCTTCCCTTTTTCCAAATCCCAACTGATTCCTCAACTGTGAAATTATTATTCAACTAGTTCAGCCTAACAACCTGAAAAATCTTTCTCATGTCCCTAAAGAGAAGATTACCAAAGAAGCTGGGGCTTTGCACATCAAACCGAGGCACCAAATCTTCAGATAGTAACTTCTTCAGTTTGTTCATCTGAACTTTAAGTGTTGATATCACCAGTTGCTCTGAAAGTTTTATTTATCCAGTAGTACTTCTCTCACACAAGTGGATTCTGAAATAAATATTTGTTTTAAATCTTTAAAATAATTGATTACCTATGTAAGATAAAATTAAAATATATTCCATATGATTACCTGTTACCACCTGACAGGCATAACTGGGTTCAGATTGAAACAATGAGCAATAATACCATAATTCAATTTCCCCAGCAAAGCATTGTTTGTGCATGTGTCTCTAATTTCCCTTCCATTACACCCCCAAGCATCTCCCTCTATCTCTTTCTTCTTACAGAGTGCATGTAGCAACACCTTCATCCCTTCTTTTGTAGTAACAGTCCCAGAAATTTTCTTTAAACTTGGATTTGAAAATGTTTCTTTGCTCAACTGCCTCTTTCCAACAAGCCCTCCACACTTGCTTGAAAGGAGGAGAGTTGAAGAGTATCAGAGGCCAGGTTAACAACAAACCGGACACCTCTGAACCCTTGGTATTTTTCTCCAGGGCACAGAAACATTCAGGTTGGTATAGGATATGCATACGTACCTAACCAGATGCTGCTCTCTTCCAGCAGCAGAAAGCAGTAGTGATACAAACAATGTGCAATTTTCAGTATCTGTAGGAAAAACAACCCCCTCCACTTTTGAATTCTGTTCTGCTAAAGACCAGGTGTTGAGAAGTGCACTGAAAAATAAGCAAGTATCCCAAAGCCAGAGTCATTGAGGCTTTAAGTGATTAACTGAGTGACTTATCTCCCCATTAACATATTGACAAAAATATCTCAAAATGTGATTTAAACTAAGGTGGCAAAAAAAAACCCTCAATGTTGCTCAGACTTAGAGGTATTTTTATGCATGCAATTGCATGGTCTCTGACATGTCGATACCTATACCTCCAGGAGGGGCTGTCCTTGGCTGTGCAATCCTCCTTACAGAGGCAGGAAAATAAGAGGAGTCAAGCTGAAGACAGAGGCCTCTCCACCCTGTAAATACTGAAAAGGAAAGTAAATTTATGACAATCTCTTTAGAAAAAGAGGCTGGTGCTGAGAGGACCACTGCAGTCATCAGGTGGAGATAAAAGTGCATTCCCACTACATATACAAAAGTGTTAAATTTAATATTCCCTGGAAAACATCTCTCCATCCAACCAGGTTTTGGTGGCAGGTTTGTGTACTCCTCTGAGGTTTCAGAAATTCTGACCATGGGAAAGACTTAACTTTCAACGGCTTTGCCTTGTTAGAGGTCACTGGCCCCTGGTATTTCTTCATTAGCCCTACTGCTTCCTAATTACAGCTTAATTGATGCTCCCACAACAGAAAACTCACCCCACTGAACACCTGACAAGCCTGTGGCTTCCTCTTCTCTGTGCAGGGCTGATGGATGGGGTATTGCTTTCAAGTTCTCCAGGGGCTCTTCTCCTCTGCTGTGCTGCAGTTTGTGGTAGATGCAACAGCCTGCACTATGTCTCATAGAATCACTATGGTTGGAAAAGACCTGTAAGATCATCTAGTTCAGCTGTCAGCTCAACACCAGCATGCCTATTAAACCATGTCCTGAAGTGTTCTAGCTACACATTTTTTGAACACCTCCAGAGATGAAGACTCTACCATGTTCCTGGGCAGACTCTGCCAGTGCNATAAGGACTCAGGTGGCCCTACCACCTTTGTGCCAATGCCTGCAGTGACCCTCTTGCCAACAGTTACACCTTCTCACACAGCCCTTACAAACCTCTGCTAGGAAACAGAAAGCTATCTTGCCTTAACTGCTTCCTCTGCAGTCACTTGTAGGTGCAGACAAAGCTTGGTGCTCTCACTCCAAGGACAGAAACCTGCAATTGCACGCAAATAAATTTGGCTGCGCCCCAATATTTAAAGTAGGATCTGACCCCACTAAGATCTGAAGTAACACAGGGGAACAGCAGTAGGAAGGCTGGCAGCAAGAAAGACTACTTATGTTTATTAATACTTTTGAAAACAAAATAGCAATCTGCAGAAATCTCACATGAAATACTGACATCATAATCAAGAAGTTGTCTCAACAAAAACAACTCTCTGTGCAGAAAAGTCTCAAACCTCTGCTGAGCATAATTGCATGGATGTTTGTGAATAAAAGGACTGCATCAAGAACACTGCTCAGCACCCTGATGCCTTATAGGAAAGGGAAACAATCTCCGAACTTAAGTACTTTGGGGCTACTTGTCTTCAAGAGACAAAACCTTTTGCAGAGCAGCTCTGCACTAGAACCAAGGCACAACAATACTACAATGAACTGGCACTGACTTTTTACATCAGTTTTCTCCTCACACAAGACAGTGACCCAGAATGGTCCAGCAGAACATCCTATTTTAGCTCATAGTTTTATTATATTCAATGTGACTGTTCTGAAATAAATACTTATTAGAAAAAAGAAGTCCTGTGTAGCAGCTCCTTTGAACACAGCCCTCCAAATGTATCCAGAAGAAACACTACATAAGCCTCCATTTGCCCACCCACTCATTTTCATATAGGCATAGCCAAAGCACACAGATAATTTAAAACTCTTATCTGCTGGTTTTCACTGGGGCATTGTAGAGGTCTTCCGTTGTTTCTAGTTGCTTCCAGAGTGTTGCATACCATGGCAACATAGATTAATGTACAGAAATGACCAGAACTATCTGAAAAAGATTTACTGACTAATTCTTTCAAGCAAGAACAGAACAGATAGAGGCCAATCCACACAGCTTACACTGTTCTGAAACAGTTTTCCAACAGTTGCAGAATGCAAGAAAACCTCCTATTGGAACACCTTCCAGACAGTTTTTTTTAGGAGGGAATGTGGTGGCACTGCTGGCAATCCCCTGTTACTCTGCAAAGGCTTTAGAGACTGCCCACAGTAGGCACTGCCTTGCACAAACCAGAGAGATATGCAACTCTATGCAATATTCTATAGAGCTTAGAGTAGCTTAGAAATTTAATTACAGTTTAGTTCAGCAAGTGACTGAGAAACCAAGTTCTTCAGTGCTTTTTAAGCAAAGACACTTGTGCTGATATTTCCATCCTGCCACCCCTGCCAACAAAACACATCCCTTAGGACCCATAAAGCTAAAGTCAAATAAGTGAACATCAAAAAATCTTCCTAATCTCTCTCGAAGCAGCAAAAATATGTTAGTAAGCAAAGAGATGACACCAAGAATCACCAATGACACCTCTGCATGACCAGCATGCTCTCTTGCATAGCTCAGAGGCAAACCTGTTCCATGTGGCTGAAAAAAATAATTCAGTGCTTTGAGGGACTTGTTACTAAGTTACTGCAGCACATCCAAAAGACAAGTCCATTTAGCTTTAAGCAAGTTATCCGAGATACATTTTCTCCACAAAAGCACAAAGCTCACCAAAGGCTTAATTACCTGCCTTTTGGGATGGCTCTTTCAGTCCTGCTGTGCTCTGTGCTGAAAGGTCTGGACTGAGATGCTTAGATCAACATTAATTCAGGTATCTCTATACTATACAGGAGCTGTTGATGCGGTTACAGCTCAAATGCACTTGCAGATGTTCCTGGAAACGGAAAACAGTACGACATATCCATTCATTTTCCCACATGGCTGTAAGAAACATCACCAGAGCAAAGCCAAGGAGTGCTTACATAATATCCTATCACACAACAGACAGGAGGTTCCTTTCATGGAAGAGACTCAAGAAACCCATTCGAAAAAAATGATACATAGCTCATAATGGAAGAGATGGTTACATCCCATGCCAGTTAGCTGAAAGACACAGCCAAAGCATTATGCTGAGAGATAAAACTTGTCACAGAAATATTTTTTATTTCTTGTAAAGGTACAATAATATACTTCTTGTCTATACAAAAGGGAAACCAATTCAGAATTGTAGGTTCTGTATTAAGCCAGCTGGGAACATCCTGTCAGTAGGAACAAGGGGAGGGATGGCTATCTGGGGAGAATATGGGATGTGGATGTCGCACAAATTGCCAAAGGATGTTCCTAGTGTATGATGGCTGCTGACCACGATGTGTCTTCACTGAGTACAATGAGAAGGTATCAGCACACAAATCAATGCTACAAGATCACTTTACAGATTATCTGTGCAACACAGGTGTCCAACACTCAGGAGCTATAAGGTTTCCCACACTGTTTCATTGCCAGGATATGACTACCTTTTCTTTGGAGAAATCACACTGATTCCAGGAGAGCCATGAGCTGCTGAGCTCAGAAAGAAAGATGATGTGAACAGTCTGTTCCTTTGGTCTTGTTTCATGCTCACCTGCCATGCCAGTTTCTTAGGAAGGTGGCCAGTACCTCCGTGGGAAGATCTACTAGAATTTCAGAGGTACTTCTGAAGTGTAAACTCAAAACCAGTTTTTTTAACTTCAGAGATACAGGGTAAGCATTGTGTGGTTCCAATGTGTTGGCCCCTGACCACCAAGGAAGAAAATGAAAGACAGACTTAAACAGAAAACCTGTTCTACAGTAGAAAGGTATTTAAAATATAATCAATTGAGAACAGGCATCTAAATCCCTGGTCTTGTTAGCATTGCTTCTGTGCACTCACAGAGCTGTCAAAGCTCACTTCATCTATGGGAATAAACCTTGTTTCTACCAGAAAGACCACGGAAACATTAAATACAAATCTAATATTCAGTAAGTTTATCATGTGTTGGTTGCCTATAGCAACACAGGGGCACTATTGCCAGACTGTACTTAACCGAGACTGTAATTTTAATCAATTTTAACCGAGTGCACATCCAATCAGAGGCTTTTTCTTGACACTGACCTGGCGTTTAGGTACAACCATCTGGTTCAAGAATTATTTTTCTGAATACCCAGACCTGGTTATTCAGATGAGAATACTTAAAAGATACTATGGTGCAACACAACAAAATTGTGCTCTTAATCGACACTGTGTACAGAAAATTCAAACCTTACAAAGAACAATCATTTAATCTACAGAAAAAACAACCTTTAAATTTGAGGTTTCTACTTTCTGTCATCTCTTCCTATAGAAAGCGGAAGTCACTACCTAGTGTCTTACACATGGCTCTTCTGAGAGACAGAGGGACCCACAGAAGACCACCAAAGAGAGTTACAGCTGGGTTTTCCCCATGTATCGATAAGATGACTTTTCACAATAAAAGGTACATCAGCCTAAGTGGACTATGAAACACGTTCCTGGAAGTCTGGGCAAAAGTTTTCTTTAATGAGCCAAAATTTTTACTTATTTTGGCTCATCAGGTAGTTTCTGTGACTCCTACCTGCCTTCTACACTTTCTGTGACAGAACTAAACCCTCACCACAAGAAGGATGTTGACGTTCTGGAGAGTGTCCAGAGAAGAGCAACAAAACTGGTGAAGGGGCTGGAGAACAGGCCTTATGAGAGACCTGGGGTTGTTTAGCCTGGAGAAGAGGAGGCTGAGGGGAGACCTCATTGCTCTCTNACCCGGTGATTCTGTGATTCTGTGATTCTGTAAACACCTCCATCACCAGTTGCCCAGGTTTGTCCCTTTTTCAACCATTCTTTTGCAGAGACAAGTTTACAGAAAATATTCCAATAATTTGGAGAAGACTTCATGTTCTTTTTACAACTACCCTCTTCCCTTGGGTGCATTTTTTACCTTAAACAGGGACAAACCTCAACCAGGAAAGAACCTTTCCTCAGGATAAGGACAGATAGGTAGAAAAAAATCTGCCAGCTGCAAACAGTAATGCAGGCAAAGGCATAATGGCAGATGACACAAGCAAGTGTCATGGTCTTAGCTGGTGGTCACAAATCAGACAGACACTACACCCCAAGTCCTGCACATGTGCTTTTGGATTGGCCCACAAGCCTTTTATTTCTTTGTACAGCTAAAAGTGTACTTGCTAGACCAAAACAGCAGAACAACAATTTACAGGAAGGCTTCAACCTGCAAGCCCTGAAGTACCCCAGCTTACACAAACCTATCAGAGACCTGCAGGTAGCATGGGATCAACCATACATGTGTCCTGTCATTCACTGCATAATTAGACAGATGGCAAGCTTGCAACAAAAGCACCATGAGACAGCCCGTATTCTTTTTCACTGGGCCCTATAAATACAGCTTAATTTCTCCAACTTAAATATCAAGCCCTAAAAGCTGCTGTTTCTCTTGCCCATTTTCTAGACAACATTAGGATTCCATAAGGGAGCTGTTAGCATTAAAAATAGGATATGTCATATTAAGCCATTGGTGCGTTCCATGAAAGCTGGGGAAAATCTTTAAGAAAGCACTCTAAACACTGGCCTTTCTT
Source organism: Piaya cayana (assembly GCA_013389865.1). NCBI lineage: Eukaryota > Metazoa > Chordata > Aves > Cuculiformes > Coccyzidae > Piaya > Piaya cayana. Next base: position 62,072 of record WAAB01008433.1, read on the forward strand.
CTTTTTTGTACATGGTCTTTGCTTTCAAGAAGCATTCAGACCAGTGAAGTATACCCTGCAGCTGAGTTCCAGTGACGGAAGTCCTGACCCAGAACCACAAACACAGCTAAATCTATCGAAACCCATCTCTGAGCTCTGGGAAAGAGATAGGGACTTCAAAAAGAAGCTCCTCCAAAGATCAGAAAGAATCCCTGACTGCTGCTTAACCAATGGCTTTTAAGCCAGCATCCTGTGTTTGTTTTCAAAAGCTTTAGCACCAGAGTCACTCAATATACCCCAAGAGGCACAGCCCAACACCAGGGCTGATGGGTGCCCTGTGATGTTTCCTGGCATGCATGGCCACAAACTCATCTCCGGCTACAATGTTCAAGACTGTGGCTGTACAGCTTGCTGTGGAACAAGTAACAGAAGTATGCAGCAACTCTGCATCAGATGCAAGGTGTCTGAGTTCACACACACTCACACACACACACACACACACACACACACACATATAGAGCTTAAACACATGCTGAGGCTGTTACTGAAGACTGGCCATTGCACTGTAAGCACATGGCCTGTTCTTTATATTGAAAAGTGTGTGCACTATTACTGTTAGCTAGTGTGTTATGAAAACCCTTCTGTTTTATCAGAGGAATGTCATGCAATCATTTCTCTTACATACTTGTATTTCATCCACTACAGTCACTGCTGGAAGGGAAACATCTAAGAGCCAAAGGAAGCTTGGTGCAGCACCAAAGCTAGCACCTAGCACACATGACTGAGTAAAAACTAGAGGGATGCTCAGCCTCTCAAGCAGAACAAATCACACTAATTACATCCTTCTTACCAGGAGAAGTCACTGGGTTTCAACAATGAAAAGCAACATGCAACATTAATATTCTGTCCACTGGCAACTGTAAGAATTTCAGTCATTCCTTCATACTAACCTAGTAATAATGCAGTTTTCAAGGAAAGATACTGCTCTTCCCATAAACCCACCAACAGAGGTTTGGAATAAAATCAATACGTAAAGATTTGTCCTTCCTTTCTTCTCTCAATTTGACTTTAAGGGCAGGAGGGGAGGAAACCAGAGACAGAAGTTGAAGGAAACACTCCCTTAAGTTCTCACCTTCCCCTGGCACAGCCTCCTACCCCTGTCTCATTGTGCCCATACCATTCTACTTATGACCCTGAAAAAAACCCCTGCCACTTGCAGGTTTGTAGGGTCTTCCTTTGTGGTCTTAGGTGAGATCTTTTTTTAACAGCTCTTCTATGCCTGAGGCACCAGTCACCCCAGTGGTCTCCCTTACTACTCAGTTTTTTAAGCTCTTCATAGAGCACAACTTACTGACAGGACAGAGACCAACTTCAGTGACAAGTGAAACACTTCCCACCCTTTAAAATGACTTGGCTTTTCAGGTTTTGTTTGCTTTGGGTTCTTCAATGTACATAAGGAGACTGATATGTATCTTCTATATGGTGGGGGACACAGGCTCTGTAAGAGTCCACGAGCTTTGTGAGATTGAAAAGCATACTGTGTATCAGCCAGATTTGAAGACAGCCTGACACCCTGCAGCATAGCAGAGCAACATCAATTAGGCTGAAACAGTCACTGGCTGGGAGGTTCTGCAAAACTGAAAGAAGGCTGCATTCACAGAATCACTTACTAACTTCAACAAGCAGTAAAACAATTTTAAACAAACCTCAGTGCTTTATTAGCCCTTTCTCAGTCCTACCATAGAAGAACTACCAAGGCACCTCTAAATACTAGCAGGTAGAAACAGGACAAATTCAAACAGAACTGCTAAATAAACTGATGAAATACAGCAACAATTCCTCTTTAAGATTTTATATTGACAGCTTAAGAAAAAAGTTTCTGCAAGACAAAAGTTAGCAGCTTTAAAATAACTTCAGAAGATATATCTGGTCACTCTAGCCTTTAAGAAGTCTTTAACTTGAACTATCAATGTTAATTAGGAATTTAGGAAAGGGTTAATCTGAACTCTAGCCAAAGTCAGTTTTTACTCCATCCCCCCCATGTCTGTTAGGTGCCTCTTGTCCTGATAAGTGGACTGTACAGCCCACTGACATTCAAAGTGACCAGAACACAATCCTCTTTTCTAAATGGTAGCTGCTGTACAGAGGACTTGGCTGGAGTACATATCTGCATGATCTTGCTGAAAACTAACCAAGTGCTCTGAAACCAGAGTGCTACACATTCTCACCACCCAAGTGCTGCTTGCACCAGTTGTTCCAGAGTGAAACTCCAAGTGTTTGCTTGCAATAGATAGTGTCTGCAGGCAGGCACTTGAAGCATTAACTGAAGGTCATGCTGACAAATACAGCAAAACTTACCTGGAAACTCAATGAAAGGCAAAAGCTAACCTTTGAAAAATCTGACCCAGCAATACTGAATGGCAATTGGCATTGCTATTGGGAGACTGTTTAAATAAAGGATGGCATTTCCACATGTATAACACTATTTTGAAATTTCAGAGGATTCTGATAGCAGCAGCATATTCGTAAGGGCATTCACTGTTTGCTCCAGTACAGGGTGTGTAGCATTACCACCTGTCAGGAAAGCAGTCCTGTCTGTGAGAAGCAGGTGTACGTCCACCCGGAAACTACTATTTAGTCACATCCTGATTGTTATTCCAAAAGAAATAGAAGAATGAGGACTACTACAATAACCAAAATACTCATTTGGAAGTTATACCTATTAAAATTGGTATCATTTACCAGTTAAGTTGAAGGGGTGTTTATTATTATTTTCAATCAGCACAATTAAGCCCTATGCCCTAGGAACAGCCAAGGAAGAGGACAGTTATTTCTGCACAACAAAAAGGAGGAATGGATTTCAACTGTAAAAAATTAAAGGATTTGTCATTTTATCAACTATGATCACAGTCTGAAGTACAGCTTCAGATTATTAAGAGCAAATTCTTGAGTCCCTTTAAACCAAAAGAACAAGTTTGCAATATCAAGGGAATAAAATCTCAGCAAGGGTCTAATACACTTCAGAAGGTCAGGCTTGGAGTGGTATTTAATAGCCTGCCTCAACTATGCCTCCTGGCTCTCTGTGTGTCAGCATGAAAACATTATCACCACTGCAACCAACTGCTGGTAATTCCCTGTGATGTTAATGAGTTTTGAATTTATGCAAAGTCTCCCGGCAGGTTCTTCCGCAGTATCTGCCAACCAACACATACCCATGCAGGATACCTGTGGTAAACGCATCTAGCTTTCTCCCACTTGTCAATTAATATAGAAAGGAAGACTTCAGCAGCCATTTCAAAATATTTCAAAACCCCAAAATCACCTGTCCTGGAAAGAAGGGAGTCAACTAAAATGCATCAGCATTTAGTTTTGAGTTTGCATATATCTACTAAAAATGCTCACAATCATAGAATCATAAAGTGGTTTGAATTGGAAGGGATCTTAAAGATCATCTAGTTCCAATCCTCTGCCATGAGCAGGGACACCGTCTACTAGGATCAGGCTGCTCAAGTCCCCATCCAACCTGGCCTTGAACACCTCCAGGAACACAATGTGTTCCTGTAATTCTAACTAACCTTCCACAAAAGCCAAGTCAGAAACAAAAACGAAATCTTTGATCTTCAAACCAATTAAGATTTGCAAGAGCTGTCAGGATCTTATGCAATCAAGTGATTCTGCAGTAACCTCCAGACCACAGATGTGGACTTAGAAGCTGACAGGTCTGAAGACTTAGCAATAATTTTTCTACTTTTTACAGAATTATTAATGATCATTCAAGCATCAGAGCCACTGTCAAACTGCCACGGCTTACTAAGAAAGAGTAAAATTTTATCTTGTAACACAATCATTAAACAGATAAGGGAATTATATAAGCCAGTAAACACACACGTCTCAGGCCAGTAATAGCACCTTGCACCTCCCCAGTTAGGTGTCTGGGTATTAGCCACTAGCTCCAAATCAACACGGTGATATAGGCATATATAGTACTAAACATTACTTCGAGCATTATTCATCTGGACAAGCAAGGGAAAACTTTTGCACTGTTATAGTCTATATCATGACCTACTATTGTCCAGAACAGAGCTGAAAGCTAGTGTCTTGTCAACATACACATGCACACACCTTCTCCATCTCACACCCAGACTGAACAATCACTAGGGTCACAGTCACTGAAAAAGAAATTAAGTGCGCACCTCATTCATGCATCTCCATTTGTCAAAACCAAGCACAGCCCATGGCCACAAAGAAAGCAGCAACTACTGAAAAGTTCACATCTCTGAAAGATAATATGGGAGTACATCTAAGATTTAACATGTGCAACCAGTTAAACTCATGGGACAAACTTGTTTTTTGCTGGGTTGGTCTCTACCTGAAGAAATTTCCTCTCCAAATTCAGAAATTAACCTCAAATAATTCAATTTGCAAATACAGAATCTCAGAGTTAATTAAAGCTCATATCTGGCATTTCCCATTGCAGCAGGATAAAACTTTCTTTTTTCTGCAAAAAGCACAGATTATAAATTCTATGTAGCTACATAATCCAAACAAAGTATTCTCCCATAACCAGATAATCTCTTTATAATAAATCTTACATGTACAGCATGGACAATCTCAGTTATTTTCACAATCACTTTGCCCTAATTTTCATAAGAGGTACAAGAAATCCTTTTCAGAGAATCACTTTTGTGATAGGTGATCTAAAGTACATCCACCGAAGGGTTTGGGTCGCTGGAACAGATGGAGACAGGGAGCAGTGTGGCTTTTTATTCCACTGAAGCACCAGAGGAATTGCTGGTGCTCTATAGAATTCCAGACTGTATCTTCAGTCTTTGTATTAACATCATGAGGTGGCAATTCCTGCCAGCTAAACTTCAGTATACATGCGTTACAACATGCTTGCAAGAAGAGTTGGACCTCCTCTAATTCCTTTGCCATAGCCATTCCCCTTATTCCTAGCACAATGATCAAAACTGGAATCTGAATCCAACTTTTGACATGCACACATTTACAGAAACAGAATCACTTGTCAGCAGTTTCTCCTAGGCTTATCAGCTGCCAACAACCCAACATGAAGTGCAGCTTTTACATGCTCCAGTGAGCTAGGTGACCTCCATCTTCAAAGCCTGTGAACATGTTGTTCCTATAACTATTCTCAGGACTGCTATTCCCAGTTTTTTTTCTTACCTAAAGGCAAATTAAGATTAGAGATCTAGACAGACCCACAGATACAAATGAGGTTGGCAGGAGTAGAGGGAAACAGTTAAGTCTTTCTCTGGACTACAACACAATGTTGCTGCAAGATTCTTTTAGGTTTAACAAGCCTAGCTTAGGAAAAAAAGTGTCTCCTGCTCCTTCCATATTACAAGGATCCTGTGAAAACCCTGTTACACATTCCCATGCCTGTCCTGTTCACATACCCCCCCAGCTTGTCTCAAGGGATGCTCTTGCTCCAGAAGTAGACAATCCTCTGCAGGGGCAATTCTACAAATGGAGCCTTTAGGTTTAAGTTCAGAATTAAGAATTATCCCCATAGACAGGTGTCTTAGACACTCATGCTCAGTTTTCTCTTGCTCCACATGTATTCCATAGCTTGATGCTATGAGAACCAATGTTCAGGTATCCTGTGTTCCCTTCTGTTTTCAAAACAAACCCATATTTGCAGTCATTAGGGCTCAGTACTACATTACAGCATCTCAATGATACAGGCGTTAATTACTGTCACTAGGATAAAGCTTCCCCCAAGAAGTGTGGAACTGGAAATGTTGTTGCAGAGAGGAGACTGAGACAACAGACCCTGTACAGACACAGGAGCACACATTTCTCTGTACACCTGACTCCCTGCTCCAAAATACACAAGTCACATCTGGAAGGGTGAATCTTCCCTTCCCATGCCTCAGCTGACAAAGCTGGTGCCTGCAAAATGTCTGTGTGGTGTTCAGCTGGAGGGCCTGTCCTGGTCATCACAGACAATGTATTTTCCATATGCATCATATGCATGTGGTTTGGAAAATAATCATGCCTTCATACAAAGAAATGTTTTCAGAAGCATAAGTCACAAGATCATGCCAGACAAAAGCTTTACAGTACTGTCTCTGGCCAGGAACACTCCAATTTATGTTATCTTTTCCATTAGCAACATGCACCCCATGCAATGTAGACCTTTCTCCCTCCCTTGCTCTCCCATCTCTCAGGTTAGTCTGCTTAGACTGCAGCTTAGATGTAAAAGTTCTGCAGGCTTCAGAAAGTTTGAAGTTTGACTTTCACTACACCTCAAGCAACTTGCAACAACTGACCACAAAACAAGTTTCAGATTAAAAATTAAGCCCCACAATCAAGTCACTACCAGTGAGAATAAACGCCGTAAGTACTAAAATAGTAGAGTACCTTCCCCTTCTGCAATAACCACTACAGGCAAAAGCCTTCATACTCAGATATTTCTAACCATGGCCACAAACACTAGGATTTGACCTACTCTACTCATACAGAATTCAAGTATATTCTGAATAAATAGCCATCACCGCTATGGTTCCTGTGCATTTTGTTTGTTTGACAGTCTCTCAATATAAAACAATACTCTGAGGATCATACTGGGTTCACTGGACTCAGGTACTTCTCTCAGTGGTGTATATATACACATTTCTTTTTTAAATATATGGTGGCCTTAAAGAGCATCTCGACCACTGCAAAGCAAGTCACCAATAATTATTTCAGTTAAGAATGCAGCAGAACTGGGAGACTGAGGTACCTTAAATTTGAGATTACCATCACAGAAGTGCATAAAGAAACACAAGAAATCTGAAGTTACCTTGGACAGCTGTGCATAGTAAGTAAATGAACTGCTGAAGACACAAAAATAATTGCATTTGAGGAAGCTAAAGACACTCAGTCCACAAGTAAAAAGAGCTACTGGCCAATCACAAGAGATCTGTTTGAAAGTAAGAAGCAGGAGAGGACACCAAATCAGAATAATTCATCTCTACTCAAAAGGTCTTCAGATGCTTATCACAAACTTAGTGAACAGATATCACCATATCCCAGATTCACTGGGGATTAGGAGAGTTAAAAATAATTTCATCAGCATAAGCACCTCTGACACTGAGACAGGAACCAATGTTTGTTTTCACCTGGGTCTACCAAACAAAAACCTAAAACAAGACATAACCCAAATAAACGGTTTAGTACCTGGAGTTCTGCCTTCAGTTTTGGTCCCCACTATACAAAAAGGATGTGGAGAGGCTGGAGAGGGTTCAGAGAAGGGCCACTAAGATGACCAGAGGACTAGGAAACCTACCGTACAAAGTAAGGCTGAGGGAACTGGTTTGTTCAGGCTTGAGAGGAGGCTTAGAGGAGATCTTATGACCATGTATATACCAGCACATAGAGGGCATGTACCAAGAAGATGGAGACTCCCTTTTTACAAGAAGTAACATGGAAAAAACAAGGGTTAATGGGTATAAGCTGCTTCTGAGGAGATTCCAATTGGAGTGCAGAAGTTTTCACCATGAGAACAGTTAAACACTGGAATAATCTCCCCAGGGAAGTGGTAAATTTCTCCATACTGGACAATTTCAAGGCTCAGGCTGATATAGTGCTGGGCCATCTCAGTTAGACTATACATCACCTTAAAAGTTTCGACCAAACAATCCCTGAGGTCTCTTCCAACCTGGCATTCTATGATTCTATGATTTGAGTATGGGTGTGGTAAATCACTAACCCACATGCCCACACAATCAGTAAAACACACAAGACAGAAACGATGTTTATTAGAATACTGCTCTATGCTTGGTTCCTTGGAAAGAGAGACTGTCTACAGGATTTATTAGACTGAATGCTGCAGAGCCCAGAAGGTCAGCTGCTCACAGTAATGGATCTCTGTTCAGAAAGGACGCTGCAAAGAAACTGAGAAAAACAGTGTCAAACAAGCATGAGGCAAGACACTGTACCATTTCCAAGGAGGAACAACTCATGTCAGATGGTCCTGGACATGGAAAGGAACAAACTCAATGGAGAAGCTCTAACACAGTGTATCCTGGGTGCAAGCTTCAGGAAGTGTATGGGGAAAGAGTGTAGACTGCTGATGACATTGTTACCTGCTTCAGCTCTGAACAAAGTATAAACAACATGCTCTGGCAGGCAGATGGTACTGGGTTACAGGAGTCACTTGGTGGCTAATTACTTGATAGTCTGACGTATACTACAGCTTTGTTGACATGTTCTCTCCACTAACTCCAGACAGAAAGCTTGTCAACAGCTGTAATAAAGCGAAAGCTATGCAGCAGAACTTACTACAGTCAGGAAAAATTTAAATATGTCTTAGAAAAATAACAATTCAAAGGCAGAGGCAGCATCTCCACTGGACAGCCTGTCAGTATAGCTGGAATAGCTTTCTAAGGCATAAAACATAATGCTCTCCCTTTCCTCTTCCATACAGGAAATAAGGTCTTACCCACCTTTAGAGAGTCAGTACTCTTTTCACCAAAATCAATGTGTGCTACCTACAGCTTTACAGCTGGAAATATAAACTAAACCTTTCTCAGTCCACAACCAAGACAACCCTGCTACTCACACAGTAAAAGCTGTTGGGATGCAGTCGGAATTAAAGAGAGCGTTTCTTCACAAAGAAGCTTCCCACACTGACAAACCTTGCTGTCCTGTGAATTGGTGAAGGATATGTCCAAGAATCAAGCAGATTCTCCAGCAGATACTCTTCAAATTTGAGAAAATTTCCATCTACAGCTTCATTCACTCCAACTCGCTATCCTCAGAAACAAACCAATGAACCAAATGCTTGCTCTCTATTGCACACTACAAAACCAACACCAATCCACTGCACAAGGTTGCACTTTAAACCTCAGAAATACCAGTAGTCAGAGACACTATACCGGTCTGAGCTGGAACCAGTGGATTCACTAGCTGCAATTGGCTGCATCACTAAGATGTCAATTTTATAGTGACAGATGCAGAATAACCTTGGATGGACCTTATATTTGAAATGCAGCAAGACTTGATGGAAGATGCATGGCATGTGCAAGTGTGAGAGGAGAGCACAGACACATTTCTACACAGTGTCTGTGGAAAATGACAGATTATTTATCTGCACAGATGCCAAAAGACACACCATTGTGACTGACTGACTCCCAATCCTGCCATCAGCCAGCTCCACTCTTAATCCTCACAGACCAAACCAGTGATGGGGTCTCCTCTTCCCTGATCAAGTCCAGTCTTCAATTTCACAGCAGGGAACATGTAGAGAGGCCACATATACCCTACAGCCCTGTGAGTAAGCTGAGGGCTTTCCTTGAATGATGGCTTGCAGAATTAAAGGCACACTTTGTTCTCCTCTCTCCTGAGGCATTTCGCTCATCTTATCTGACTCTTTTGGGACCTGCCACTACCAACTGGCAGACTTATACACCTACATCAGTAGCAGAAATTGGTGTCTGGGTAGATATTAATATCAAGCTACAAATAACGAGCTCTTGAGAGTTATGGAAGAATCCCAAGAGGGGACTCTGCAGGTTTAATTCTTCAGAGTTCAGTGCCCCTTTTAAACACCTTTCTTAGCTCAAGAAGAGATTTCCAAATATGACTGACAGAACAATTGTAGTCAGAGCTCATAGAAAGAAACAGAGAAGAAACAATGTGCCTGCAGAGACAGCACCAGCCAGAACATGGTCCCATGTCCTGGCAGGTCATCTTCTAGCTACAGTAGCTTCATCCTTCACCACAGTCCTTCCGTAGTCTGTCCTGGATCACTGCTGGAGTTTCAACCTCGCCTGGGGTGGTCATAAATCTGCTTGTGTACTCTGCACCAAAGGCGTGATACAGGACAGGGAGAGGACAGGACAGAACCCCAGTGAACTGAAGTACTCAAGGACCTATCTTTAGGCTACAGCTATAGATGACACAGCAGCCTATCAAAATACGCTGTGTAACCAAAAGCAGCACTATCTGACATAGTTTTGTTTCAGAACCCTCAGTGCTGTGACGTGACAAATTTCATGTACCATAAGCATTACAAAACATATAGCTGTGTAACCCCTGGGCTACCCTACAATGAATATACATAGGGATGACTTTTTTTTTTCCATTTACCGGTTAGAAAGATGAGGTCTTGTGCCTCTGCACTAAAGACCCAATGTTATATTAATGTACTATTCTAAGCCCTGCAGGCATAACCTTTCTTTTTGCTTCTTAGTTACTTCTGGCTTTCTATTTTTAGATATTTTCCCCATATTAGGGATGCATCAGACACAACAAAGACCTTAATACACAGTACAGCTTTCAGAGGATGAGAAAGTCAATATTTTCCAACAATAAACAATGCAGATTTTAAAAGCAAGGTGAGCACTCATGCGACCTGCTGACTAAATTATAGCTCATTTCTTAAGGCCAAGTAAACAAAATCTATTTTTTTCTTCTGTTTTCTCTCCTAATGTTCAAGAAAAGCTGTAGAGAAATGCATTCTCTATATACTTAAAGTTCCTGGAAATGTTACACCTCCAGGACCAGCATAGATTTCGCATTTCAGTTAAAAAGCCAACACCATCACGGTAGGATGTGGCTAAGCAAAAACCTTAAGTTAGCTGTCATCTCAGAACTCAAGTTATGAGCCTGAAGTCCCACAGCCTGGCAAGCATACCATCTTGGCCACAATAATTCAGAATGAGATAAAAGAAGCAACAGTCCAATTGTCTGGAGAAAGCTTCCATTTGTCATGTAGGCCAGGAACTCAGAAACTGAAACATGACATTCCAGTTACCACTTTCACAAAGCAAGCCAAAGGCTCAGGAGTCTATGTCAAAGCTTCTCTGAAGTTTCTGACTTTTACACGTTTTTTCTTAGGAAAAGCTGTACTGGTGCCACGTGGGCAAGAGCACTTTTCTCTACTTCCATCTTTGTGGTAAGAGCTGACTGCCTGTGTCAGTGTATGGGAGCAGCATGTGATCCAACATTGTCACCTGTCAGCTTCCCATCATATGCCAGCCAGCGTTTGTTGCATGCCAGAGACACAGGCTCAGCAGGGTTGCAGGTACCAGGATGATTAAAGATACAACCCCTCTGCAACACGCTCAGTGCATTTCAACAAAAATACTAAGGATTTTGCAAGAGTTTAGCTAACAACATGAAACATAGACTTCTAAATCACAGGGAGAGCACGCTGTGAGGCTCCAGCGCTGAAGAAAAGAAGGGTCTAATTATAATTACAGGTTCCTCATCCCCATTTCAAATAGTACTTTAATTCCTTTTCTCTTCAGCATCCTCACTGTGCAAGTGCACCCTTTATATCTCTTTCTACCCATAATACCTACCTCTTTGAGGAGAATTATATGTTGTTAGGAAGCCTTCCTGACAAAAAAAAAACTTGAGAAATCAAATCAACATCAATCATCACCACCAAGAGACTGGGAAAAAAATCTCTAGTTGCAACTTAACATATCAAAACCGACACCATCAGCCAAGATAGCTAGCTATCAAGTGTAAGTTTCCCAGAAATAATGAATTTCAGGCCACATCACACCATGCATCACTGCAATGCAGAGAATTGACTTTATTTAAAATGAACCTGGTACCAAACAGTCAACGAAGACAGACCTTTTTGGGAGGGCAGAAATGACAAGCCCGGTTATAGATCAAATAGAAACTAAGGGAAACAGAGCACCCACAGTTGAGCTTGCATCATGTTGGTAAGGAAGACAAGATACTAAGCATTAGAAGTAAACAAAATTTCTTGTAAATGAGTTTATGTTCATAGAATCATTTAGGTTGGAAAAGACTGGCAAGATAATAAAGTCCAATTGTCAGTCCAGCACTCACCTAGCTGCAGCCTCCTTTCAGGAAGCTTCAGAGAGTGGCAAGTTCTCTGCTAAGCCTCCTCTTCTCCAGGCTAAACTACCTCAGTTCTCTCAGCTACATCTTGTAAGACTTGTGCCTCAGACCCCAATTTGAAGAGCTGGACATTCGGGGGATGGAAGCCAGGAGCCACTAGTATCCAAGATAAGCAATGGGCATTAGAGCAGACAATCCCATGGAAAGGCACCATGGGAATGTGACCAAGTGCCAGTTACCACCCTTTCTTCCCTTCTGTGGTGCATATGTACAGAATTGCGACATAATATCAGAATACACTTTGCAAAGATGTGAAATAAGGGATCTCATGCCATTCTGCAACTTTGTCTGTGTGCCATTCTCCTCACCTGCCTGCAGAAACTCAGTCTCATTACCCCTGCACTGACCTCTTCCTTGGATCTGCAGATACAAGGAAACACTGCAGTTTTTATAATGTGTTTGCAGCGGTCAGAGTCACGATAGCTTTCTTGACTCCTGTAATGCTTATCCAAACATGCTGAATAGAGGAGAAAATGATTGCCCACCTTTGTAACTTCACATCGCTGCATCTGATGTGAAGGGCAGGAGGCGACATATGACAGAGCTGGCCAGTGCGCAAGCCTGCAGAGCAAATGCTTCTCTGCTCTGCAACACATCTGACTTGTTATTAGCAAAGAGAACCTTGCAGCACACAGAGTACCTGGCAGACTTTGCCAGAGCAAGCAATACTCCACACAGCTCCAGCCTGTACTAGATGCTGCCTGTAGCCCTGTAACGAGATGCCAAAACAGTCCTTGGCTGGACAAGGCTGTCTGAGAGAGAAGCTTCCCCCGCTAGACACATCTGAGCTTTAAATAAGTTAATCCTACAAAAAGCCATGGACGTGTCAGGTTATCTGTCCCTGCTTAGTGAATACCACACCAGTTATTGTCAGGGTGTATACTCAACAGACACCAGACATTAGCGCACTACTGCCTTTGACAGAGCGCTGATCAATAAACAGTGTCAGCATAGTGGTAGGCTTGGAGGCTGAGGGGCTCACCAAAGGCTTCAAATATTTCCCAAGAATGGCTTCCCTTCAGCATCTGACAGCTGTACCCATCTCAGTTCTGAACATCAGAAAATCAGCAGGCCTGCCTATCAGATAGTTTGTAGACAGATCACTGGTGGTTATCCTGGAGTTTAGCATGAAGACATCAAAAGCTAAGATGACACTTCATCTCCAGTGATGAATGAGGTATTCAAAAGTGTACAACACAGTGATTTTTAAGGATTTTGAGCAAAGCCTTGCTCCTCAAACCTCATTGCAGGACCCTTCTCATAACTGTCAGGTACTGGACTCAGAGGGAATGGGGCTCTCCTAGGACATCCTACAGCCTGAACAGGATGAAAAAGCATTTCATATATTGTGTGCACTTCCAATCACGCAAGGGACCTTCACTTTGCTTTCCACAGGGTATCATGTTTCAAGACTTTTTCTATAGCTTCTGTGGCAGTTTACAATGATTCTTGGGTCCCACTCCGAAAACAAACTTCAACCTCAGCCCTTTGGATATGGAAAAGACTGCCAGTCTCATCTCTCCCTGAAACCATGTGGAACTAAAAGCCTGTCACATCTGCTGCCTCTGCCTGATAAAACACACACTACAAGCTGGGCATTTAACTCTAGCTTGTACAGGCAGTTTTCTTCCCCACCACAAAGGTTAGAAGCCACAGAACCAAATAGAAACAAAAAAAAACAGACTAAGAAAAATGTTCAAAATTTGACAACACTCCCACCATAGGAAAAGTGTTTTCCTTGCCACTGAGGGGTATTTGAGTTTGTAGACTTTCATAGTGTCCTTCTGTTCACAACTACTGCGTTCTCAATTTTTTATAAACACTCATACATAAGAGACGGACGACTGGTTCACCAACTCTAAAAAATGTGCAGTTTGACAGACAGGAAATCTCAGCAGTATCTTCAGTGCTAAGATGAACCTGACAATAACCTTTCCTCACACACTGTAAAGAGGATCTGTGCAAGTATTTAAAGTTCTTTCCACCTCTCCAAACATTTCACATCCCAGTCTCACACAATCAGATGCTGAGATGGAATTTACTTACTCCAGGTGCCAAAAGGAATTAACATCTTGAGTGAAACAGCCCATTATCCATCTTTCATTTCAATGCCAAGGCAAACTGTATTTCAACAGGTCACAAGTAACACGTAACAACACATCTTCAGGCAGAGAGCGAGGCAGACAGGGCCGAGGAGAAAGGAACACGTCAGGGAAGCTCTCCAGATGGGAAACAGAAATGGACAAATACATTCAATTGTTCTGCAGCACAACACATAGAAGCAAACCCGTAGCACTGCAGTACAGCAGCCACACCTCCTAATAAGTTTTGGACTACTTGGTGAAGGTCCAGTATCTCCCATGGCTGCCAGCCAGTTCCCCTTCCTTCCTAAGTGTCATTTCAGAAGCTACCAAAAGCCCAGGACCACTCTACCTGCCCAATGACACAGCCACAAAGTCACAGAAGCCTGGGTATTTTCCTCCCTGCAAGGATTCCACAGGGTCCTGTGTAACAGGGTAACAATTATGTCAACCTCCTGAGAGCTCATTAATTGAATACTATTGCATCTCACTGGCATGGGGAGAAAAAAAACCCAGTCAAACAGACAGACTTTCACCAATGGCATTTTTATGTAAAAAAATCTTAGGTGGGGAAAACTGATTTGACAGAGATGTTGATTTGTAAAACACCTGGACTTTTCAGGTGACGAACATCCGACAGCACATCTGAACTGAGCAGGGTGGCTGTAAGATCACCCAGGGAGCCTGCCCTTCAGCCTCTCCCTGCAGACAGCGCCCATTCATCCATCGCATACCTAGGCATCTCCACTCCTGCAGCACCCAGACCAGCCCGCAGTGCTGCCCACTTCTCCCCCCAGACCTCACCTGTTTTGTAAACGTCGACTCAGACCCCATCAGCTATTAGCACCTCCCTTCCCACCCCATCTCCCTGCTGCTTCCCGGCACTGGATCCCAACACTTCCCACTGGGAATCATGGAATCATCCACCCCATGCACCAAGTGGGACTGGGATGCTGCCAGTGTTTGGAGAAGTGGCATTTCCATCAAGCAGGGTCAAGTGAGCAGCCACGACCGCAGGAGGTGACATGGTTGATGCCACAGGAGGTGGCACGGGAGGTGGCACAGGAGGCAATGCTGCAGAACACACCACTAAAGGTGGCAAGGGAGGAGTGATACTGGGGATGATGCCAGGGAAGGCGACAAAGGGGTGATAAGGCTGATGACATGGGGAATGCCATGGGAGGTAGCAAAACACAGGGGGCTTGACATCAGGGGCGGGGTGAGGGTGTGACATCAGGTTGGGGGGCAACACCGGGGGATGCCATGGGAGGTGACAAGGGAGGAAAGACAAGGTTGATGCCAAGGGAGACAATGCCATAGGAAGTGATGCTACAGAAAAAAAACCCACAGGAGGCGTCATGCAGGGTTGATGCTGGGAGTGGTGGTGACATGGGAGTGGGTGATGGGGCACTGAAGTGAGGGTGACATTGGAGGGGAGGAGTTGATATGGGGGTTAACTGGGAAGGGAGTGACAGTGGGACCAGTGACACAGGGAGGGTGACATGGGAGGGGTGATACCAGATGGAAGGGGGGATGACACTGGAGGGAGGAGGAACGGAGAGGTGACACCAGACGGGATGGGG
>WAAB01008433.1:77688-101313 GCA_013389865.1 Piaya cayana
GGTGTGACACCGAGAGGAGACTGAGGTGGAGGGTGACACCGGGAGGGGATTGGGCGGGGGGGAGGGGGTGTGACACTGGGAGGGGATTGGGGACGGTGACAACGGGAGTGGGGCGACACCAGGAAAGGCGGGGGGAGCGACACCGGGAGGGGACGGGGGGAGCGACACCGGGAGCGGATGGGGGGGCCGACATCGGGAGCGTGACATAGGAAGAGGGGTAGGTGGTAGAACAGCATCCCCGGGGCGCGGCGCTCGGGGGCGCCCCTTACATAACGGTGCGGCGGCGCTGCCACGACCCCTCCGTTCCCCGGTGTGGCAGCAGCGGCGGCTACCGGGGACGGCACGGCCATGCCCGCCCGCCCCTCCCTCACCAGCGGCTGCATCTCTGCGCGCACGGCGGGCACCTGGAACCGGTCTATCTCCTCCATCATGGTGGCGGCGGGGCGGCGGCGGGGCGGGGCCCGAGGAGGCTGCTCAGGCGCCGGGAAACGCTGCCACCCGCCGCACCCGCTGCCTCATCGTCGAGCCGTGACTCAGCCGCGCGCTTCCGGGGCCGCGCGGACACGCCCCCCTCATCTGCATATTCATTGAGGGGGCGCGTGGTCCATATACAGCACTGCCTTCTATCACATGTCGTCACGCCCCCTTCATTTGCATATCCGCGACGGGGCGTGGCCTATGGCGATCACCGAGGGACCCGGATGCTCAGTTCCCACGCGCCGCCGCGCTCCTGCTCTGCATATTGATAGAGGGGCGTGGCCTAGCAGAGTCCTGGTTGCAAGTGGTATCCCCCAGGGCTCAGTGCTGGGTGCAACCCTGTACCATGTCCTTATCAGTGACCTGGATGAAGGCATTGAGTGCATCCTTAGCAAGTTTGCAGACGACACTAAGCTGGGTGGAAGTGTGGATCTGCTGGAGGGCAGGGAGGCTCTGCAAGGAGATCTGGACAGGCTGGACTGCTGGGCTGAGACCAAGGGCATGAGATTTAATAAGGCCAAATACCAGGACCTGCACTTGGGCACAACAACCCTGTGCAGCTACAGACTAGGGGAAGTCTGTCTAGAAAGCTGCCAGGAGGAGAAGGACCTGGGGGTGTTGGTTGACAGAGTCTGAATATGAGCCAGCAGTGTGCCCAGGTGGCCAAGAAGGCCAATGGCATCTTGACTTGGATCAGAAACGGTGTGACCAGCAGGGCCGGGGATGGTTATTCTCCCTCTGTACTCGGCACTGGTGAGACCGCTCCTTGAATCCTGTCTTCAGTTCTGGGCCCCTCACCAAAAGAAGGATGTTGAGGCTCTGGAGCGAGTCCAGAGAAGAGCAATGAATCTGGTGAAGGGGCTGGAGAACAGGCCTTATGAGGAGCAGCTGAGAGGGCTGGGGGTGTTTAGCCTGGAGAAGAGGAGGCTGAGAGGAGACCTCATTGCTCTCTATAACTACCTGAAAGGTGGTTGTTGAGAGGAGGGAGCAGGGCTCTTCTAAGTGACAGGGGACAGCTCAAGAGGGAATGGCCTCAAGCTCCACCAGGGGAGGTTTCGACTGACATTTAAAAAAAAATTCTCACAGAAAGCATCATTGGGCATTGAAACAGGCTGCCCAGGGTTGATTCACCTTCCCTGGAGATGTTTAAAAGACGAGTGGATGTGGTGCTGAGGGACATGGTATAGCGATTGACGGGAATGTCTGGACTCAGTGATCCAAGAGGTCTTTTCCAGCCTGGTGATTCTGTGATTCTATGATTCTATATTCATACGGGGGGGGGAGTGGCCTAGCAGAGTCCTGGCAAGACCCGGATGCCTCGGTCCCCGGCAGCTCTGGGACGTACTATTCCCTCCCTCGAGGGGTGTATGTGTGCGTGTCGGGTGGTTGAGTCGTTGGAACGTTCAGGGCGGTTTGGTCGCGGAGCGCTTCCGGCGTGTTGCCACGGTTGCCGCTCTCAACTTCCGGCGGGGTTTGCGGCGCCGCCGTGAGGAGCGGGCGGGCGGGTGGTCGGGGAGGCGCTATGGCAGCCGCCATGCATCCTAAAGCGGGCGACAGGCAGCGGCAGGTAAGAGCCTGTGCCCCAGCTGGGGCATCGCAGCAGGATGACGCCGCGCCTTCCTGCGGCAGCGCCGCTGTGACGTCACTGCCCCACCGTGACGTCACCTCACCGTGACGTCACCGCAGCGGCTCACACGAGTGTCGAGCTGTCGCAGGAATAGCTGATGACAGCGTGATATTTGTCTGGGGCACAGTAGGGTTTGTTTCCTTGCTTCAGCTCCGTCTCGCTTAAGGAACTGTGGGTTTGAAAGTTGCATTTGGTTGTAAAAGACCTTTGAGCCCAACCATTCCTATACACTACTAACCCAGATCCCTGGCACCTCCTCTACTTTTCTTTTAAATACCTCCAGGGATGGGGACTCCACCACCTCCAGCAGCTGCTCCAGTGCCTGAGAACCCTTTCGGAGAAGATATTTTTTGTAATGCCCAATCTGAACCTTCCCTGGTGCAATTTGAGGCCATTCCCTCTCGTCCTATCACCTGTCACTTGGGAGAAGAGACCATGACTTGTCTCTCTACAACCTCGTCTTAGGCAGTTGTAGACAATGATAAGGTCGCCCCTCAGCAACCTCTTTTCCAGATAAAACAACCACAGTTCCCTCAAGCTGCTCCTCATAACACTTGTTTTCCATCCCCTTCAGCAGCTTTCTTTCCATTTTCTGGACATGCTCTAGCACCTCAATGTCTTCCCTGTAGTGATGGTGGTTCACATGAGGGAACACTGCTGCGCAGCCCCTTCTGGCTGTGCTGATGCAAGAAGGAGGTACTGTTGCAACAGTGGAATGTTCTGATTTGAACTGAAGCAGAGTCAGTTTTCTCACTTCAGCTCCTTCTCGTTTATGTAACTCCATATTCGAAAGATGCAGACTATTTTCCAAATAACCTGTTTTCAGGCAGAGTGGAGTTTTTTCAGAGACTGTTCTCTTGAGCAATAGTAACACCCTGTGTTAAGTGTGATATGTGCTGAACAGTTGTGTCTTCTTCAGTATTCATCTTCTTTTATAATGTAAAGAATGTAAGATCAGACAGAGAGCTGACCCTGTCCCCGTTAGTGGAGAACTGGCTATTAAGAAGTTCACAACATTAAAATGATTGCTTGCAAAGTAATAGAATATGCATAAGTTTTCTGGGAAATGTAATATATATCATAGAGTCACGGAATTGTTTGGGTTGGAAGGGGCCCTAAAGCCCATCCAGTTCCAACCTGACTACCATGGGCAGGGACACTTCCCATCAAACCAGGCTGCTCACGGCCCCATCCAACCTCGCCTTGAACACCTCCAGAGAGGGGAAATGCACAGATTCCCTGGGCAACCAGGGCTGGTGCCTCATCACCCTCATTGTGAAGAATTTCTTCCTAATGTCTAATCTAAATATTTCCCCTCTGATTTAAAGCCATTCTCCCTTATCCTGTTGCTTGAGGCCCTTGTAGAAAGTCTGTCCCCCTTCAGGTACTGGAAGGCTGCTATAAGGTCTTCTGAGAGCCTTCTCTTCTCCAGGCTGAATGACCTTGACTTGCTCAGCCTGTCCTGAAAGGAGAGGTGTTCCAGCCCTCTAAACTTCTTCATGGCCCTCCTTTGGATGTGTTCCAACAGTTCCATATCCTTCATATGTTGGGGATTCCAGAACTGGACACGATACTCCAGGTGGGGGTCTCAAAAGACCTGAGCAAAATAGAAGAATTACCTCCCTCACCCTGCTGGCCATGCTTCTTTTAATGCAGATCAGGATACAGTTGGCCTTCTGGGTTGTGAGCTACTCTTGAGTGCCAGCTCATGTCAAGTTTCGCATCAGTTGGCACCTGCCAGTCCTTCTCTGGAGGGCTACTCTCAATCACGTTAACCTCCAACCTGTTTAGAAACTGTAGATTGCCCTGACCCAGGTGCAGACCTTGCACTCGGGCTTGTTTGAACCTCAAACAGATTCACACAGGCGCTGGCTTGTCTGGATCTCTCTGGATGACATCCTGTCCTTCTGGTGTGACAACTGCACCACTTAGCTTAGTGTCATCTGCAGACTTGCTGAGAGTGCACTCACAGATGGAAATACATCATGTGACCAGCTTTTGTCTTGTTATGCATGACTGTTGGAATTATTCCTCATGCTTTCAGCATGGTAATAAAGGGTGCCTGTTTTTTAAACTACAAAACCTGTATTAGAGAAGTTGTTTATCACCATCATCGGGTTGCCAGTAATTTTGGTATCAGTGCTGTCCTCTGCTCCTGCTTTGAGCAGGTGCCACTTGTGAGTGCTGCCAAGATCTCAGATTCATGGGGTGCCTTCCCTTCTTGGTTAGCAATGAGGGCCATGTTGTGAAGGCTGTCTTTGGGGATGAGCTGGTGGAGTTGCAGGTGTAGGGAAGACAGATGGTGCGGATGTGCTGGTTGGGATGCACGGTGAGGTCAGACAAGAGGCAGGTTCTGCTAGACAACCATCCAACATTTTACTGTCTCTTTCCCAAAGTTGCCGCCTTTGTAAATTGGGAGCAGGGTTTCCCACCCCTCAGGCATTTCTAAAGGGAGGCAAGACCAAGTGTGGTAGGCAAAGGGATTTTCCTGGGTCCCTGGGTGCTCTGTGAAGCTGACTGGGGGGGGACTTTGTTGGTGGAGCTGAGTCCCAAGGCTGCAGCAGCAAGCCATGGTGTCAAGTGCAACACCAGGCCTGTGACAGTGTCACTCTTCCCAGCACCACTATGCATTACATCAGCCATGCATACCAGCTCATTTTGCTCAGGGTCACCTGCAAAGCTGTAGCCCTGCAGGGCTGGACAAGGCACTGGGGCTGAGCACAACTCCACTTGGTATTGCTTACTGCATGGTTATGTCATGTTCTACCACTGTCCCCACACTGAAGGCTTCCATTGCCCTGCCAGCTGTGTGTTCTGTGGCCTTTTTGTGCCGCCGTACTCAGGCAAACAGGCATGTCCCAAAGGCACAGCAATCTGCACTGTGTCACTACAATGTTGCAGCCCCATGACATCATTTTCATGCTATGTCGTCACTGCTACAGCACAGAATCATAGAATAGCTAGGGTTGGAAGGGACTTTAAAGATCACCTAGTTCCAAACCCCCTGCCGTAGGCATGGACACCTTCCACTAGCATATGATGCTTCCTCTTCAGACCAGGTTTTAATGCACTTGGGATGTCCCACATCTGCCAGAGAAGGTTTCAGGGGCACTGAGCAGTCAGGTTGAAATCTGTTTTTTCTCAATTATAGCTCGTGTCACTGTTTAGCACTAGACTGACCTGATCAGCAGTTAGACACAAACAGTTGTGACTGAATTCCTCCTCCTACCCAGAGAAAGAGGAAAGGGAAATAAGAGAAAACTTGTGGGTTGGAAGCTGAATGTAAAACAGCTTTAATGAAACAGCAATAATAATAATAATCATCATCATACGAATATACAACACCCCCTCATCCCTTGATGACTACATTAGCACTGGTGGTGCAGAGCAGGTATGTGGAAAAGTTTCTTGGCTGCACTAAGTGGCGAGGGGGAACTGGAGTCAGGAGCTGAATTCAGGAATGCATGGATCTGGGATCAGGGGAGAAGGGCAGACGAGGTTCTCACTGGATATTGGCCATTGAAGAAGAGTGAATGACTCTTGTCATCCCTCAGTTTTATACTGAGTATGATGCATATGGAATGGAATCCTCTGCTGGTCAGTCTGGGGTCACCTGTCCTGTCCATTTTTCCCTGCAGGTGCGACCCTTTTACTCTCCTTTTCACTTACAGCATTCTATCAACTCAGATACGACCTTGGTTTCTGTTAAGACTAAGCAATGCCTCTCTGCATACCAATGCCCCATTACTTTGGCAATATTCATAAATTTTAAGCATTATCTTTTCTAGAGACCGACACTGTCTGGAAAACATGTAGTTAACTTTCAGAAGTTACTTTGTCAAGGCTTAGTTGAAAAGTTAGGAGATTAGTTCAGCTTTAGCTCAAACCAGAACAGCCTCCTGTAACTTCTATCACTTTCCTTTTGTTTTACTATCTGCCC
Organism: Piaya cayana; assembly: GCA_013389865.1. Lineage (NCBI taxonomy): Eukaryota > Metazoa > Chordata > Aves > Cuculiformes > Coccyzidae > Piaya > Piaya cayana. The sequence goes on from WAAB01008433.1 coordinate 83,733, forward strand.
TTCTCTTGGTTTAGACAATGGAGTGAGGTCACCTGCTCACCTTTGTGGCCCTATCCCTACTCTGGGATTGTTGATATGGGTGAATGTGTCTATGAGACCTCCTGTCTGCCTTTGGGCTCTGCGTGGGCATCCCTGCCTGCATTTCCTTGCAGGGTGAAGGGCTTGGTCATATTAATTCCTAGATCTCACTTACTACTGCACTATCAAAGCATTTGATTTGAAAGCAGATCACCTGCCAGATAAACCCCTTTTCATAACAGGTTTATGTCAATCCAACATATTTAATCATCGGAGTTGGAGGAGGAGTGTTAGCATAGGTGGTCTAGAAGTGATTGGAAACAAGCAGCCTGCTTCCTTAGTCCAGAACACGTGCCACAAAGCCATAACTGATCAAGGAATGCAGAAATTAAAAACAGAGGGGCCAACATGATGGTCCAGAGCTGTGAAGTCACAGATAAGATCTCCAGGCAACCACAGATAGTCTGTACGGGGTCTGAACAGCAGGAGCTCTCTTAATGAGGGAGCGGCAATCCTTGCTGATCATCTGATCACCATCCCAAGTTTGTTTCATCTTGTCTGTGGTTTATCCACACCACAGCTGTATAGACTCCATACAGACCTATGCAGCTTCTGAAGCCTGTGCTAATAAAGCTGACTGAATGTGAGGTGACTTTGTGAAGCCCGATCACCTATCCCTTCCCCTGCCACTGAGGGTTGGAGCCTAAAATCCAGGAGTACTTAAGTGGTTCTGCATGCCCACTTAGGTCTCTGGGAGCCATCTGAATGTTTTTATACATGGAGTGGGAGGACTCATGGGCGTTAGAGTAGGCAAAAGTAGGAGAGAGGATCACTGTGACATTCCTAATCTTCTGCCAAGAAATACTAGTAATTATCAAGTTACAAAGGGCTTTATAAAGTTCACAGAGGGAACAATTTTGGAATGAAACCCCACATCCAGTCCTGGATAATGAAGATGTTTATGCTGAAATTGCAAACCCCATCAATAGTAATAATGATACAAACTGAATCTGGGGTTAAGTGCTTGCTCAGAATTTCTGTTTTATTTTTATAATTCCCACATAAATATTTTCAATAATTTTCTGTAGCCATTATCTCAAATATTCTGAAATGAAGAAACTTTGATTGACACATTACTTGAAAAGCTTAATTAATGTGCTCTAAAGGCATTAACTTTAATTTAAACTCTTGAAACATCATAAACTGTCTAAACTCTTAGGATTTTCACTTTTTTCACATAAATTTCATTACAGCAACTTTAAAGACAATAATTTTAATTTGTCCTGTGTTACCTTTCCTATATTTGCCTTGAACTTGTTAAATCTGTTTGCTGCTCCACATCCATCTACCTAGTAGAATACTTGAGTGGAAGAATTGTGTAGCTCTGGAGTCTGTAGGCTTTTTGCCTCATTTTCTCTGACTTGGAATATATCCTAATGGCTTTGTGAGTCCAGAGAGTAGACAGCTGTGCCTCTGCACTACTCAGTGCCTGATCAGGGTCTGATGATTGGTACCTACTGAGCCCTGATGGCCACTGTAAAATTAACTGGTGAGTCAAGGTCTAGATCCCGGTTCTTGACTAGAAAATTACCTTTGAAAATGAGCTCCTGCACTTCTTGCTCATACGTGTTCCTCCTCGCTGCCAGTGTTTGTTGTAAGGCAGGAAACAAGCCTGCTACTTGCTGATGAAGCTGAGTTTTGTGCTGAGCATCAATTCCCCAGGTGTTCTGTCCTTGGCTCTTTCACTGCTGCTTCTCCTGTAGCGCTGTGCTCTTTTCACCAGTTTATGTGCCTTTCATTCCTCTGTTTCCTATATATTGCTTTGTAATGCTCTGCTGCCTAGGTTTTTCACTGCTGTCTGCTTTCCCTTTGAAAATGTTCTCCCTGAGATTGTACTCAAACCAGAAGTAGTTACCTGACTGCTGTCAGGTCCTTCCTTTTTGCCATGTGTCACTTCCAGCCCCACTTTTGCTTTCATAGCTGTGTGTTCTTCGAGTGCTTTGTGATAAATTTTTCTTTTTTCTTCTTCTTTTCCCTTACAGGTCATGACTGCCTACCATTCTTCTGTGCCTGTCTTGTATCTGCCTTCTCCTTTGACATCAGTTTTTCCCTTTATTTCATCTTTGTTTTCCTTTATCTGGGTGACTTCAGCCTGCAGTTCTACCTTCTGCCACACAATGTGTTTTTCTTTTTCTTTGAAAGAAATCTCCCGTATTCCTGGGTGAAAATATGTTGAAGTCCAGTTGACTGTCAGGGAAAAAGGCTGTGGCCTTCCAGATGAGTTGTTTGACTCGGCATGAGCCTTAATTAGAAGCACCTTTTGGCTTTTGTATGCTTGTGTACATTAATAAAAAAAGTGTTTCAGTGTTCAAAGTATTAAAATAATAATACATATGTATTCTCTGTACTTCAGTAGCATCCTTCCTTTCAGGTCTAAAATGTGTTATGGATATTGAACTCCACAGCACTTTGGGAAGATACATAATTATGGAAAGGCAGCATACCTGCATAGAATTGTTAAGGTTGGAAAAGGCCTCTCAGCTCATCCAGTTCAACCATCAGCCCAACACCACTATGCCTACTAAACCATGCCCTGAAGTGCCAGATCTGCATGTTTCTTAAACACAGGGAGGAGACCGCCATTCCCTGGGCAGCTGTTCCAATGCTTCACCACTCTTTTGGGAAAGAAGTTTTTCCTAATATCCAGTCTAAACTTCCCCTGGCACAACTTAAGGCTATTTCCTGTCATGCTATTGCTTGTTACTTGAGTGAAGAGTCCAACACCCACTTCATACAGTCTCCTTTCACTGAGTTGTAAAGAATGATGGGTCTCTGCTCAGCCTTCTCTTATTCAGACTAAATTGCCCCAGTTCCCTCAGACATTCCACATAACGCCTGTGCTCCTGACTCCTCACCAGCTCCATTGCCCTCCCCTGGACACCCTCCAGCCCCTCCATGTGTTATAGTGAGGGGCTCAAACCTGAACATAGGATTCAAAGTGCAGCCTCAGCAGTGCTGAGTACAGGGGGATGATCACTTCCATACTACTGGCCACACCATTCCTGACTGAAGGGAATGGAAGAATTAGATTCTCAGTTTCCCTGAAAATGAGGTCTTGAGTATGGCAAATGGGACACTAAAAAATGTAATAGTCTTTAAAACACTGACCTGTATGGACATGCAGAAAGTTGTTGACAGGGCTGTTGCTAGCAGGTCATGGGGAACTGAAAATTTCCCTCATTTCCCCATTTCTTATCAGCAACTAAAAACACTATTGCATTAACAACATTCTTCTCATATTAACTCTAAAACATACTGGGAAGAAAATTAACTCTCTCCCAGCTGAGTGTAAGCATTGCCTGGCCACAACTAAAACAATCAACATTATTTGCAAACCACAGCAGCTACTAGGAGTAAAAATAACTCCACCCGAGCTGAAATGAAGACACTCAGAAAACAGATTCTGAAATGTATTGACAAACAGTTCTTAAATAGGGTCCCTGGTGTGTCTAGATGGGTGTTTGCTGCAGGGCAGGCTAGGAGTCACTTCTGTTGGTGTTGTTTCCAATCTGTGCTTCTCTGCTCCTTGTGCTGAGTGGTGGTTTACTATGGAGACTGCTAATATTCTAAATGAGAATAAAAACCTAACAAGAAATTATTAAATGTTTTTATAGAAATTTCAAGCTTAGTTCTTACAGTGTCTCTCCCTCTTTGCATTAGAATCCTACAAGCAACTGCGTTCTTCTCTTTTATTTTTAGATTTCATATTAACCTCTGTGGTCTGCTCCAGAGAAACTGGGAATGATAATGTGTCTGCTCAGAAAGATGAAGTAAACTTTGCAGGACCCTTCTGTGATTGTTCTTCCTTGTAGTCTGATTGTCTTATGGTAACAACCAGGGGAGCAGAAAGGCTGCAGGAATGACTGCATAATTAAAAAATTATATGCTGGGTTTGTCATTGCACTGATGAATGTTTCATTAATACATAATAGATTTTCAGCCCTTGGCAAATTTGCTTAATATGAACTGACTGTTCAGCTTTGCAGAGTGATCAGCCTGCATCATACCTGCCTCTGAGTTTTCAGGTGTTTCAGGCTGGATCTGCAAATCCAAATCTACTCAGCCCATCTTATGCTTTAAACATAGGGAGACATTTCACATTAGGCAAGGAGTTACTGCACAGTGGTGGGTCTGGCTCCTCACCATGCAGTGACCAGTTGCAAGTGCTAGTCTGGAAGGGGCAGTTTAATCTGACAATACAACAGGAGGGTGTGCCAGCCAGCAAAGGCTATAGTGAGGAGCCTCATCCTGGATGACAGTACAGCCTGTGTGGTAGCATCATTGTACCTCTTACTTGATTAGTGAAGGCATGCCTTGGATCTGAATATGAGGATTGGAATAATTTTTTTCCTTAGGCATTTCTGTGGTCACAAATTCAGGGTTCAGCCCAGTTTTTAAATAAATGCTTGCTCTTGAGAGCAGATCTCTGCTTCCTAGGACACCAAGATGATTTATTTACCATCAGCATTGCCACTGACAGGTCAGAGGTTTTCTGCAGTGGAGGATAAAACACTTGGCAAGTAGGCCTGTTCTAAACAGTTGTTAAAAACAAACCAAAAATTATTGTTCCAGGACTTAGAAAAAGCTTCAGAACTTTTCCTGTTTTGTCAGGAAGGTGGTACTTATAGCCTGTCTATAAATTTGGCTAATGAGTCTCAGATCAGTAATTAGTGCTGTCACATCATCAACAAAAAGAGAGATTGGGCAGTGTGAAGACAAGACTTGAATAGATGGTTTGGTATTTTTTTATTCTCCTAATTGCAGGCCAAGCTGGAAAGACACTACTGAGGTGTTAAGGTCAAAACTTGCACTTGAGATTTTATCTCTTTGATGCTTGCCCTCCCTTTGCATGTTTCTGTGATGCAGAAATAAGTTAGCTCTTACAAAATGCCAGCCTGGTAGCGAATTTGCAGCAGTGTCCTTTGAAAAGTAACTAGTAGTTTCTCCTTATTTTAGTTGTCTTGTTTCATAACTGAAAAAAAGGATTATTTAGAGGGATTTCATTTGGAGATATATCTAACACCCTACCTAAAAATAAAGTCAGAAATACTTGTTGGACAGTTCAGCATTAGGACTTGGTTTTACAGCTATTGCACCTGTTGATTACTTGCCTGCATTAGATGGAGGTGTGACAAGGGAAAGGAAAATTAAATGGCATTTAAAGCATCACTTTTCAGCTGTTTCCTCTCTTAATCTGTGTCACCCTGTTGGATTATTGCATCTTTGCTGTAGTCAATAGTCATTTTGCCATGTAGCATGGTTGATGTCTGGCTCAGGGAGCAATTTGTAGGTGCTGCTACAATAGACACATCCTGTAAGGTCTGGAAAAGAACAGTGACTTGGGTTTTCTGTATATCTTAATTTAAGTGTGGTGACTCTTATGGGCTTCTGATATGATTTCACTGTAGGAATCATAGAATCATAGAATGGTTTGTGTTGGAAGGGACCTTAAACACCCCGTTCCAACCCCCGTGCCATGGCAGGGACACATGCCACCAGACCAGGCTGCTCATGGTCCCATCCAACCTGGCCTTGAACACTTCCAGGGATGGGGCATCCACAGCTTCCCCGGGCAACCTGTGCCAGTGCCTCACCACCCTCATTGTGAAGAATTTCTCCCTAATGTCTAATCTAAGTCTTCCTGCTTCCAATTTAAAACCTTTCCCCCTCATCCTATCACTCCATGCCCTTGTAAAAAGTCCCTCCCCAACTTTCTTGTCAGCACCCTTCAGGTACTGGAACCATGGTAATGTTTTAATTTATTCAATGTAAGGCAGTCATTGGAGTAAAAATTGTTTCACATGCATGAATTCTCACTAGCATTTTTGGCTGTAGTAGTCAAGCAGAGTTATGATGGTGGCCTGGGGGTAAGAAACTCCTTATAACTCTTTTATGCCTCCTAACCAACCATTCCTTAGTTTCATAATGTCTCTTTTTTTGCTAATATAAATTCCTCATAATTATTCACAGTCCTTCTCTTCTTGATTGTTGTTATTAAATAGGGGCAGTGATAGTAGCACCATTTATTAGAGAGATTTAGGAAGACTGTTGATTTTTTTTTTTCTATAGCAAGATCATCTTCAGTTTATGTAGAGATACTAAAATATAACTGTTTAGATTGAAAGGTTCTTAGCTGGGTGTTTGACTTAGGCTATTCATTGCAAAAAAAAAAACAAACCCAAAAACCCAAAGACTCTAGATGCTGAATAACAGAAACCAAAACGCTAGTAGCAACTTATTGTTGGAACTCTGTCCATGCTTGTAAGTCCGGGAGAGCTTAAATGAGGTGAAGAACCTACAAAGACTGTGTGATTATGGAATTAAGCTGTATGTCATAATGCCTGTGCCTAACAGGCTAAATTGAAGGTTACCCCAGCAACCTTAATTCTCACTTTTTCTAACATCTTAATCATTCACTTTGAGATGCTAATAATAGTCTGTTAACTTATAGTTTATTTTTCCGTAGCTAATTATGTAAGAGCAAAAATATGTTTGAATTTTAGAGATTTTGGTCCTGAGTATCTTGTCAGTGAATATGCAGTTGTTATGTTGATTCATAGTTATAGGGGTTTTTTTAATTTCTATTGTGGATGCATTTGTGATCTTTTGTTATAGAAACAATGTGACATGTAGCAAAGAAATAGCTGTCAGAACTAAAGGCTTACATATTGAATAATAGTTTATGGGTAACACGTTGATACAGTAAAAAGAAGAATGAGGAAGCATAGGCCATCATTCTCAGCTATGGTGGCAGTACACCGACTACCTCAGTGCTATTGAGGACTCTTTACAGCTGATAGGGATGATATGGAGTTTTGAGGGAAGGTCTGAAGAAAGATGGTGTGCTGACTTTGGAAACATTTACACGGAGCAGGAGGTTGCGAAAGAAATGGCAAAAGGATGAAGAACAAACTTACCTATGAAAAGGAATGTCAGGACTGTCTTTTTCAGCAAGTGGCCCAGCAGTAGACTTTGTGCTATTATCTGAATTTGGACACAACTTGAAAGATTTAATGTTCTTGACTGACCTGTGTTTGCTCTCCATCTTGCTTCTCGTCATAATTTTAAACAGATCTACTAGTTTGGATGAGTGCTAGTGTCTCATCTCATTATGTTTGTTTCACCTTCCAGCTGGATTACAACAGTTTTAGGTACTTTGGGATTGACCTTCTGCAGCATAGGCTGCGGTAGCACATCACCTCAGGAGTCATGCTTGCATCCCAAAGGCTTTCTATACCGAGTTCTGTAGAGAATTGAGTCAAGTACAGTTGCAGTCTTTACCTTCGTTGGCTAGAGTCTAAGGTATCCAACAACGAGATTTTCAGCTTTTGTTGTTGTTGGAAGTCAGTCTTTCAGCTGTGAGGGAGATGAGTTTTGCTGAAGGATCCTGGAATAAGCTAAGGACCAACACCTTCTTGGACTTTACTACCACCTGCCAGACACACCGGTGCTCACCTGCTCCAGGCATAGCTGTCCTGTTCCTGCAGAGCACTTTTGGAAGAAAGCCCAAGGCCTACAACATTCAGTGTGCTGGCTCCCATCTTCTGTCTTCAGGTCTAGCACGCTTTTGGAATGGGCTTACCATTGGCCAAGCAGCTGTAAGGCTTGACTGTTCAAGTTGGAGGGGGTAGCAGGGTTATTTTTTTAGTTCAAAATGCTAGAGATAATAAGTGCAACTTTATAACTGTCCTGCTAGTCATGTTCTTGCTCCCTGCTGTAGGGAACTACTCTGCTTAGTTCCCAGGGAACCCCAAAGGAAGGTGCCACAGTCAGCGATTAGGATCTTGCAGTGAAGTAGGATTGAGGAAAACAGGGAAGGGGGAAAATCCACTGACTGATGCAATGAGATCCCTCCCGTCAATATCCTTTTCCAGCTGTACACAACTGAATGTGGTACTCTCAGCTGTTACTGTATTTGGTGCTTTTAAAGTGTACTATACACACTATTATTTTGTTTTCTTTCCTATCCCTAAATCCAGCTTTGTTCAGTTCCCCTGTCAGCAGATCTGCATTTCTCTAACTGGCCAGCAGTGAGATGCTTACAACCATGGAGGGTCTGCTATGTCAAGCCTGTGCCCCATCTCCTAGAATCATGGAATTTTTTGGATTGGAAAAAACCATTAAGTTCATCTGGTCCAACCCCTCTGCAGTGAGCAGGGACATCTTGAACTGGATCTGGTTTCTGAGAGCACAGGCCAACCTGACCTTGAATGTTTCCAGGGATGGGGTTCCTACCACCTCTGTAGGAAACCTGTTCCAGTGTTTCACCACCCTCACCACTCTTGCCCTCCCCTGCCTGTGTTCCTACATCCTGGTCCCACTTACAGTCTCTCTGGCATACCAGGCCTGTACCATATTACCAAATTAGCGTCATAAAATCATGATGATACTGTACAGAGACTAAAGAAATAAAGCAGATTAGCCATGGTTGATCTGAAAAATTGCCCACACTGTACTCTGCAAACAGTTTGCGGTATGAGGACAAGGGCAGAGTTTTTGCACTCTAACTCCAGCTTTTCTTCAACACTTTGGGATTTTAGTACAGGTGTGGATATTCATTCACAGGTAGCTTTTTGGATTCTATTAACTGAAATATGTGCAACTGCCAAAACCAATTGCGCTCTGATTGCCTTGTCAGTGCCTTTGCTGCTGCATAAATGCCTTTTAGATTCATTTGAAAAGAGTAATAGTGAGTAGGCTTTGTTTTATATTTAAAATTAAGAATTTGATTTGGATCTAAATAAAATTCTGCTCTGAATGTATGTTTTAAATTTCATTGCTTGAATCACATCTAATTCCCATATACCATGTAATTGTACGGCAGGATGCTCTGCCATTCATTGCCAAGCCATCACATGGGGGAGGCAGGGCAGCTGTGTGAGCCAGTGATCTGAGTAGTAGTCATGACACCAGAGCTCCCAGGCTCTCTGCTCTGCTGCTTGCCCACTGTGGGATTATAAAGGAACTGTCATAACTCTTTATTTTTTCCACTTGAGAGAAACAATGTGTATTTCAAAGTCAGACACATTTTCTAAGCATACAAATGTATCGTTCTGCTCATTTTTTCACTGCTTTCTGTATGTGTCTTCTGGGATAAAAATAGTCTCTGATGCCTTGTTAGAAACGGCAATTTTACATGGCTGAGCTTGTATGAAGGAAAATGACACTGAAAGTCACAGCCTTGTGTCCCTGCTACAATTTGTTCTCCACTGAAAAATGTTTCTTTTCTGAATTCTTATTCTCATGTCTTAGCAGGTAATGGGGCTTTAGAAAGAAGAACTGGGGATACCGAGTCAAAGTCATTACGACTGCTTACTTGTTTAATACATAGGAAGCAAATGGTAGAATGGAATATTTGATTTTCATAATGAAGGGGAATCATGAGAAAAGTAGGAGTGTCTGTACGGACTCATGGTCCTTAAGGTGTTCATAAAAAATAATGTAAAAGCAGCAGATAATGTTACGAAGCTGGGCTTTCCATTAGAAGAAATAGAAAAACCTGATGAAAGCAGCTTGTGGCAGACTTTAAAAGCAAGGAGCGGTTCTTTGCATTAGCATGTAGTTGTACCATGGGAATCTTAGAGTAATAGAATTGCTTGGTTGGAAAAGACCTTTGGGATCATTGGGTCCAACTGTACCTGTCCACTACTAAACCATATCCCTTAGCAAGTCTTCTTTCTATCTTTTAAATATCTCCAGGGATGGAGGCTTGACCACGTCCCTGGGCAGCTGCTCCAATGCCTGATAACACTTTTGGTGAAGAATTTTTTTCCAATATCTAACCTGAACCTCCTGTAGTGCAACTTGAGGCCATTTCCTCTTGTACTATGGCTTGTCATTTGGGAAAAGAGACCAACACACACTTCACTACAACTTCCTTTCAGAGAGCTGTAGACAATGATAAGGTCTCCCCTCAGCCTCCTATTCTTCAACTTAAGCAACTCCAGTTCCCTCAGCTGGTCATCCTAGGACTTGTTCCCAGCCCTTTCACCAGTTTTGTTGTCCTTCTCTGGACACACTCCATAATCTCAATGTCTTTCTTTTAGTGAGGGGCCCAAAACTGAACACAGGATTCGAGGTGCAGCCTCACCAGTGCTGAGTATTGGGGCAGAATCACTTCCCTGTTCCTGCTGGCCACACTGCTGCAACTGAAGTTGTGCACGCTAAAAACGTACATGGGTTCCAAAATGACTGCATGAATTTGTGGAGAAAAAGATCCACTGATATGAACTAAAAGGGATAGCATTTCAAGTCCTGTGAGAAAGTGAGAGGGCAACATAGAGAAAGCTCCATAGATACCTGCTTTTGAATACTGCAGTAGACACACACTTACCTTGTTGGACCTTTGATCTGAACTGAAAGGGACACTCTAGTATTCTTCTAAATAAACTCCACTCCTTTATTTTCCTTCCTTCCTCTCCTCCATTATCCCCTTGTCTCAACCCAAAGGGGAGAGAAGACACGTGGTGTCCGTTTTGTCTGCTGAGCGATCCGGAGATTTAAGAACTCCCAGGGTGAACAGAAAATAATATTTATTGCAGGAGGCACAAAACAAGCCAAGGTGCGCAGCCGCCCGGAGTTACAAAAAATAAACCCCCAGCGACTAATAACCCCTACGATCCAAACAGACACACACGCCGGGAGGTCAGGGGGGAGAGGGGAGGTAGGGANTTCTTTCCTGTTATGAAGTCAAACACTTTTTCCAAGGAACTCCTCTGCTTTTCCCATCAATCCATTCCAGTGTTATTTGGGATCTATCCTGAAACTGTTTTAGCCAAAGTTTCTAATACTCTCTCCCTTTTTGGTTTATCAGCTCTCTGTCCCTCTGACTTCTGGGCTCTTGGTCCTGTCTGTCCCTCAATGTCTTCTCAAGTGTTCATTTCCTCTCTCACTTTCTGTAAAGTTTTCATAAAACTTTGTCACTGGTGCCCTTCTGTTATTCCTTAATTTCTGGGTAATCTCCCTTAAAAGAACCCTATAGGAGTCCCTGTGAAAAACTATTTCACAGTTTTCCTTAAAGCCTGTCATAAAAATTTTTTGGTCCCGTGATGTGCTTGAGGAGTTGGTCTTGGTTAACTTCCCAGCTGCAGAACAGTGTTTTCCATGTTTTTTTCAGCATTTGTGACTTTGTAGGTGAGGATCTGCTCTCTCTGGGCTCATCATGACATGCAAGAATCTGGAGCAAGAGCAGCCTTTTTGTGCATTTGACTAGTGGCACTGGAACTCTATGTGTGAGATGTTTAGGTGTACCACAGACAGGCAGTAATGAAGTGCTTCTTCATGCTGATAAAACGCTGTCTTGTATTAGAATCATAGAACTATTTAGGTTGGAAAAGACCTTTAAGATTATCAAATTCAACCACAAATCTAGGACTGCTGTGTCACCTCTAACCCACATCCCTAAGCATCACATCTTCACATCTTTTAAATGCCTCCAGGGTTGGTGACTCAACCACCATTATGAAAGTGACTGCCTTTCAATTTAAGTATTTACAGACAAAATACTGATATATTTGGCTTTTCAAATGTAACATTCCAGGAAATGTTAGTAAGCACATCAAACTTCTATTCTGCTTCACTTGATTAAGGAAACAAGCTGGTTTGAAGGTTTATATTGTATGTGTTCTCTTTTCAGGACCAAAGTGGACCTTCAGGAGGAAAGGCAGCACCACCAAGGCCGGCTAAACCTGCTTCTAAAAAGCGGGTAAGATCCACAAATTCATAAATCTTAAAAGAAATCTTTTTTTTCTTTGTCTATGAGATTCAAACTAGATTCAGTCTAAACAATGACTTGCTTTATGGAATTGCTAATATTTCAGTTGATTTGGCAGTAGGGGGCTGCTGTAGATTTCCACTGAGAAGGGAAGTACACTAGCAAGTTAGAGTGAAAATAGTAGGTAAAATAAAGGTAAACTGCAAAATGAAGATTAAAATGAAATGTTTGGGGTGCAAATTCCAAAATGTAAGCTGACAAGGACTGTGAACAAACTGCCTGCTTGGTTTAGAAAATTCAAAATGTAGCCCATATTCATGTAACTTGTATAGAACTGCAAGCATTAGAGAAAATAGTATTAACTTTTTGGCTGCTAGCCTCATGATGATATTTTTACTGGTAGGAAAATAAATGCTTAGAACACCTTTATTAAATCTGGCTTCCTCTTATTTAGCTTCATTGATATGGTTGGAGGAAAAAAAATTACAGGCCTTTAAACAGGCATGGTGATAAACAGCTTTTGACTTTCTTAGGACAAATCACAGTCTTGTTAAGTGTTCCTCTTTTGACCCTTTAAAAATGGAAGTTACTTGCTTTTAAATTATAAATAAAAATGTTAAACCCACAACACTTTTTATCTGCTTCACTAGGGAGAGCAACCACTGAACTCACTGGCATTGAATTGTATGTGATGAATGCCCTACAAGCAGGTGTTCATGAGGGGAGCATTTAATCACAAACAATGCTTCTGCTATCAGTGTCTCTTGTGCGTCAGAGCACCTGACTTTCCTTACTGCTTGCATCATTTCACCTCCCTTGGGGAGTAAAAGACTGCAGCCTGTGGCTTTCCATGGCATACAGAGATTTCTCTGTTACTCTCTGCCACTTTCCATTTTTACACAGCATTGTGCTTTTTACTTTTGTGGCTCTCTGCAGATAGCAGAGCTTTGCTGCGTCCAGTCTCTGTATGTGCAAACAACCCTCACTCATACCCTGAACTCGTCAGCAGCTCTATATGGTTGTAAAGTTTAGCAGACCTGAGAGAACTGTATTTAAAATATGATTGATTTAGTTTAAATCAACTCATTACACATTTCAGACTGAGGAAGAAATATTGCCTGGAGCAGTTAAACACTTTAATCAGCAACTTTGCATTCTGGCAGTTTATCTAATGACAATTAGTTGAAATTCATGCCTGCAGTGATTCCTCTCCTCTTAATGATATCATATCACCATATCAACCCAAGCCTGGCCTTAGGAGAGCAGCTGTCTGTGTTGTGAGAATGCAGACCTGCTGGCCTTTGCAGGAAGATGTTTAACATTGCTCCAGGAGATGGCTTCCTGCAAGTTTGTGTCTTGAACTAATTTCTAGGTGTAGCTTCTGGAGTAGAAATTATTTAATAATTGCAGATCCTTGACCTGTGCCTTTGAGTAGCCCTCAAGTATGGCTTATTTGGGTATTATATGGTTAAAGATAACAGAATCACCAACTTTTAACATGAAATTGAAGTGGAGTTACTTGAGATTTGTTATCAGAGTTACTCCAGTTTTGTTACAGGCCAGGAGTTCTCTTCAGGGAGCAAATCCTCCAATCCACTGAATTTTTGCTGGCAAGAAGAGCACTTCAATGATCTTCAGACTTTGGCCTGCTATTTGGGGTTATCTGCTCTGCTCAAAGCAGACATGAGTGGGGAAATATTGTTTTGTCCTCCTTGCTCCATGCTTTAAGGACTGCTGCTCTAGGAGGGAGTAACAGTCTTGGTGCACTAGTGGACTTGTTGTTCCTGGTCTAGGATGAAGATGCTTCCACTGAAGCAGGAGGGGGAGCAGATGAATGGGCAAAGTCTCTAGTCAAACCCACAGATCAACTGGAGCTGACTGAAGCTGTGAGTACAACAGTGGCTGTAGTTGTCATGAGATATGTACAGAAATCTGTAAGCCAAAACCTTAGCCTTAGTTTTCAAGGAAGTTCTGTGAGAGAAAAACTCTAGTACTTGCTGGAGTACAGTGTCTGCAGCATAAACTGAAACAGCTTTCATGAATAAAAGAGGGAGAATGTGCTTGGAAACAGTTCTAAGCTTAAGACAATATATCTGTATGGAGTTGGTTCAAGAGGGAAATGGGGCTGGGGCTTCCCTCAGATAAGGTGGTCTCCAGGGCCAACCCTGAGCTTTCCAGGTGCCTGCATGTGATGCACAGACAGGGAGGTGGTGTATAGTTTCATTGCTATTGCTTTTCAGCTTGGTTCAGTAGCACGGCAGACAGTCACCTTTCCAACTACAGTTGTCTTTCTCTTCTCACTGCCACGTGAAGCTCTAGCATTGCTCCCTTTCCTCCAAGTAGCTCTCAAAGGGAAGCTATATGTACTTCCCCCCAGCTCAGGTAGTGAAGACAGTTCTAACATTGGTACTACTTTTTGTTTGCAGTGACCAGTCCTGCAAGCATTGGTGTTACTGAGCTTATAGGGTTTTTTTTGACCTTGTGCACTTCAAGACACAGATTGTCTTTCTTGCCCAATCAAATGCAACTAGCATTTTTCAAGTGCTACCGTGGTTTATATAAGAATTAACATGACAGCTAAAGAATTCAAGGAAACCCACTGAAATACTAGCAAGATAGGAAGCAGGATTAGTGTTCTAGATTCCACCCTGAGCTAGCTTGGCTCCAAGTGTTGCTGTTGTGGAGGCATCAGCTGCATGTGAAGTATCTAGAGTGGACTGAATATCATAGAACTAAGCATAAACCTGGTGATTTTTGTATGCTGTATGTTGTGCTAACAGTGGAGTTCTGCTTATGATACTATTATGTTTCCATTCCAAAGGAATTAAAAGAGGAATTTACACGCATCCTGACAGCTAATAATCCCCATGCTCCCCAGAACATCATCAGATACAGCTTTAAAGTAAGTGTGGCATGACCTGTAAAACCAGGTTGAGATCTTTTGCAACAAACAAGTTTTGTGTTTTCCTTTGATTTATAACGAGGTAAATTTCCTTTTAATGTCTTATTACATATTACTGCCAATGGTTCCTAAAGGATTTTTGCAGAAGGTGAAAGCATTCAGAAGTAACGTATAACAATTACTCAACAAGATCTGGCAGTGAATGCAATTATTTCAGCTAATCTGAGGTGGTTAATTTTTTTTTTTCTGTGGTGATTAAAGGACAAAAGGCAATGATCTACTCAGTCTGTAAGACAGTTATGCCTCAGTATCCTCATGTCAAGATTCAGTTGTTTGAAATGTAGGAGAACTCAGAAATATGCTTTATAAAATCATTGGCAAGGGCTCTGTTTATGATTAGTGAGAGTGAGCAGGGGAGGATGTATCAAAGACTGCCAGGAAACACTCAAGAGTTACACATTCATATTTCTCTGTGTAGAGCATATGCTGCATTACCCTAGAGCAGCCTCCTCCTGCTAGCATGTACAGCCAGCAACACAGGCTGACATAGGAGGAGAGCAGAATGATGGCTTTACCTCCCACCCCTCTGTGGGAGGGGTTACACCCCTTGGAAAACAGGACATAGGAACAGCTCTTCCAGCTTTGGCATTGGATTGTTTCCAGTCTTAGTGTGACATGGAACAGATAACCAAGTGAAATATTCCCAAGCCTTTCTCATCTCTGTGGTGCTGTAACTAGTTTGACCAAGCACTATATGAGATCACTAGAGAAAGAAAATCAGTCTTGTGGAAATAAATAATGTCACTTTCTCTTCTATTTGAAGTTGAGGTTTTCAGTCTTTATGGGTAAAAACAGGGGGTGAATGATCCATATCTTCAGATCCTCCACAGTGACTGAAGTGGGCTCAATGCTATGCTGTGATTGACATAGAAAGCAGTCATATTTTTAAGAAGAAACTGTTGAAGCCTTTGTGGTCTGCAGTGGCTTCTGATTGCTTTTAGGAGGAGCTCAAAATCTTAATACACAGTTTCAGCTGAATTGCTTGCCTGCAGTGTGCAGTGGTCTTCAAGCAAGTGCCAATCAAGTTGGCATCAGGCAGCTGAATTAGTGCAGTGCTTATAACCTGGGCCTGGTGCTAAAAGCCTGTACTGTCTCCAGATCAGAGCAGCTCTCTGTGCATGGTGCTGTGCTTGCATAGGTACACGAAGTCATTTGGGAATCTTGACGCAACAGGACATGAATATCTCCTAGGGAGTGCTGTGAAGTAGAGGTCTTTTGCAACTATATTTAAACTCACTTGCTGCGCTGGTTCATGACTCTCTATGTCCTGAGATATAAATACCTACTGGAAGAATTTCAGTGTAAATATGCAAATAACATAGTTATCTGTATGGATCTTCTTAGATTAAGCAGTTTAGACTACACAGTATTTCTGGTTTAAAATATGACTTTTCCATGCTAATTTTGTTGTTTCTTTCCTCTGCATAGAAACGAGCATACATACAAGTAAGCCATGTGGATCAAATGGCCATTCATTTATCTTTGAATGGAAACCTCATACTCAAAGATTCAGATGAAGGCAGACGGCAAGGTACCAAAGTAAGCGCTGCAGCAGGTAGGTTTATTATCTGAAACCACAATAATTTTCAACTAGTCACTGGTACCACTTATTTAACATGAAGGAATGGTCATGGTTCAGCACCATAGGATTGAACAGCTCCAATTTTGGCTTGTGTCCTCAGGAAACAAAACTAGATGAAAACAATCAGCCAGGTGCTGGCTATGGTGTAGAAAATAGTGCATGCTTTTATAAGCCATGTGAACACTAACCCTAACTAGATTTTCAGAGCTACTTTATGTCTTTTAAACATCTTCCACTACCATGAATTGGACATATATGCCTAAACTTTTTAGGCTTCTTTGAAAGTTCAGCCGTGATTTAAAGTGTTAAAGCAGAAATGTTTGGATACTGGGTGATCATTCAGGAAACTATGATATACTTGTCCAATCTTTCACTGTTACCAGGACATCCACTTGTGCACAGTGAGATAGAAGACATTTCGGGTAGTTGGACCTTTGGTCTTAGCTACTATTGCCATTCTTAGGTTTTCAGTCAAAAAGACCCCTTAATCAGAGGCTGAAAAGCTCTATTGTTAGTAATGAGTCCTGGGTTTGAATTTTCATCCTGAAAAGATGTACTGCCTAGAGTTTTATTCTCATACATCAAAGGAGATGTTTTGTTACAGAGTGTCTTTCCAAGGTGCTAACTGTCAGACACAACCATACCACTGGGTGTAAGTTCCTGAGAGCAGTCCTTACTTGCAGCTCCCAAGTGCCTCTTTTATTTTACACCTGACAGATTGTGCTTGATGATTTTAAGTAGGACAAAGTGCTGACTTGTCTCCTCAATGCCATGAAAGCATTGTTTGTTGTTGTCCATGCTTTTCCTAGATTCCAAACCAGCTAAGTTCACGCAGCTTGATGCTAGCATGACTGCACACTCAAGGCTGTGAATGGAATGTAAACATCATTCTCTAACAAGACTGGTATATCAATTTTTATCCATATAAGCAAGAACAAACCATGTTATAACTCCCATGTGCCTTGAAAGCATCCTTCATGGTTGTATGAAGTTGCAGACTTCTTTGATCAGGCCCAGTCAACATGGGTTTACGAGAGGCAGGTCTTGCCAAACTATTCTGATCACCTTCTGTGACCAACTGACTAGACTCTTGGATGAGGGAAAGGCTGTGGATGTATCTTCTTGGACTTTAGTAAAGCCTTTGATACAGTTTCTCATAGCATTCTGCTTTGGAAACTGTCACCTCTGGCCTGGACAGGCGCACACTCTCTTGGGTGGAAAACCGGTTGGATGGCTGGGCCCAGAG
>WAAB01008434.1:259-10817 GCA_013389865.1 Piaya cayana
CATCCCTCCCCGTGCCCCCCCCGTCTGTGTCCCTTCTCCCCCCCCCTGTCCCACATCCCTGGCTGTGCCCCCCCGTGTGTCCCCCGCATCCCTCGCCGTGTGCCCTCGCCGTGTGTCCTGTGTCTCTTGCCATGTCCCCCGGTGTGTGTCCCATGTCCCCCCACGTGTGTCCCCCGCATCCCTCGCCGTGTCCCCCCCTGCATATGTCCTGCATCCCCCGCGTGTGTCCCCCCACGTGTGTCCCCGCATCCCTCGCCATGTCCCCCTGCGTTTATCCTGCGTCCCTCATCCCTCGCCGTGTCCCCCTCGCCATGTGTCCCGCATCCCTTGCCGTGTCCCCCTGTGTGTGTCCCGTGTCCCTCGCCGTGTCCCCCCAGCATGTGTCCTGTGTCCCCCTGCGTGTCCCCTGTATTCCTCGCTGTGTCCCCCTGCATGTCCCCTGCATCCCTCACCATGTCCCCCCGCGTGGGTCCCATATCCCTTGCTGTCTCCCCCCTCCATCCCTGCTGGGGTTCAGCAGCACCGCAGGGGGACACCAAATGACACGATTTCTGCTCACAGGTGACCACCTTCCCCTGGACACCCCCAGCCCCTTGCCCCACGGGGAGGATGACCTCGGCGAAGCCTTTGACTTTGAGGACAGCGAGGAAGAAGAGGATGAGGAGGAAGACGACTCCGCAGTTGAGCCGAGCGGCGAAGCCGTCCTCAGGGCCCCCCCTCGCAGGCATCGGGCTGCCAGCTCCGGCGGTGGTGAGGAGGATGGGCAGGGGGTCCCCGATGTCCCCACCTTCGGGTGCCATTGCTGCAAGGCTGGGTGCCGATGCCATTTATCTTTTCTCTCTGCAGACGGGCTGGTACCGGAGACCCAGCAAGGGTACGTGGGGGGGTTTGGGGTGATTTGAGAGGGACAAAACATCTTTGTGGTTTGTGTCCCCCCCTCCATTTGCCATGTTGCAGCCTGGCACTGTCCCTCAGTTTCCCCAACTTCTCCTCATTGCTCGCAACAGATGCTGCAAACAGGAGAGCCTCAGGGGTTTGGGGTGTGCCCTGCAGCCCTCAGGGTCTGTGGGGGCTCTGGGTACCATGGGGGATGTGTTTAATCGGATAGTGGGAGCTTCTCCTGGCCCTGGGCTGAGGAAACCCCCCGGGCTTGGTGTCTGAAAGGGGCTGGGGTTTGCCCTGCCTGGAGATTTTGGAGCAAAAAGATGCAGATTGGGCTGCAAGGAGCAATTGTCCCGACCGGCAAAGACTGCGTGGGGTGCAGCGAGAGAGGAAGGACCCTCACCAGGGACGGGTTCCCCCTCCCCACGCTCCTGGTGCCGGCACATCCTCCTGCCCTCGAGCGGCACACAGTCTGAGGCTAAAAAAGCTGGTTTTGGGGTCTTGTGGGAATTGTGGCCCTAAAACCTGAGTCTCCCCCAATCCGTGAAGAAGCAGATGTGCTGGGGGGAGGAGGAGGAGGCATGGGGCAGGCATTAATCTGTGCTAGTGGACGCCTGAAATAGGATGGGGGGTGATGGGTGGGTTGAGGGGTCGGGGTGCACCCCATCCTGGGGGATTTGCAGCCCAGGGTGCTCACCGACCCCCTTTCCCGCAGGCTGCCAGTGGCAGTGAGCAATGGGGAGGCTGGCAGAGACCCCCGCGTCGGCGTCCGGACCTGGAAGAGGGAAAGCATCTGCAGCGGTGGGTAAAAAGGCTGGGAAGATCATCCCTGCCGAGGCTTGGGTAGGATTTCTCCGTCCTGGTTTGGTCCTTGGGTCCTGACCTGGGTCCCTTGGGGGGGGGGGATTTGTTCCCCAAAGGTGAGCGCTTTGACTTTCCAGCGGTGGAGGATGATGTGATCTACGATGATGTCCCCTGTGAAGCCCTCGATGCCGAGCAGAACGGTAGGGATCAGCCCTCCCCACCCGATTCTCCAGGGACCCTGAGCCCATTTTCCAGGTGGGCAAACCAAGACGCGCTGCGGGAGGGAGAAACTTCTCCTGGAAGGGGATGCGGAGTGGGATCGTGCTGGTAAAGCTGCAGGTTTGGGAGGGATGAAGGTAGATGCGTTCCCAGAGGGGCTGCAGGATCTCGAGGATGCGGGACATCCCCTGTGGTCCCTGGAGAGGGGGAGTTGTCTTTCTGGAAGGGAAAGGAGTTGGATCTTGCTTGCCAGGCCCGGGGTCAGAGCGCAGCCTGATCTACGAGGAGGTTCAGCGCGGTGAGGGCCCACGGGCCAGCGAGGACTTGGGTTGGAGCTCCAGCGAGTTTGAGAGCTACAGCGAGGATTCAGGAGAGGAAACCAAGCCGGAGGCTGAGCCAGCCAAGCAGCGGGCATCCTTCCAACCCAAGGTAACATTGGATTGATTTTTTTTTAATTATTATTTTCCTTTTTTTCCCCCCCGGGTTTGCTTGTGTAAAGGCACCGGAGCCTCCAGCCTGGCTGCTGCTGCAGACAGCAAAGCAGAGGATGCTGCGGTTCTCGGGGTCACCTGGTGCAAAGCCAGCATGGAACTTCAGGGGTTTCATTTCTTTTTTCCCCCTCTTTTCCTTTTGCGTTTTGGCACTGCTGGAGCACGGCTGCTGCTTTCCTGCACGCTTGTTGCCTCCCTTGCTCGAACAACGTCCGATTTTGGGAAGATGCTGCCTGTACCGTGCTGCTTCGGGATGATTTCTCCTCTTTTTTTGTTTTTGGCCGCTTACCTGGATCTCTTCTCTGCCTTCTCTCGCCTCCTCTGCCTCCTCCTCCTGCCTGGTTTGCTTGGGGCTCAGCTTTCTCCAGACCTGAATAGACTAAAGGAGAGATACGCCAGGACTAAGAGGGACATCCTGGCTTTAAGAGTTGGGGGGAGAGACATGCAGGAGCTGAAGCAGAAGTACGATTGGAAGGTACCGTTCCTCCTCTGTCCCTTGTCCCCAAAACATCCCAGAATGGGGGGGGAGAGGGAAATCCCTCCTGGAGTGTGTCCAGCCTGAATTCATCCCATTTTATCCCCCAAAAAGAGAAAAAAAAAAAAAAAAGTTAAGTGCTGGAAAGAGGGCTCTCAGGTCAATCTGTCTTGCGGCTCCCTTCTCCTAAGCTACGAATAGTTTNAGAGATACGCCAGGACTAAGAGGGACATCCTGGCTTTAAGAGTTGGGGGGAGAGACATGCAGGAGCTGAAGCAGAAGTACGATTGGAAGGTACTGTTCCTCCTCTGTCCCTTGTCCCCAAAACGTCCCAGAATGGGGGGGGAGAGGGAAATCCCTCCTGGAGTGTGTCCAGCCTGAATTCATCCCATTTTATCCCCCCAAAAAGAGGAAAAAAAAAAAAGTGAAGTGCTGCAAAGCTGCCTCTCATGTCCATCTGTCTTGCAGCTCCCTGTCCTCCAGCTGCCCAAACCATTTGCTTTTGGGTGGTTTTTAAAGGGGCGTTTGGATGAAGCGAGGTCACCTGCGGGATAGATGGATCTGAGAAGGTTTTTCCCCCTGATACAGGGTGGAAATCAGGTGGGGAGAAGACCTGGGAGGAGGTGTAGAACCTTCCCCAGTTGCAAACCTTCCAGGCTGCCACTTTGTGGTTGGTTTGGGCTGGGAAGGTGACGCCGATGTCAGCTTGGGCTTAAAATCACTGTGATTTGAGGTGTGAAAAGCCGACACGCGCCCACCCTTTGCTCTCTCGCACATAAAACCCCCGATCACGAGGACGGGATCGATGCGTTTGCGCCTCCCTTCCCTCCCTCCTCTTCGCTTTCGCTGCTGCATGCTGCTGCTTTGCCTGCTTGCACGCGGCCCTGGCCCTGCAGAGGGAGGAGTTGCTGGAGCATCCTTCTTCCTCAGCCCTGTGCCTCCTCTTCCTCCCCATTGGGCTGTGTGGGAAAGCAGGATTGATGCTTGGAGATCCCCAAGGATTGATGCTTGGAGATCCCCGAGGGGACGGCGCTGCTGCATCCAGACAAGAAATAGGGGATGATGCTCGGAGGGGATGTCCCCTAGGGGATGGCACCGCTGCACCTGGACCAAAAAGGAGGTCCCGGTGCTGCTTTGAACCTCTCGGTTGCTCTCTCCCTCCCCTTGCCCAGATGACCCAGCTGATGAAAGCAGCCAAAAGCGGCACCAAGGACGGTTTGGAGAAGACCAAGATCGCGGTGATGAGGAAGGTGACGTTCCTGCAGCGGAAGGAAGTGCCAGGTAAGCAGGAGAATCCCTGCCTTGGTTTTGAGTGCCAAAAAATCCCGTCTTTTGAGGGTATTTTCTTTTATGTATCCTTATGGCTTTCAGCTTTTCTTTATTTCTGATCTATTTTCTATGTTTTAAGCTCCTATTTGATTTTTTGCACTGTTTGCATCCTCGTGCAAGCCCACTTGCTCCTTGCTTTGAGCACCCGTGTCCCTGTGGGGACACTACCCCCTACCATGGGGCACCCTCCCTTGGAGACAGAGCAGGATCTGCCCCCCAGAGTGGATTTTTAGGGTGTTTTCCTAACTCTCCCGCTGTCGTGTAGGGGATGGGAAGTGGAGGAGGAGGGCGGCGGAGGCGGAAAAGCAGCCGCCTGCCCGCTGGAGCTCGAGGGTCTCCCTGGAGCATCATGGGGGAGGTAGGATCCCAGCGGGCGGCCTCGTGCCTCGGCCAGGGCTGTCTGGGGGATCCGGCGTGTGTGTCCCCCAGCTTTTCTGCATGCTCCTGGTGTGGCTTAGCCTTGCTGGGGTGGGAGCTTAAGTGCTTTTTGGGATGCGTGTGGTGAGCATAGGATGCTGGGGAGCTCCCTGTGGTGGGGACGGCGTGGAGCATCCCTTGCTGCATCCCCAGGATGGTGCGGAGCATCCCCATCCCATCCCCGGGACGTGGAGACGGGGAGAAGGAGCTTGCAGAGCCAGCAGCCAAGGGCAGTGATCCGCCGTGCCAAAATTAGGGAAGGAAAAAGGTCACAGAGCCGCCAGCGCCCTCCCCTCCGGCCCGGCTGGTCCTCCCCGTTACTGGCTATTTATAGGTGACGGGGATGAAGTGGGGCGGCCGTAGCGGGGCGTTGCGGCCATGTGGAAGAAGCGGCCGTCCTTGCATGGCGACGCTGCCTTGGCTCGCTCGCTCTCCTCCTCCTCAGCTGCTTCGGCCTCGGGTAAGGGCTTGTCGTGCCAGCCGGCGGGCGCTGGCTTCTCGCCCTCCCCGTTTTCCTCTGCGTTGCTGCCTTTGGCTCCTTTTCCCCCCTCTCTGTTTTCCCTGCTCGCACCCACACTTGGAGCGAGGATGAGGGCCTTTTCCTCCAGCCAGGGTGGCTTTGGGGGGGATGGGGACGCCTTTTTGTCCCTTCCCACGGGGACCTGGCTCGGTCCCCGCTTGCGGCCTGACTCATGTTGGTGTCCGATGACAGTGGCCGGGGCTCGGGGATGGACACGCGATGCTGGGAGGACGCTGAGGTCCATCTGCACTTGCGGCTCTGAATCCAAACTCATTCCCAGCCAAGCATCCGAGGGGGCTACGGACTCTTCTTTAGAACAAAAAACCCCCCCCAAACCTCTAAATTTAGGTATTTTTGGCATTTGATTGGTTTTGTTTCCCTGTAGGGGACTCGGAGGAGGAGGACACGGGTTTCCTGGAGGTCACAGTCTCCGACATGAAGCACCCACCCCCAGAACTGGGCCCCATGCCTGAGGGGCTGAGCCCACAGCAGGTCGGTGTGGGGTAGATTTGGGGGTTCAGGGAGGGTTTGGAGCAGGACGAGGCTTCCCCTTGGTCCCGTGATTGAGCAACCGGGGAAAGGGCGAGTCAGCAGAAAGTGATGCTGCTGCATCAGCGCTTCTGCAGCACTCTGGGGCCTCCGTTGCCACCCCTCGTTCTGCGTTTTTGGGGTGATGGGAGACTGAACCCCCCGGCATGGTTGCAGGTGGTACGGCGGCACATCCTGGGCTCCATCGTGCAGAGTGAGCGGAGCTACGTGGACTCCCTGAAACGCATCCTGCAGGTAGGGAGCCCCCTTTTTTTTGTAGGATTTGGAGTGGGGAGAAACGCGGATGCCGGGAGATGCTGATGAGCTGGTGCATCTCCCACAGGATTACAGGAACCCCCTGATGGAGATGGAGCCCAAAGTGCTGAGTGCCAGGAAGTGCCAAGTGGTGTTTTTTCGCCTGAAGGAGATCCTGCAGTGTCACTCCATGTTCCAGATCGCCCTCGCCTCCCGCGTGGCCGAGTGGGACTCTGCAGAGAAGATTGGGGACCTCTTTGTGGCCTCGGTAGGAGGAAAACTCAGGAGGACGTTACCAAACCTCTGCCTGGACAACCCCTTATGAGGAGCGGCTGAGAGAGCTGGGGGTGTTTATGGTGGAGAAGAGGAGGCTGAGGGGAGAGCTCATTGCTCTCTGCAAGTGCCTGAGAGGAGGTTGTGGAGAGGAGGGAGCTGGGCTCTTCTGCCAAGGGACAGGGGACAGGACGAGAGGGAATGGCCTCAAGCTCCACCAGGGGAGGGTCAGGATGGACATCAGGAAAAAGTATTTCATGGCAAGGGTGATTGGTCAGTGTGAGAGGCTGCCCAGGGAGGGGGTTGAGTCCTGGAGGGGTTTAAGGGCTGGGTGGACGAGGTGCTGAGGGATGTGGGTTAGTGATTGATGGGAATGGTTGGACTCGATGATCCGGTGGGTCTCTTCCAACCTGGTGATTCTACAATTCATTGATAGCAGGGGAGGCTGGAGGATGTGGCCCCAGCCTGGGGAACCACCAGCATCCTCAGCATCCCTCCAAAAATATCTGAGCTCCCCATGCTTTGCCTCCACCATCGTGGCTCTCCCCCTGCCCTCTCCCCCAGTTCTCCAAGTCGATGGTGCTGGACGTCTACAGCGACTACGTCAACAACTTCACCACTGCCATGTCTCTCATCAAGAAGGCCTGTCTCACCAAACCGGCCTTCCTCGACTTCCTCAAGGTCAGCAGGATCCGCAGAGGGGTGCGGGATGCTGCTGGTCACCATTATGGGTGAAAAATCCTCTTTTTGGGCTTGTTCCCATGCAGAAGAGGCAGATGGCCAGCACTGACCGGGTGACGCTCTACGGGCTGATGGTGAAGCCTATCCAGAGGTTCCCCCAGTTCATCCTGCTCTTGCAGGTACGGGTGAGGGGCGCCTGCATTTACCTTGCTTTGCACCCTATTTTTTTTGCATCCTGGATGCTGTGGGAAAGGGTTTAGTATGGGGACAATTTTTGGGGTTGTCGGCTTTTGGAACCATCCTGGTGGTTGTCTTCCAAGCTTTGATTTCAGAGGTACCTGAAGTGTACATCATGGCATCCCCAACAGGACTTTTTTTCTGGTGTGGATTTTGTCCCTCATCCTTTCTCCCACCCCAGGACATGCTGAAAAACACCCCGAAGGGCCACGCGGACCGCCTGTCCCTCCAGCTGGCCCTCACTGAGCTGGAGACGTTGGCAGAGAAGCTCAACGAGCAGAAGCGCTTGGCTGACCAAGTCGCCGAAATCCAGCAGCTTAGCAAGAGCATCAGTGACCGCAGCAGCCTCAACAAGGTGGGTCCTTCAGCCTCCCCTCCTCATCCTCCTGGTGGAGCTGGTTGTTGAGTGTCGCGGTTTCCATGTTCCCCTCAGTGTTTGGGGCTTCAGGAAGCCAGGATCTCTGTTTTTCTCTGAAAGGACGTTGAGCAAAAGCAAATCTCGAGACTGGCACGAGGAAACCCCCGTCCAGGAAAAAGCAAGGATGAGCTGCTGTCTCATCTGCCTGATTTTGCAACTGCTGGTGGCCAAAAAAAAACCCCTTAATGAAGCTCTTGCAACACATCCTGGGTTGGGGATGGTTGTGGCGGCAGCAGCTGCCGTGGGGCACCAGCCAGCTCAGCCCTGGCATCAGGATTTAGGGCTGAGGGACGAAGGGGGACCCAAGAGGGGCTGCAGAAGGCTTTCGTGGTCCTTCAGGGCTCTGCTGTCTTGGTTGGACATACAGGGCATGGAGGGGTTTTACATTGTGCTGTCTCTGCAAAGCCTGGGACCACACATGGTCCTGGCTGGAAGAGAATCCTTGCAATAAAGGAAAAGCAACCCAAAGTTTGGGGTAAGAGGTTTGCAAGAGCCCCCAGGCTGAGCTCCGTCCCTTCCGCAGCTGCTGACCTCGGGGCAGCGGCAGCTCCTGCTCTGCGAGACGCTGACGGAGACGGTGTACGGCGACCGGGGGCAGCTCATCAAGTCGAAGGAACGGAAGGTTTTCCTCCTCAACGACATGCTGGTCTGTGCCAACATCAACTTCAAGTACGTGCTGGTGGCCCCAAGACCCCCAAATCACCTTGCAAAACGTTGACGTATTTACCTTCCCCCTTCCCCACCTCAATTTTGGGATGAGTGGGTTGTGCTGGCTCTACCCCAAGGGCTTTTAGCCCCACCCCACCTTGTTTTAGAGGGGAAACACGCTTGGTTTGGGGTTGCTTTGCCCCCTACTTTTGGCCTGTCTCCATGCAAACCCTTCATCCCCTGGTGCTTTGGGGTTTATGAGCCTGAGTGGGGCCCAGGAACCTGCTGGGAACTCAGGTCAGGGATTGGTGGAGGTTGACGGTGTAAAGGGGAGAAAACCCTCCTTGAGCACCCCATAACACCTCTTTATTCATCATTTTTTCCCCCTCTTCCAGGCCGGTGAACCCAGGGTAGGTGCTAAGCGTGTTCTGCTGTGGTTGCGTGCCCCGTGTTTGGGGGTGCAGGCATGCACCGCTGCATGGTGTGGGGTTCAGCTTGCAAAGTGACACTTTATTAGGGCTTCAAGGTGAGTCGTGGTGCCTGCTGACGTATTGACATCTATTTTTTTGGCCTCTTCCCCCGGCAGGGGCCAGCTGGAGATTAGCAGCCTGGTACCCCTGGGTCCCAAATACGTGGTGAAGTGGAGCACGGCCCTCCCGCAGGTGCAGGTGGTGGAGGTGGGGCAGGAGAGCAGCGCCTACGACAAGGACAACGTCGTCATTCACAACGCCGGTGCCAAAAAGCACGCGCCAACCGGGCAGGCTTCGCACAGTGAGCACCTACCCCTTTGATTACCTGTTGGGCTGGTGTCGGGGTGGTGGGATGGAGCATCCTCCATGGACCATGTTTCTCTGTTCCTCCACTCAAGATAAAGTCTACCTGGGGCCACCGCGGCTCTTCCAGGAGCTGCAGGACCTGCAGAAGGACCTGGCGGTGGTGGAGCAGATCACACTTCTCATCAGCACCTTGCACGGCACCTACCAGGTACCGACATGCCAAAGCGTGGTCACACGCATCATTTGGTAGAACCAGCCTCAGGCACATGGCAGTTCTTCAAGGACTGTTGGACCCATGGGCAGAGACCAACGGGATGAGGGTTAACAAGGCCAAATGGTGGGTCCTGCACTTGGGGCACAAGAACCCTGAGCAGCTCCAGACTAGGAGAAGTCTGGCTGGAAAGTGCCTGGAGGAGAAGGACCTGGGGGTGTTGGTGACAGCGACTGAGCATGAGGCAGCAGTGGCCCAGGTGGCCAAGAAGGCCAANAGCTCATTGCTCTCTGCAAGTGCCTGAGAGGAGGTTGTGGAGAGGAGGGAGCTGGGCTCTTCTGCCAAGGGACAGGGGACAGGACGAGAGGGAATGGCCTCAAGCTCCACCAGGGGAGGGTCAGGCTCAACATCAGGAAAAAGTACTTCCCAGAAAGGGTGATTGGTCAGTGTGAGAGGCTGCCCAGGGAGGGGGTTGAGTCCCCTTCGCTGGAGGGGTTTAAGGGCCGGGTGGGCGAGGTGCTGAGGGACATGGGTTAGTGATTGATGGGAATGGTTGGACTCGATGATCCAACCTGGTTGTTCTATGATTCTATGACTGTTGGACACCTCATCGTCCAGTGCCCTGCAGATGAAATTTGGCAAAGATTCAGGCTTGTTTCGGAGGCGCTTCCATGGTTTATGACTTTTCCTCCAGAACCTGAACATGACGGTGGCTCAGGATTGGTGCTTGGCCCTGCAGAGGATGATGAAGGTGAAGGAGGAGGAGATCCATTCCGCCAACAAGTGCCGCCTCCGTCTCCTGCTGCCTGGGAAGCCAGACAAGTGAGTTTGCAGATCACGACTAGGCTTCTTCCTACTCTGGGGAGGAGGAGAAAGAGGCTGAAGAGCAACCTGCTAATGCTTTTCCTACGTAGGTCCGGCCGCCCCATCAGCGTCATGGTGGTCTTCATCACTCCGAACCCCCTGAGCAAGATCTCCTGGGTGAACCGCCTGCACCTGGCCAAGATCGGACTGCGTGAGTAGCTCTGTGGGGTGTTGCTCGCATCACCCTTGCTTTGAAAAGACAAATTTGGGAGCAGAAGCGGGGCTGGCTTTGTCCTGAGCATCCCAATGTGAAACAGAGCAGGGAAAGAGAAGAGGAGGCTGAGGGGAGACCTCATTGCTCTCTACAACTACCTGAGAGGAGGTTGTGGAGAGGAGGGAGCTGGCCTCTTCTCCCAAGTGACAGGGGACAGGACGAGGGGGAATGGCCTCAAGCTCTGTCAGGGGAGATTTAGACTAGAGATTAGGAGGAAGTTTTATATGGAAAGGGTCATTGGGCATTGGAATATGCTGCCCAGAGAGGTGGTTGATTCGCCTTCCCTGGAGGGGTTTAAGGGACGAGTAGACGAGGT
>WAAB01008437.1:0-15881 GCA_013389865.1 Piaya cayana
GGCTGAAACAGAA
Organism: Piaya cayana; assembly: GCA_013389865.1. Taxonomy (NCBI): domain Eukaryota; kingdom Metazoa; phylum Chordata; class Aves; order Cuculiformes; family Coccyzidae; genus Piaya; species Piaya cayana. The sequence goes on from WAAB01008437.1 coordinate 14, forward strand.
ACTGATCTGTTCTGTCCCATATTTTCAAATTCCAAAGTAAGATTCAAAAGAGGAAAGAAATAGCTAAAACATGATGAAAGGTAATAAATAGTTTGCTGGAACATTAGATACATGTAGTTAGGAGAGAAAATACTAGCTCTGTTGGTTTAAAATGTAGGATGACAAGCACTTGGCACAACTCTCATGGTAGCACATAAAAAAAAAGGTCTGTCATGAAAACAGAGTTGGTATTTCTGGGACATTTCTATGTTTATAAATGATACCTACAGCAATACTCACACCTGAGATTTTCTTGAGGGTGATCCTTAGGAAATATGTCATTTGCGTAATTTAGAACTAAAGAGCTGTAGAGAAGCTCTGCACAGAATTGAAGCTCCCAGCATATTGCTTCATCTCCAAGACTTTGCTTTTGCTTTTGCTTTGCTTCTCTCTCTTCTCAAATCCTCTCTAAAATCTGGTGCGCAACAGGCGGAGAGAGGCCTTATTAATCAACCAAAAATACATTAAAGAAAGACATCAAAGCACCTGAATAATTTGTTTATACAAATCAACTGCTCCACTGTAAGTGCTGAGGTCACGAATCCCATTCGTTGCGGTGTGCCGTTTTACTGATGCGGCGAGATGCGTCAGCAACTGCGATTTTGTCACAGTCTGCTTTCCATTCCTCCAAAGGATAATAATTCTTGAGCTGCCAGGTGCATTGAATATCCCAGTGCATGTTGCATATTTGATAGAGCGCCACCTTAGTCATTAATCATGCGTGCAGTTAAATTTCCTCTGTCAATACAGCAATTCTGCAAGGACAGGAATGCGTTATCAATTTTTATTGAAGAAACGACAACAACAATGTGGGTCACTGCGAGGTAGCTTTCAAGAAATTTCTTAAAATTAAAATTATACTGAGTAGCTAAATTTCATAATATGATTTAACTTTAAATATTTTCCATATCCTGTTACATACCAAGTTTCAAGGATTGACTTTTTCTTCCCAAAAAATGCATCTCTTTCTCAGAGTGTAATATCACTTCAGGCAGAAAAAGGATGATTTTAAACATTGTCCCATGACAAGATCATTGGCTATGGCAATAGAAAAGGAAATCTCCGGGGCCTTGAAGTTTTTGGAAAACGTGTTTGAAAAACAACTATTCTGACAAAGACACTTATACAACCCCCAAAATTTCAATAGTCAAACAGATGCAAAGACAAAAATAAAGCAATATTAAATACGTCAGGCATTTCTAATTCATATTCCTGTATTCATTTACTGTAGGAGTCAAAAAGTTTACTAAAAAAATTAAATCAACTTCAATAACATCAAAATTCGACTTATAGAATTATGGATGATCAGTATTAACACAGAAAGTTTTCTGAGGGAAAAGACTTTTTTGATCTCGCAGACAGAAGTATAATGAGATGATATGGCTGGAAACTGAAGGTAAACGTATTCAGAACAGAAATAAGGGAAACATACTTAACGATGAAGGTAATTAACCATTGGAATGTTACACTTCTGAGCACAGTGGATTTTCCTTCACTTGACATTTTACAACCCGTTATTTTCTAAGAGAAATGCATGAGAGCATTGACAAGTCATTATGAAATTGATACAGGAATCACCTTGGTGGGCAGGAAAGAAAAACAGGCAGATGCAGAGTATCTGTTAGAGATCTGTTCATAGATAAAGCATCCTGTTACTAATTAAATGCATTTATTTTTACTCTTTCTATATTCTAATCATTATAGTGATGAGAACAACTGCCATTTTCTTCCCTTACTCTCTATGATTAGTACAGCAAGAGAGGAAGGGTCAATTCTATTGAAGATATTTCATCATCAGTAGTTAAATTAAGGAGCTGTGGTAAGATATGCAGTAATCTGTGGGAGCACTGTTCAGAGACACTGAAAATAGGAACTGACATTCAGTACTGGTGACAATGATACACAAACATTACAGGATGTATTTTTTCTTTCCAGGAGAGAATATCTAGCTTGTAAGACAGGTTTCAGAGCCAGGGACATTAGTAAATAAGGAAAATATCATCTGCAGTAGATATAACTGAGGACTGTGGATATTGTTCCAGCAGAATCTCTTTGAAAAACTGGATTTTTTTTCTTCAAATAATGGTTAACTGGTGAAATTCTTTGCCTCTGAAGACCTTCTGCTCATCTTCCTGTGGAACATATGAATAATCTCAGCATGGAACATTTTCAATTGCAGTCTGTGAAGTTATGCACGGAGGAAAATTCATGTGAAATAAATAACTACTTTGTTTGTTTGTTTGTTTACTCTTTCTTGCATTCTCTCTAGTTCTGCACTGAGATTTGAGCCAATATTAAATAAATCCTATAGCTTCCATCAAGAAAGGACAATTTGCCACTACCTGTAGTATATTTCCCCTATATGAGGCAAATGCATATTCTCAAGGAAAGGAAACATTAAAAATCACTGAATTTGGCTTCAGTATCACAAAAGACAAAAAATACTTTATGCTTTATTTGGCTAAATATCTGATAAAAGCTTCATGTCTCACAGAGGAAACAAAGTTTTCGATATTCTCTAAACATAACAAGATGAGAAATAGATGAGAGCCAAACATGGAAGTTTAGGAAAGACTTTTTATTTTATTTTTTCTAAGTTGTCCCTGTAAACTATTATTGAACTAGAAGAAGCACTAGAGAGAGTCACAGACTTAAACTGTTTTTTCATCATGTATTTCAGTTAATGTTCTTTCAGTGAGAAAAACCGAGTCTGCTGATGCCAGGGCTGAGCAGGATTAGATTGATGTCTCTATTCTTTGCGCTAGCAAGTGACCTTAATTCGCATATTCTATTTATTTTAATAAATTGTATTATTTACTGCACTGACTCGGTATAGTATTTTTTTAAATATTTATGAAGAAGCCTTTACATACATACCACTGATATTTATCCTTGGGCTGCTGCCAGAGAATGAGCAGTGTATGGCTTGAACAATGAGTTTGGATTATGCAGTACTTATTGCTTTTCTATTTTATCTCTTTTGCACAGTAGACAGAAGCTTTCATCTGTTATAAAGTACAATTCTGTTTTCTCCACATGATAGTATTACTGCCTTACTGGATTTTTTTCCCTAACCCACCCTGTCATTTCTGGTTTTGAATCTTCCCTTATGCATCTACACATCTTTCTTTTTGTTAAAAGAACACAAATATTTCACTATTTTCTTCATGTCCCATGTTCTACTAATATTTTAAGAATGTCACACCCCATCCAAGTGTCACGATGAAGACATCTAGTCTAATCTCTTCTTCCTGTAAGCGCTTTTGACTTCTTTTTTGTCTGTATAATTCTGTCTTGCAGGGAGCCTTTTGCAAACCAATGTTCTTAAGAACTCTAGATGAAAAGAGCTCACCTATGACATTATAAAGAAATAGAACTGGCAGAGGGTGGATAGCTGGGGAAGTGAGATATTAAAAAAAAGAGAAATAATCTAACTGCAGCAAAAGTGTCTAAATGCTCATAGCTGAAATGCAGAATAAAAAATTAAAAGAGTAACATATAAGTGTGGTAAATTCTGGTTAGAGCTGTCAGATCAACAGTTCTGAGGAAGGTGACTATGAAAAAAATACTAAGACTAGAAAAGCACAAGTCTTTCACAACACATTCTATCTGGCCTAGGAAGGTCTTACTAGGGCAAAGGATTTGGCTAATTTTTTTGCATGCATTCAGTCTTTTGATAATTCGGATCTATAGCATATTGATCAGGAATGATTAATTTGTTTCACATAAGGTGACCTTCAAGCTGGAATTGATGATGGTTATTTTTATCCTACAGCACAGATTCATGTCTCTTGGGGAATGCTAAACCTTTGTCTAGATACAAAGAAATAGAAATAAACTGAATAACAACAACAATATATTACTTTATGTAGGAGAAGCTTTGGGGAACAGCTAGCTTCTCAGCGTGACAAAACCATGTGGGGATTATGTTAGAAAACATAGTTCTAAGTTTATCTGTTAATTTTATTTACCAGGCTTGTGTAAAACATTTCAAAGTCATCACTTCAAGTTTTATCATTTCACTATAAAAATGTAAAAATGCCGAATACACTAAAATAATTTTCTGTCTAGGAAAAACAGGAGCACAGTAAAATAGTAATAATCATCATGAGAATTCCTTTAGTTTTTACAGCTTAAAACCGTGGGTAATTTTTTCACTAAATGTACAAAACTGTGAGTGTTTTTATTTAACAAGGCAACATTTATCACTGTAACAACAACATGCAAAAACTATAACTGTATTTTACATAATTTCCTGGAAAATAACATTAAGTCTTATTGGAAAGCGTTTGTGTTTTCACACGACCCTTCATGATTGAAGCTGATAAAAATAATATCTCGGGAGTAGTATCATTCCTACACTTCCTTTCTAAAGAAAATGGAAGAGGAGATATTAAAGAGTTGGCAGAAATAAGCTGAAGATTTGCAGAAAGACATTGGGCAAAGTAGTCTTAGATTAGGGGAATTGAGAGAAATTCTGTGCACGTTCAAAGACTGCAGAAAGGAATTATCAATGAGTTCATCCCTCCATAAATAGATGAGATTTGAAACTAACGAAATTATAGTAAAAATATACGTCCTGACGGACATGGCTTAGTCTTTGGTGGGAATGGTTGGACTCGATGATCCGATGGGTCTCTTCCAACCTGGTGATTCTGTGATTCTGTAAAAATAATTAGAAATTCACAGGTATCTTGGGTGTGACTGTGATTTTTTGGGCCCAAAATAAGATGCTTTCAAGCATACGGAGTGACATGAACTATTATGTCTCTGGTACACTGGTATTTTTTAGTGTAATTTACACCATCTTAATGTTGACAATCCAAGTATGCATCTTGGAAACATTTCAACCAGCAGTGGATAGGTCAATAATTTCTTACATGAGAACCAAATAAATTATAGCTTTTCTTCAACTTCCTGATCCAGATCTCTGTTCAATCAGATCTTCTATTACCAAAAGCGTAAAAGAAAGAATCTTAAGAAATAAATATAAAGTTAAATCTTGCCCCTACCTGCAGGGAACTAGACTGTCTCCAACAATGTATTTGCTATTTTTTTCTAGAACACTGGCCCTGACTGATACATTCAACCTATATAGCAGATGTTATCCTATTCCTTCTATCAACAGCCTTTGACTTTTTGCCCTTCTGATCCTGGGAGCAGAAAAATTGACATCCAACATGAACTGCGATGAATTTTTTCATTATGTTTTCCCAATCTCTTCCACTAGAAAACAAAAACATCCTTAGATATTTTCCAATTATTACAAGCAGAGAAGTAACAAAGTCCAGATAGCTAACAAAGCCTTTGCTACGTGGGAGAAAAAATATGCCATAAGGATGCAATAAACGTATGTACTAAATTGTGCGGCAAATGACCAGAGCCAAAATTCATGGCTTAGACATTAATAGGATAATTATTTCATGACGCTTAAAGCAAATGGTTTCTTTACTTTTATTTGAAATATAAAAAGAACAATAATCTTTCGGGGAAAAATGGCATAACTCTACAGCTTATAAATATCCATTAACACAATTATAAGCTGTTGTTAATTTTTATTTATTCTGTTTTTCTTAGTCCTTCTGTTTTAGTAGGAATCTATTTAACAATGCCAATTAATGTATATTTACCTAAGATCATTCATTGACATAATATTTATTAACATAAAATTAAATATTTTCCAGTAAAGAACTACAGAAAATATATTCTGTGTGTAAATAGGTACTGCATAAATTATGAACAACTTTATTATCCAAAAGAATCAAAAGCAATAAATTAACACTGAAAGGTCTTTATAGCAGAAATATTTGACACCTCCTGTCCTTGTATAACTTCCATCTCAAAAAAAAAAGTAAATTTCCATCATCCCAAATAAAACAAAGTCAAAGTTTTTATTTTTGGCATGACTTTTTTTTGGTTTTTCCTAGCCATTAAGTGCTTTCCCTAGCCAATAGCTTGCAGATTTTATCACAAAGTCTATTTTCTGTCTATTAGGCATTAAGATGAGAGAAGTTGTAGCAGTGCATCCCCNGAAAACAAGAAGAAAGTCTTTTAGAAAATATGTATAATCAATTCTTTTGTGTTACCCCAATATATATGTAGATCGCAATTAGTCTCACAGTTTATCGAGTTAATAACTTGAAATGTTTTTATTAAGAAATAATTCATGTTTTAGATAATCTAAAACCAATTTAAAGGCATGGACTTAGACACACTTTAGCTTTTCGCATCCACAACTTTAATCACAGAGTTTTCTTCTGACCTAAAGTCTTTGTCTTTTTGACTTTTCTTTGGTTCTTTTTCTTCCCCACATCACACATATGCTGAACCAGAACAAATGTCATTGAAATGAGAATGTTTTAGTGTACCACTGACTTCGAATATTTTGCCTATTAGGAATGTGTTTGCCGAAAAAAATATCAAAAAGGTTAAGAAAGTAACAACTCAGTTTCTAGAACCAAAGGCCTATTCCATATATTGCTATGCTTTGTTGATTAGAGGCACGGTACTAATTTATTTTCACCTTTCCGGAGGTACTGTGGGATGAATCTGAAAAAAAAAAAAAGCCTGGGTTAGTTTGAAAAATAGGAGGGCATTGGAATATGGTACCATGTTTAAGGCAATATCTAATGCAGACAACTTAGCTCTCAAACATAGTGAAAAGAAAAAGGAATGGCTTAAGCTTGGAAGATGAACTCATTTCTCTTTTTTCCTTTATGGCTCATGAGAAATGCCATCAACTGTACAGGAAAGGTTACAAAGCAAGAGATTTTAAGCAAAATTTTTCTCATCAGAAATCGTCATTATAATGGTGAACAGTATCACTGCAGAAGCAACTATGAAAAGAAAATATAGTGAGTTGCCCTAAAGACAAGAACCAAGCCTTAGAATTCCCCCACCACATGCAGAATTATCATCTACATATAAATATCCTACAGGGAAGCCGTGATCTTAGTCTGATCACGTTTTATGGATATGCACCATATGGATGAAGGAGAAATGTCTATATTGACAATAGAAATCACTGAACAAAAAAAAATGTTATCTCCAGGGCCCAAAGATAGGGAAATTTACATAAGAAATGAGTCGCCCATTTTAAGAAGGAGGTTAATTAACCATTTCAAAAGTTTATCTAAGAACATGATCAGTGCCATCAGTTAAATTCTCCAAATCAAGATTAGAAGCCTTTGTAGGTTATATTAGCTAGTTTAAGCAGAAGGTTTTAGGGAATTAATGTAGGCATCGCTGGATAAAATGTTAGAAGCAGAGCTTTGTGGCTTTAGAATCTATAAATATAAGAAAAAGCTTAAAGAGAGTGGATGATTTGTCAAATAAGACTCCCACTGATATGGAAAATGACCCCAAAAGCTAATTGCAAGATAAAAAATTACCTAACTCTTGCAAAATATTTGCTTAAGTGACGTCTTTTCTTTGAAAAGACTACATCTCCTCACTGTGCTGTCTTTTACAATTCATAAATAAGTTTTCATAAGCTATAGAAATAAGGAAAAATTAACCAAAAATTAATCTGAATGTGTATCCGAATGCACTCAGATGGAATGAGTGGGCTGTAGCTTTTCAGCTTTGCCTGTCCTTGATTATAATAACGATATAAGTGAATCTGAGAAGGTTTGAAGTCTTACTAATTGTAAACATGCAAAACCAAGAAGCCTAGTTAAACATACCCATAATCATCTGATCCATAAACTGGATTGGAGACATGATAAACAAGCTATCCTATGAGAGGTTTATGTTTTGATTTCCTGATATATCTTGCCACGCTCTATTTGATATCATTTTCATTCTCAATATTCAAGACAATTTTTATTTATATTTTTTTTAACTCAATACTTCTAGAGAGTATTTTTTGCTGATAGTGTATTTGAACATGGAAGCTGTACTCTTCCCTCTGATTTGATAGGAATGATTGGGCTCTATGGTCCTGTGGGTCTTTTCCAACTTAGTGATTCTGTGATTTTGTTATTATCACAGATGCATGATATAAAGCTATACAAATGTCCTGTAAGTCTCAGAGGACCATTTATTCTTCTTTTTTGAACCTGTCTTTGCTCTTGAAAAAAAGTCAAATTAAGACTGCTAGATGTGATACGTACAAAGAAAGCAAAGAAACTGTCAGGGTCAATAGTCTTACCCATAAAGTGTGTGTGAGCATTCAGCAACACTTTCAAACACTCATATAGCAGCACTTTGGGTTTGGGATCAAGTTCAAAACTTTTTTTATTCTTAGGGATGTACATGCCTAGGAATAAAAAAGCCTTTTTGCCTGCCTCAAACTTTGCTTTTGCTACCAATTTTCTCTGCAGTCCACCCTGACATCTCCCTTATTTCTCAACACATGATTCCTCCTTGTTCAGTCTTTCCAATTCTACTGTTTCGTGGTATCCTGGGAGAGCCTACCCAAACTCTTTTCACAGCTTCAAAAGTTTAAAGTTATTAGATCACCCAGTCAGATTCCTACATACCACAGATCATTTACTGTCATTGAATTATCTTTTAACAGACAGCAGTCCATACGCTTGCCTGATTTTAAGGATTTGGGGAGACTAAGAAGTCACCACAAGTTTTGTAGTTTGCTGCATTTATTTTCCATGTTAAGGATTTGTGTTTTGTGTAGAATTTATATTAATCTATTTCTAAATTCCAGTTTTTATACTTGATTAAAGGTCCTTTAATACTTGGCATTTTCTTCAATGAGAGTATTTATGTCTTGTAATGAGATCATCTCTCAGTCTCCTTGTGAAAAAAACATGCAGAAAGAACTTGATACATTTTTCACTCTGTGGTATTTCTTGAGTCTTTGAAGGCCTTTATTTGTGCCTCCCATCTGTGTATTTTTCATCTTTTTAATATCCTACTAAAATCACTAGGCGCTCACTGAGCACACAGCATTCCAACACTGGGCTCACAGATGCCACATGAAAAGCTACTGTTAACATTCATTTTTAATGCACTAATCCCTGCTTTATACATCAGGAATCACAACCACATCATTGCAGAAAGTATTTGATTTTCTTGACTACTCTAACTCTGAAATCCCTATAACCCCTTACAAATTTTCAGAGCCCATTCTGCATGTTCTTCATTGTTCCAGGATCTCTAATGCTTTATTCAGCTGTGCTGACATACTGTGTTTGAGAGGTTCAAGGTTACCAAATAAAACAAACTTCTTCATGTGATTGGTGCACTCCCTTTTTATTTAATATAACACAAATCTTTGGGTCATCTCCAAATGATATCAGAAGTAATTTCAGATCTGTCTCCAGATGATTGATTACCACACTCCACATCACACAGGAGTATTTGCCGTGAACATCTCCATCTCAGTATTTCCTTTCACCTCAATCTTTTGTGAATTTAACCTGGAAGACTCTCAAGAGTTCCTGTTTACCCTGAGATTAGAGTAGTACAAGGGATTAAACATTTGTTGATATCTCTAGATAGCACCAAAAGAATAACTTCACATTTGCATATTTATAAAGACTAAGAACAATTTGGTCTTTTCCACACACCACTCATCACACAAACCAAAACAATCAGGATCTTTCTTAGATGAATAAAGCTGGAAGTTATATGTTGGGGGGGTTTCATGGGAGGGGTCACTGGGCACTGTCCGGGGCTGCCCAGGGAGGGGGTTGATTCGCCTTCCCTGGAGGGGTTTGGGGTGCAGGTGGATGAGGTGCTGAGGGACATGGGTTGGAGGTTGGTGGGAATGGTTGGTCTCGATGGTCCAGTGGGTCTCTTCCAGCCTAGTTGTTCTATGATTCTATATATCTCTATATACACCCTCTTCACTGTGTGTAGTGAAGCTCATCTGTCTTTTGGAGAAGAAACACATTCCAACCTTAGTGATTCCATGAGATCTCTGGCTCACGGTAAAAACTGCGTTTTACATCGCCATGACATAACTTGCTAAAGTTCATCACTGAGTTGTGTTCTAACATGTTTTCAGAGGCATTAAAGAAAAAAAAAAGATTTCTAAAACCAGTTTTCAACTTTTCTTAAACAGTAGATATTCAAAATACATTGCATCTGATTTGACATAATAACTAAAGAGTATTTTCAGTTTTTCCTTATTTTCAAACAAAAATTGATGTGTTCCGGCATCACTTTGGAACTGCAGAATGTGCTTTTCCTAGACAGGGGGCAGGTATGAGGAAAGTTGCAGTAAAAATAATTGAAATGAAGCAAAGGTCTGATATTATTAAACATCACTGGTGTTCTCGGTGCAATATATATTATTATATGATAGAGGGACGTGGTTTAGAGATTGGTAGGAATGGTTGGACTCGATGACCCAGTGGGTCTCTTCCAACCTAGTGATTCTATGATTCTATAAGCATGCTTGCTTCGCAACTGCAATCATTGATAGCATGGGAGAGAAAATTGCATCACAGCTAAAAACAGGTGGAATCAAGACACAAGTCTACTACTTCTGAATTGAATTTTATAGCGTTAGAAGCTGACCTAATACTACATCACTGCAGTCATGAGGCAAATTTCAGGCCTGATATAGACTTTTTATTGTTCCATGATTTTACCGTTTACACCTCAGCCAACAGAATGCACAAATGACCTACAAATATGTAAGTCACAAAGAGCATCTGGCAGCTTTGTGCTCAGCCACACTTCACAGCACACATCACTCAGAAAATAATACAGGCATACCTTAGGGTACTGCTGTTAGCACCAGCAGCTGCATCAATGTTTCTATAAGGAATGCAGATTTTCATGGATTTTGGTTGGCTATAAAACTTGCTTTCATACTAGTGCTGACTGACTGTCACGAAGGGTTTCCTTTATTTAATATATTTTAAAAAGAGAATAAAATTGGGATTTGGTTTTTTAAGAACAGGACCACCAGCTGTATGCAAGTATTGACATCAGACAACTTTTTAAATGCAGTGCACATTACAAAGCCTGAGTTACAGAGCATTTTATTTGTTTGCTTTCTAGACAGGGATTTATTCATGTTTAGTTATCAGTTGTTCTACAATCACTGTGCACATCTAAATTTGCTGCAGCAGAGCAGTTTGCTTGACTTTTATGACACTGGCTTGTCCTCTAAAAGCAGGTGCCAAGACTCAAACTAGAGCACCTGAATTTAACTCTCTATATGCAAATAATTACAATACTGATTACATCTGCCCTGGCTGTGAACTTAACAACAGCCTCAAGAGGTATCCAGTGAAGGTGTCTATGAAACAGTTCTTTGTCTGAGCCCCTTTGCCTACTTCTGGAGTTTAGGTTTCAATTTAACTACCAAAAGTATCTAGTGTAGTTTCTTACACACTAGGACTTCTTATCATGGAATCATAGAATCACCAGATTGGTAGAGACCCACCGGATCATCGAATCCAACCATTCTCATCAATCACTGACCCATGTCCCTCAGCACCTCGTCCACCCGTCCCTTAAACACCTCCAGGGAAGGGGACTCAACCCCCTCCCTGGGCAGCCTCTGCCAGTGTCCAATGACCCTTTCTGTGAAAACTTTTTTCCTAATATTCAGCCTGAACCTCCCCTGGTGGAGTTTGAAGCCATTCCCTCTTGTCCTGTCTTCTGTCATTTGGGAGAAGAGGCCAGCACTCTCCTCTCCACCATCCCCACCAAGCTCGGAGCCCACATTCCTCCCTGCTACGCGCTGGGGTACTTATATGGCTTGAAACCACCAGTCCAGAGGAAACATGCTTTTCACCGATCGTGTGTCACGCTTTCCAAACTTGTAGAGGTGCCCCAGATCTACTACTATGTTTCAAGCTGAATTGCACTTCAAATTTGCATGTTTCTTCTAAACCAGAAGAAGTACTAAACTGCTCAGTTATAAAAATAAGAGGGACTTTTGGCTTAATTCTAGTAGAAGTCTGATTCTGAAGTCAGGAAATGTTTTAGTGTTCTCTTTTCCCTACTGAATATTCGGAACAGGGAATATTCCAAATGCAGACTGTTATTAGTTGCTTAATCTTAATTAAGAAGCTCCACTTCACAGTGACTGTGTGTCTGTACATTTTGTCCTAGTTGAAGTAACTAAAAAAATAGTCACTAGTAGATAGAAAACATAATATATTTGGCTCCCTCAGATGAACCATCTTCCTGGGACATTTATGAACAATCAAGTAGTCTCAGCCCATTATTGTGACTAGTAAGAAAGCTGAAGAGAACTTTTAGTAGTTTTATGTGTACATCCTTTTCTGGACTGCAGCACCACTAAAATCTTTCTGAGCAATTCTTGGTACGTATGACCTGTAAAATCATATGTGAATAAAGAGATGGGCAACACGGATATTCTGGAGAGTTGCAAGTAGCATATTGCTCTTCTCTATATAAAATCACAGTTCAGCAATCCAGGCTATTGAGGTCTGTGAGAAGAGCCTGTCTTTGTTTTCTCCCTATTCATTTCTCACTTGCCTTTCTATAAAAATCCTCCAAAACTTCACTGAAGTTAATGAAATGTCACCAAAGTAAAAGGAATCAATTTCGGGCCATTTATGTTGTCTCACATTTGATCTTGTTCTTCATGTTTTACTTGTCTTTGTCTTCCTTTCTTATTTCCCAAGAGAACAATGTAAGCAGGATCAGAGCCCAGTTCATCACTAGATTTTTACACCGGCATAAAACCATTTATATCAGTGCTTTATACAAGTATGAAATTTGATTTATAATGTTTGGATGTGCACATTCATGAAGTGGTGAGTTGTGAAGGAAGTATGTTAGAGAAAAGTTAATGAGCTGAGATTCATGATATTATTTTTCAACTTAAAGATTTGGTTTTTATGAAACATTTGAGAGGTAAGATATCAAGTTTAAGATTACTGAATTGAAATACAGAAAAGCCTTTAACTATCATGACAACAGCAGATGAAGTATCAGTAATTTATGTTTTGAATACAATCTGAAACTGAACTTCTTTTATTCCATAACAAAGTTTATAACAATGAAAAATGAAACATTCCAATAATGTATGTTCCGTATTTCTGAGAATAAATACGATATAGATCTAGATCACTAATCTAGCAGTCTACCATATGAAGAAGGTGAACTATTTAACATTCTGCCAGTGAAAACTCTGCAGAAAACTTTATTTGACTCTCTCTGTTAAACTGGAGGATATGTTTCATTAAACATTTAAAATGGATCAAGCAAATTGTGTCTTTCATTTTTTTTCCCAGAGGGACAGTTACAATTTCTTTAATTTAATTTATTCTGGCCCCAAAGCAACTCGGCATTTAAACACATGCATAACTTTAAATGCATGCTTAGTCTCCTTAAAGACAATAAAACTTCTTACATGCCTGAGCACCTTACTAGACTGGGACCTATAGACCTAGTTCAATTTCAAACTGCCTCTTCATTATTTTAACGACTATTAGATTCAATGCTGTCTGAATTTATTTCACAATTGTCATCTTCCAGTATTTTACTCCGGGGACCGAGTGCAAATACTTGAGATTCAACATGTGTTGCTCATCACTTCCTATTAGAAAATGTGCCATGTTTCCTGTCTTCCTGTTCTTTGGATGGAAGAACACAGAAGGGCTTCCCACCGGATGCCTTGCTGCACAGATTTAAATCTCATTTTCAGCAGACGTTTCTATGAGACTTTGAGTTTCATTTGCTGTGAAAGTTTGTGCCAGTAAAACTTTATTGTCTGCATGTGTGAAGAAAGTGAGCATAAAAGGATATGTGAGTGTATGAAACCCCTTACTGCTAAATGATTTTTACATCTTTCACAGTGGCTGATGAACAGATGAATCATAGAATCATAGAATCACCAGGTTGGAAGAGACCCATCGGATCATCGAGTCCAACCATTCCTATCAAACACTAAACCATGTCCCTCGGGACCTCGTCTACCTGTGCCTTAAACACCCCCAGGGAAGGCGAATCAACCACCTCCCTGGGCAGCCTGTTCCAATGCCCAATGACCCTTTCCATGAAAAACTTCCTCCTAATCTCTAGCCTAAAACATTGAACATTGTCTATATAAACTGGCCGGATTATTTAGCTTTTCAGTCACATTTTTTCAGTGGGCTATTTGAAATTTCTCCAAATATCAGAGTTCTGAGATGTTTATGAAGTTCTATACATGAAAAAAAAATCTTCTAAGGAGATACCAAGGCTCAGTTCAGAATGGCAACTAAGATAGCAATCAGCGTCTTACACAAAGGAACTTATGAACCTAAATGACATTTGACAGAAAATGTTTGAATATGCAATAGTGTTGGGAAAGAAGTATGGCCACTGTTTATTTAAACTCTCACGTTGCACAGATGAGAATTGTTAAATAGCTTCCGCCTTCGACTTTGGTGGTTCAATTTCAGTGATGAGAAAAGTGTTTGTGAAGTGTTATAAGCATGCATGATTCGCCTGCTGAATGGTAATATTTAATGATAACACTTGTGAGTAAATACACCAAGTGTTTGCACAGGAAAAAAACTCTCTCCAAGACAGGATTATATCTGATTTAGGGTTTACAGCTAACTCTACATGCAAATGTAATATTTACTAAATTCTATAAAAACACTTACAAGCTTAAAAAATAAGCTTGTTTTATAGACAGTCTCATAAATCGTGCAGTGAAGAAGTTTGTGTCTACAAATGAAGGAAAGTCCCTTCACACTTTAATTAGAAACTGGAGATCAAGGGCATAGATGAGAAGAAAAAAAAAAAAAAAAGATGAAGATCCATTTCCTTTGGAAATAATATCCTAAAGGCTGGGTTATCAATCCAACAGGACAGATTCCTTAATACAATAGCTAACTTTTAAATTAGGTCCTGTAAATTAACCAGCTCAACTAAACATTGACAGGATCTTATCACGGTAATGCACAATAAAGTCTACATTATTGAAATTCCACGAAAGAAAACTTAGTGTGAGATAAGGCAGACGTGAACGATCATTTAACGTTAATCCTGATGACAACCATTTCCACTTTGCTGTTGAAATTCCCTCCTTCATCCATTTTAATTTCCAAATACAATACAAACAACATGCTCTAATCAATCACATATACATCCACCATAACTTTTATACAGGGCCTTGTATCTTAGATATATAAGCCATTGAAGATAATTTAACTCTCCTTTTGCAGTCTCATGGAGTGAAAGGAAAGGTAGAGAAAGCTAATGTGGTACAGAGAAGTAGCAGGTAAAATCCAGAGTTTCAGAAACAATAGGTAGTTTAAACACTGACTTTTGCATTCAGAACTGATAAAATGATGAATCACAGATGTTGAGAAGAGTCCAATATAGTCCAAATAAAAGAAGATCTATGTTACTCTGGTACAGTGTCATCTAAATGTGAGTATATTCCTTCCATGTTATGTCTAAATCGGAATAAGCCATCTTGACTGTCTCTGTAAAGTGATTCCAAGCAGAGATTTGTCTCATATTGTGTCAGCTTGATTCTCATGGTCCAGAATTCTCCTTCACTCCTAAGTATAAGGAATATATTAGAATCTTAGTCATCACAAGCTATTTGTAGACAGTGGATGTTGGAGAAGTGGTGCCTGTATGCTACAGTTCAGATTGCTTATGATTAGAGAATCATAGAATCATAGAAACACCAGGTGGGAAAAGACCCATTGGATCGAGTCCAACCATTCCTATCAAACACTAAACCATGCCCCTCAGCATGTGGTCCAACTGTGACTTAAACACCTCCAGGTAAGGTGAATCAACCACCTCCCTGGGCAGCCTGTTCCAGTGCCCAATGACCCTTTCCGTGAAAATTTTTTCCTAATGTCCAGCCTAAACCTCCCCTGGTGGAGATTGAGGCTTGAGCTTGTCCTGTCCCGTCACTTGGAGAAGA
>WAAB01008440.1:0-48564 GCA_013389865.1 Piaya cayana
ATTCTATGATTCTAAGTGAAAACTATTCCATAGATGTTTCCAAGAAACCCGTTAAATGCTCAAGATGTGCTAGGTTTCAGCCAGTGGGTATTCACATCCAGATGAAATAGAAGTGCCACTTCTAGAGTATCAGGACTGTGTGGTTTACAAAATGTTTTTTGGGATGCTCCCTCCTTATATTCTATATCAACTCATTGCCTACTTCCTGGTCAAAGAGCAGTGCTCAGAGTAATGTTTTATGTTTGTTTTTGAAGGCTTCCTACCATGCTACCATAACGACTCATAATTAGGAGATTTTCAGTTGTTTGTTTTTTGTTTTTTTTTTCCCAAAGCCACTGCCAGAATATCTTGGCACTGCTCTCTTTAACAATCAGAGACAGTGTGATATTTTTTCATGCATACATAGATATATTCACTAATATGGATATATCATCCAAATCTGTGATGCCTGTAGCTTCAGCATAGATTGCAAATTCTTGTGATGATATGAGATAGGTGTAATCTGTTACTGAACTACTCAACCTGTAGCTGCACTCGGCTCCCTAGTTCATCTGCCAGTGGCACCACTAGGAATTTCAAACCACTCAGCAAACTATAACAGGTCCAAAATCCCAGCCGGTGGAACCCTGTTTCATCTGTCCTCTCCAATTGTGCAATTCACACACACCTACTGACTTGCCTTCCTTCAAAATGTCCTGGCATGAAAGCTAGATTCAGTCCAGGATCAAAAGGACAAGGAAAATGTACTGACCAAAGGGCAATTTTTCTCCAAGTTTTCCATGTCCTGTAGGACCATGCTTGCATTATATCCCATGCTATTTAGTAAAGGACAGCACTTAGAGGCAGTGGCAAGCAGAGAGGAAAGGCGGGGGAGGTCAACAATGCAACTAAAACTGATGGGGTGAAGAGTCCTAGCTCCCACCTTCTTTTTCTGGCTCTTAGAACAGCCTTAAAATCTCTGAGGCAGCAGGAAACACAAAGTCCTACAGTAATTTGTAGAGGACATGCAATTAATGCATTAAGGTTATTTCACTAAATAATCCTTTTACTCCATCACAATAGTGCCTTTCCCTGGCCTCTGCTGGGAAGGACTGTAAATTCCACAGGAGACAGGCTGAAAATCACCCCTGAGAGTTACTTGATGGCTGTTTTTCTGCACAGAAGCTCTGCTGGAGTACTGTACCTTTGGAATAAAGGGCATGCACAGCTACCACCCTTTTAACCTTTCAGGGAGGCTATGGAGAATGAAGGGTTGCCAGTAGGATGTTCAAGCACTTTTCTGCATCCCAGTGATATGAAGAATACTTTCTATTCCTGATTTTTGTTGTTCTGGTTTTTTGGGTTTGTATTTTTTCCCAAACTAAATTGCACGTTAATTTTAACTCCTTTATTTTGAGATGATAGCACGATCAAGATTGCCTAACTTCCCCATCTAGTGCCTGAATCCACAGCATTTGCTAGTAACAAAGTCCTAGGGAGACCCTAGAGGGTAAAGACCTTTAACAAAGAAAATATTGCAACAATATTATTATAAGAAATCTATGTTGTCTTGAACAACAATCTTGCATTTCAAATTTACTCTTGAGTTCATTAGCATAACTCCACAGTTACTCCACTAGCTTTGTTGAAATACTTGTTCTAGAGGCCGTATCAATTTTTGAGAATTAAAATAATTGAATGCCATGTCCAGTGCAAATATAGTTTCAGCTTTTGCAAGGAAATTGGAAAGGTTTAAAGGAAATTTTTCAAGAAGTGACTATGTTCTTGTGAAGAGGTTGATGATAATGGCTTTCTTCACACTGCAGATACCAAAGACATGATTATTTTTGTGTTGGTAATCCTGTTTCACAGAAATATTGAAAGAATCATGGAAGAAACTGTCTGAAAAAGTTCATTTGTAGATACTATCAATATAAATATAGGTACAGCTGTCCCTTCTAAGATACTACATACAAAATCTCCTTCTGATTGGCATCTAAACCTGAATTTTCTCCAGCAGCATTGATAGTTTTCTGAGTGGCTTTTTGAATGTTCAGTTTAGCTCATAAGAATTTTCAAAGTAAGATCTATCAAATCAGCTACATGAGAATTACTTTACCATAGCTTCCTACCATCCCTTCCTCTGCTGAAACACTGAAGTAGCTGCACTTCAGAAGAAAGAAAAAGATTACAAAATCCAGCAGAAAAAAAGGAGACAAATGAAAGCAGGAGACAAATTGTCCTCAGATACAGGAGTCCAACTGTGATTGGCACAGAATCTTAGAATTTTGGATATCTACTGAAATTGTATATTTACTTAAAATTTATGTTTCTTTTAACCTTAGTATTTTTTAATGGTTTCAGTTTAGGGGTTTGGGTTTTTAGGGTTTGTTTGGGGATTTTTTTTTTTGTTGTTTGGGTTGGAAGAGACCTTAAAGGTCATCTAATTCCAAACCCCAGGGGCATCTTCCACTAGCTCACATTGCTCAAAGCCTCATCCAGTCTGGCCTTGAACACCTCCAGAGAGGGGGCATCCACAATTTCTCTAGGCAACCTGTTCCAGGGTCTCACCACCTTTACAGTAAAAAATTTCTTCCTAATATCTAATCTAAATCTCCCTTCTTTCAGGTTAAAACCATTACCCCTCATTCTATCCCTGCACTACCTGATAAAGAGCCCCTCCCCATCTTTCCTGTAGGCCTCCTTTAAGTACTGGAGGACTGGTATAAGGTCTCCCTGGACCCTTCTTTTTTCTGGGATAAAACAGCCCAGTTCTCTCAGCCTGTCTGCATATAGGAAGTGCTCCAGCCCTCTGATCATCTTCATGGCCCGATTTTGGACCTGCTCCAACAACAGCATGCTGAAGACTCCAGAATTGACACAATATTCCAGGAGAGGTCTCATGAGAGCACAGTAGGGGTACAGAATCCCCTCTCTTGACCCGCTGGTCACACTTGTTTTGAGGCATCCCAGGATATGGTTGGCTTTCTGGGCTGCAAGCACACATTGCCAGTTCATGTTGAACTTTTCATCCACTGGCAAACCTGAGTCCTTCTCTACAGGGCTACTATTCTCCACCCAGCTTGTAATTGTGCTTGGGATTTATTTCTTTGTTTATTTGTTTAACCCTTATTATTTAGTACATGTATTTATTTAGTGCAAGGCACAAAACCTTAGTCTTTCTGAGCTGAAATAAAAACTACTCCACTTTGATAAGTATTTTCCATCAAAACTAAAGTAAAAGATGTCAGTCCCTTACATTTGGGGTCATCCCAATGTATCCTTCAGTCTGTCATTAAATATTTTATACCATCCTTTATGATTCCAGTTTCCATATTTCTTCCCCCATCTTGCTTTACAGATTTGTATAAATTAGACAAATTTTGTTTCCAAACATTTTTTATGTTAAAATGTTTAATAGATTAAAAAAAATAAATATATATTTTCATGCACTCATTATAGTCTTATTACATATTAGTGTGAAGGATCCCAAAATTGCATTTTAATAAATAGGTTTTTCATCTAAAACATTCCCACTGAACTTGTGAAAACTGGTTCAATTTGGGCACTAATGCTGATTTTTCATAAAGATATCATTTAAAATTTAGATTTTGAAACTTCTTTTTTTTTCTGCTATGTTAAAGGAAATGATGATGCTTCCTACCCCAGAGAAACCAAAATACAGTTTGTGTATTATTTAAATCAATAGCATATTACATAACTAGTAGAAATCATATTATGTTGCAGTTTGGGAAGAAAGCAGGAAATACTGAAACCTAAGGGAAAACACAGATAGTAGAATGTATTATAATTAGTCCTATTACTTTCTAACCAAAAGATTATGTTTTATATCTATACACTTATTAAAATTTTACTAAGTGATGGCAACAGTCAAAGAATTTCTAATTGTATTCAACAGACACCAATAAAGATGTTTGGCTGTTGAACAATGTTTTATACCGGGCACTGCAGTGCTGAGCAGAGTTTGTGATGGGTCTCAAGACAGGTCTCAGGAAATTAAGCACCTTTTGAAAATCCAGAATCCTGTCTTGAGGCACTATTTTCTCCAGCAATAGTCTGACAGATTTGGAGAAACATTTTTAGATGTGTGACTAACTCACAGCAAGAAAATGGGAACTGTCTCACAAAGAGAAACATTTTTCTAAACTAGCTTTCAGTGAATTTGCACAACACTGTACCACTGGTATCTATTTATATATTCAGCACTACTCACTGCTTCGCCAGGAACTTCATTCCAACAGAGTGTAATTAAGAGAAAGGAACCTTGCAGGCCATTTGCTGATATTTCTCAGATATTGCCCACTAGTGATTGTACCAAGGTGCTCTTCCTCAGATGGGTTCTCCTGAAGGGAAGCTTTTACACCTGCCTCTTGGCTGACTGCAGCTGCTAACACATGTTCTGGAAGGTCTTTCAGACACAGTGCAGAGCTACCAAAACCCCTGTAGCAGCCAGCAGAAGTGTGGTGGTCCTGGACACATCTTGGAAATACTTCTCAGTCTGCTTCCCTGAGAAGAGCTGTGGAGAGCTGTGAGAGTTCACAACTGAGCCGGCAAACAGCTTACACTCACAGAAGTTTTTCAGACTTAATTACTTTCCAAACTTTGCACTGATAAATTTCTTTACTTTTTATTTATCCTAGTATATTAAGACCTAGTCCTAAGCAAATGTTTTCTTCTAGAACAGATGCTGGGAAGATGAACTCATGGTATAAAAAATGGCAGGCATGCTTTGCACAGCAAAAGACCCTTATTCTTTCCTTATTCAAAGACTACAGGTCAATATACCAAGTCTTCATTTGACCTGGATGGTACTGCTTTACAGACTTTTATTTGTCTGGAAACACAGCTGTTGGTATATTTTACCAGCTTCACTTTTCTTCCTATATTTGCACCTGACTCTTTCACAGGCTTTTCCTTGAACTAAAATAACTGTACTGAAAGCAAAGGCAACCAATGTAACTGATATAATTGCTATTTTTAGTTGTACTATGAAGAAATACACATTGTCAGTGTTGTCAATATTGAAAATGTCTTTACTGGAATGAAATCAGAGGCAAACACATTAATGGCATTTTCAGTATAGCAGGACTAAACACCAATATTTACAAGACCAGTTTAGGCCTTCAGACAGTGATGCATTGTCATATCTTTTTTTTCAGACATATAGTTTAAGAAAAACCTGTGGTAGCTGTAATAAATGCACAATAATGAGTGTCCCATTAGAACTTCTTGAAAAGCTCTTGTATAGAATAATCAGAGTGTCTTTAACTATTTAAGGAAAGTAAAATTCCCCCTATGTGAGCAGAAGTTTAGGGCAGTGGGGGATTGTTAGTCAGCGTTACAATTTCCAAAGGAGTTACACAAAGCAGCAATCCCTGCTGAATAACTCCCCAGCTTTACCATGAACTTAGACCAAAATCCACAGCTAATATTACCATTTCCCAACTCATGGCTCTGGGCAGCAGTACTATAATATATTATTTTGAGCTAATTCTGCTACAATATTTCACAAAGATAGGTTATAACCTGCCCTCCTTCAGCAGTTTATTTTAACATATCAATTTAAATTTTTGGCACTGATGTCAAATCTTTCCACAGAAAAGCTGTTCCTGTTCTCCACAGGGCTGTTACAACGCAGGTTGTTTTTCAGACCAATGTTGACTCTAAGCATCCATGTTTAACATTAGAAAATGACCCTGAACAGTCTCTATCCAGAAATGTCTTATGAATAGGAATAAGGACCCAGATCTCTTCTCATGAAGGCTGTGATCTGCAGCAAATGTTTCTGTTTCATTAAGTCTTTTTGTACAATAAGGTGCTGTTGGATGGCAGTCACACTTCACAAGCTTAGAAAAGTGAAAATAGTAAGTAACATACTGGAATAACACAATTCACTAGGAAAATGCACAATGTAAGGAATTTGTTTCTCCATGTTTAGATGTCTCACTCCTCCTTAGAGCCTTATCCCAAGGATTGAATGGCAGTGGTACTTCAGGTAAACCCAGCTGGAGCAAGGCAGGGAAGGTCAAGACTTCTGACTTAGAGCTGCCCAGGATTCAGGTTCTGTGTCCAGCAATATTTTTGGTGCAGTATATATTATTCCTATTGCATCAGCTCAGGACATCAGGAAAGCAAAAGAATTTGAAATGAGAAGTCATGTCAAACTTACCATTACAAAATGTTGTGAGGAAAGAGCCAACTACTCTGCTTTCTCAATTTAGCCGGAAACTAACCTGCCATTTGTGAGTTTAAAATCAATTAATCATGGCTCCAATCAGTTTTGATCACTAAGCAAATGTTTAATTCTCTTCCATTCTTTGTATTAATTTTTTAAAAGCTGGAGTCAGATTTTTAAATTGGTATTTGTTGGTTAGATGCTTGGTTTCTAGACCCATTGCTTTTCAGAGACAGGTGTCTTAGAGGTCTACACATGGTGATAAAGGAGAGCACAGTGAAACTCCCAGGCAGTCAACTGCAGTGTTTGTCCCGGGGAGATGGTTGCTTTCATGAAAGAGCAGATCACTCTACCATTGTTTTCCTCAGATTTCTAGTCTTAGTGAAAGCCTCAAAACTACAGCCCCAAAAGAAGGCATTGAGAGAGATTACAGGAGAGACTGGACTGTTTCAGCTTTAGCTACCTCAGCAAGATGGTTTGGAGGATTTTTACTGAACTTGCTACAACTGGGAGCTCACAGCTAGTTCTCTCTGCAGAAGCAGAATGCTTAAATGTCTTTTCTTGACCCCGTATATACACAGGATTCAGAGGAGCTGGTAGGATTAAATGCTAACTCTTCCTTTTCCTGCAACAATAACAGTTTTTGCCATCTGTACGTGAGTTGCTTTCACTTCATACATTCAGTATTGTCATTAAATGTGGTACCAGAAAGACAACTGAAATGTTAGCTTTTACAAATGAGCATTTTCCCAATTGCTGTGCTATGAAACAGTTACTTACATCAACTGGAAAAAAAAGAACAGCAAAAATGTAAGTTCAGAAGTTCATATGAACTTAAAATCGAAAGAGCAGATAAGCTAAATACAGATAATACAACTATACTACAAACACATCATCGGGTTCTGTTGAACCAATACTTCAGTGGGACAAAAGGCACACATCACTGTGCTATATAGCCCCAGAAACAACCTAAATCTGTTTCAGACTCAGTTTACATTCATACTGACCCTCATGAGAGTTTGCCTGAGCAATTAGTGCAGGACCTCATTGAGTGGGTAACTGCCTTGGAGGCCCTGCAACAGTGCAAGCCTGTTAGCCCACCTTGAAAATCTGCTGTCATTTGAAACAGCTGAGTGGAGAAACCAACAGCTGATAGCTGCACAGAAAGGGGCTTGCAGTGTGAATAGGACCACTGAGCTTTGACTTGCATTTATGGCGTGACAGAACAGGTTTGGAGTGAGTCATTACCCTAAGTCTTAAGGCCTTGAAATAACTATACAAAATCATTGGGTAGTTAGTAAAACTGTGGGCAGAAATAATGCTGTCAAAACCTTTGAACGCATTCATCTGTTCTTCTCACTATTCTTCCTGTTTTGAAAAGGTTTAAGACAAACAAAGGATAATATTCTTTTGTTTACTGAGCGATCCTAAGTATTGAAGCTGCAACTCAATTATCTGTGAAGCTTTTCAGAAATCTTCTGCACTACAGCAAAATTCAGTGTGGATTAGCTTCCAGCTGAGAAAATAATAGGTGGAAGTTTTGTTCCTATACATATGTGAGAACAAATACATGGTTATTTCTACATAAAATTGTAGCAATTTCTTTTCTCTGTCTAAATAATTGCTGATAACTTGATGTAGGGGAAGAAGCTAATGATTTTGCATCTCAGCTCTGTACGCATAACACTGTTTGCCTAATCTTTTGGCCTTGTTGATTTATCTAGCCTTATTCCTCCAACCCTGAACCTCTTTCATTTTCTGAGAACATGGGCCAGAAGAAAAGAGAAGTAACTACAGTGAGCACTTTCATTTGAAATGTCATTTCTAGGTTCCTGCAATATTTGCAGCACCATAATGT
The DNA here is from genome assembly GCA_013389865.1 of Piaya cayana. Lineage (NCBI taxonomy): Eukaryota > Metazoa > Chordata > Aves > Cuculiformes > Coccyzidae > Piaya > Piaya cayana. Next base: position 8,034 of record WAAB01008440.1, read on the forward strand.
TTGAAATTAAAACAAAGGCTTGGAGATAAATTCCATGGCCAGTTTCAGTCTTTTTAAATTATGCAGATCAAAACCCTGTGTGTAGCCACTGTGGATTACACTGGAAATTGGCAAAACTTGCTATTACCTTCCCAAGAAGTTTAATGTCTGTAACAGTTTTGCAGGTTTGTGGCTCAGGCTAATCATGCTTAAAATGACATTTACACACCTCGTCCTTCTGCTGCTTTAGCCCAGCAGCCCTCTTGAACAGAGGTCTTCTAGGAACTTCATGGTAACCTTAAGGATATGCATCATGATAGGTTTGGAGCACCAATGAAGTTTTCCCTCCCTAAAGGTCCTACAAGACAAATTACCCATTGCTGACAGCTGGAGCTTGGAGAAGATCAGGACCCAGGTGGGGACCTAGCAGGTCCAGCAGCTTACAGATGGGCAAGGGGATGAGCAGGACCCTGCACTGAGCTTTGTTCCTTGAGGAAAAGAAGTCTCAGAAGCATGTTTTTGTTGGTACACTTGATAGATATGTGATGGATTTGTGATGCGGAAAGCTGTCAAATAAGGCAACGATTTTTTTTTTTTAAGTTGGTTTTGACAGTGCTTTAAGTATCCTTACTTCTTGTGATGACTGGGCTTTACTACTGTTCTAATCCATATCTGTATTGCTTACCAGCAAGTAAGTTCTCACTACTGTGGCCAGTGAAGGCCATTTTAAGTGATGTTCTGGTTCATTATATGGTCAAACTGATGGTTGAATTCTGGTTGTAGAGCTCTTGTTGATAAAAGTGATGCATAGAAAAACAGAACTTATTTGTAGCTGAGTTGTTTGAGCACAAGGTACAGGTAGCTTGCTTGTTCAGTCAACTGAGAAATATGAATGTAGCTGAAAAAGATTAAATGACCGTGCTCTGCTTTTTTCTCTCACAGTTGTACATTTTAAGCTGTTTTCCCAGGCTCTTATGCTTCCACCTGAAAGACTAGTACTGCAGGAGGTAGCTACATGGAGAAATAGATTTGAAATGTAGTCCTAGAATAACCCCATCTGCTAATTTGTAGGGATTCTTTCAGTAGGTGCAGAGAGCTCTCCTGCTGCAAAGGAGAGAAGAAGATAAAATTGTCCACTCTAGTTTTTAATTCTAACTTCGGGAAACGTTGTGAGAAAATAATGCACCTGTGCAAGAGAGGGGAGGAAAAAAGAAGAGAGTGAAACAATCCATGTGTTTAGAATCTGAGATGAGGAAATGAATTATGTTACCCAACACCCTGGTTGATGCTAACACAGTGGTAGCTGATTAGAAGAGGAAACATTTATGTTAATGACCTTATTTTCTAATTCAATTTTCTTTCAACTTCTACCATCTGTTTTAAAATACATGTTTCTGTTAGGACCCTAATAAGCACATATGGTTTAATGCTGCATGCTACTCACCAGCAGCTCTCACTGATTCAAATGCAAATTGCATTTTGTCTGAACCTGGTCCACTAGATCTGCTCCCTGTCTGAATTACAGTTTCTGAGAAATGCTGGAGAGGGAAATGTTTATGGAAAGATATGCTCACATGTTTCTTCTGCTTTATTTGGAAATGATCTGCCAAAATGTAGCTGAAGTTTGTAATGCTTGGAATTGTGTTTTGGGCCAGTGGGATTCATTTGTAGCAGACAAATATCTGGTTTCCTTCATTAGCTGTTGGATGGCAGTTTTCACATTTAAAGGTGGAACTGTTAGGATATTTCCTTCAGTTATCAGTGAAGTTTTTCTGGCTTTAGTGAAATACAAGTCTTCCAAAATGAGAAGTTAATTTGTCAGCGGAGTGTGAAGTATCTTCCCAAGCAAGGAAGAAAGTTAGCAGTTTTGAACAATTTAATGGAGCTCTTATCAAAGAGGTGATGGTGAATACTTTGCATTCAAGATTTGCATCAAACTGTTAATACCTAAAACCACCAAAGGCCATGGTACAAAACTAATCTGACAGTGGAAATTTTCAGCAACATCATACCCTTTCCATCAAACCTGAGTGTTTAACATTGCATGTAAGACTTTTCTGCTTCTCAGTAAAAGAGCTTGTGTAAATGTGTGCATGTGTAAAGCGTTTATTTATGTGGCTGTTCAATACGTGGCTGTTCAAAATGATGGCATGGAATAGGCAGAGAAAAGGAGCAAATGTAGGGTCCTCAGCTCAGCAATAAAACAGACTTTTATTTTGTAGCCATATGGATCACCACTGCTGTCCTCCTAGAGCCCACAAAAAGCAAAAAAATGCAGTCAAATGTTGAATTTGGCTGGGGATCAGTATGACTCACATCTGCTAAAATTGGTGAAGCTTCATTTGTAACTCGTTGCTCAGTAAACACAAAGAAAATCCTAAAAGACCAATCAGGCACCAGGGATGGTGCTGCTTTTGTTTTCTCTAAGAAAATTTGAAAGTTTGAAAGTTATTACCCCTTACTGGTATTTCTGATAATGTCACAAGACGAACCACAGATGAGCGAGCTGCAATATTTTGTCTCTGTCCCTAGATCCTTGCCTTGGCCTCACTGTGGCTGAGAAACGTGGAGAATGTACAAGCCATAAATAGAAACTAGTGCTACAGGTTAGACACCTGCTAGAAAATATTTTTTTGTTTTATAGCAAATGCTGGCCAGTATAAAAACAGTAGGTAATGTTAACTTTGCCATTCAAGTTTTGTCTTAGTGCCAGAGATATTATAATCATTATTAATTTAACTGAATTTAACAAACTTCAACAAATACATGTTTTTGTTTACATGTGCAGCCTTTCTTTGAAGATGGCTGTTGAGATGATTTTTTTTTCATCTGAAATGACAACTGTACTAGCCAGGAGACTTAAAGCACTTTTTGCGCTACCAAAAAAAAGACACATCTTCCCCAAATGGGGATTCTTTTTCTAAAAAGAGTGATGCTTGACTCAGTTTTAACTTATTTGATTTCATAGATGGACATTAATACTAAACAGATTAAGAATCCCTCTGGATTTGCATTTTTATATGTTTTTAGTAACAAAAAAATTCATCATGGCTGAGTTCATTTTTAGTGTAGTAATAAAACTTAATCAGAAATTACTGTCCTTCACTCTGAATGTTATAAATCATACACAAATTTTACGTGTTAAAAAGAGTTATTTGCAAAGAGGATTAGACAAGGTCTTTTAATCCTCACTCCATTTCATCAGTTTTATTAATAAACTATAAATACTCACTCTAATTATGTCACGCTTGCCATGGGCCTGATCCTGAGAGATGCTGAGTATCTGGGCCCACACAGACAGCCATCAAGATCCCGCTCCACTGCCATTCCTGCTTTCTCAGCAGACTGCTTTAACCAGAGCTGTTTTGTCCTCTCTTGTCCTGGCACTGGTTATACGTGATCTGCTTATTCCAAGTAGGCTATCAACATATTGCAACTCTTAGATGTCCATGCTTGACAGTATGGTGTAGCTGCAGCAGGTTTCATTATTCTTAGATGTCCATGCTTGACAATGATAGTGCAGTTGCAACAGGTTTCACAAGGCATCAAGCCTGCAGAGAGATGCCTGTACTTAGAATTTCTGCATTGTATATTCTACTGGGTCTTACATGTTTGCAAGTAATAGTGTGACTTGGGAGGCACTATGTTATACAAAGTAAGACAAAAAAATTGCAGGCATTTGTGTCTTGCTGTGGTTTATGCCAGTGGTCACAGGGGAGGAGAAAGAATGCTCACAAGCACAAAAGAATTATGCAGTTTTAACACTAGTATTAAGTGCAATGTAGCTACAGCTAAAAGTCATCCATTGGAGGTGTCCTCACCCCACTGTTCGACACTATATAAGGCTGGTGAAATTGATGAGTTCTGCTTTTGCATTTGGCATGGTCAGGATTACTGCTAATAATGTTACTGTGAGGTGAAAGACACTAGAAATGGATGCAGGTGGGGAAATAGAGGAAAGGGACAATATACTGGCAGAACCTAGTGTAAATAGGATGCTGATAGTCTAAAATCACTACTGCTGCCTCTCCTATACGTTGATGCAGTTAATAGGAGTATAGAAACAAGCTGAACAGTATATTTCAGGTAACTCCATCAGAGCAATTTTCCTTTTACTGCTTTTTACAATCCTACAATGCAGCACTACGCCAATAAATGAGATTGAGAGCAGGTCTCCTGGAACAAAGTTTCCTCAGCAAGTATTCAGGACAGCTCAACAGTTTTCCTGATGCCCACCAAGAGCAGGCTTTGAGCCAGGCTTGACTTCTTTGGTAACAGCACTACACTTCAGACTCTGGGAGTTTATGACTGTACGAAGATTGGGTCACATTCAGTCATAGAGTGGGATAGTTTGAGGAAGTCATAGAGAAAGAGGATGGCTGGAGGCTGTTTGCACAGAATAAAAGATCATCTGATGTACTGTTATCCCCAGTCTGCTCTTGAGTTGTCACCAACAAAGTGGGAGGCATTGCTTGAGATGAGATGGACAGTGTTGCTTGAGAAGTTTTAGTGGTGGCTGACTGCACTTTCTTGGGAACAAACTGGAGGTAGTCATAGACTTGGTAAGTCTTAAGAAGTGCCCTTATTGACTGAGGCAACTTGAGCAAGGTAGGACAGGGATCTTCTCTGTGTATGTGTGTCTCCTACATCTGAGAGAAGCTCTGCTCAGACAAGTCAAATAGAGATGATCTTGGGAATGTGTGAGGAAAACTAAATAAATGAAAAGCACCTAGCAAGCAAGTCCTATGTTCATTAAACCATGCTAATTTAATTTTTTTTTCTTTTTTTAACTGAAATAAAACACTGAAACTCACAGTAAATCTCAAAAGCATGCACTTAATGCAATGTTACCAAATTCTCAGGACAGACCTGTCAAATAGTACTGAAATAATATACATGTCATAAATTATAAAAAATTAAAACTAATATATTTTTGTTAAAAATTTACAATTTGTCTTCTGATATTTCAGATGCCAGAGTTCCTCTGAGCCATAGTTATAAGTTTTTCTTTGTAACAAACTAGTGTCAGTAGGAAAATATGACTTAATTTGTTAGACTTACTTTTTTTCTTCCCCTCCAGCAAACAGAGATTATAGTAAACCCCATCATAAAGAAAAATCAACAAATTGGTGAAAGCTAGTGGTGTTGGGGTCTGAATCAGTGATGAATGCATTAGAAAATACAAAGATTCGTTCTTTCATTTAGTAAAGTAAGGGGGGGGGGCAAGATTACTGCCTGTGAACTTCAGTGAGTAAACAGCTATGTAACTCAGAGAGTGGTGTCAGGAAAAACACAGCAGTAAAATTTGTCATGAATAAACCTTAGTTGCAAAATATCAGGAAGTCCTAACACAGAATAGCAAACCTCTGGAACAAAGCTCTGCCATAGTAATGGGAGCAGTGCTGGTTGTCTTCCTAAGAGGGAGGTGACTCAGTTCACAGAGGGAACAGAGTTGGATGCTCTGCTTCCTCCATGAACATCTTAAGACTATTCCTGGTCTTCTAAAACAGAGAAATTTCTATTGTGGAAGCTTTCCAGAGGTGCTTCTTTGAAAAGAACAAAGCATTTCTAAATCAAGTCTGAAATGTTTTAACTGTCTCATTTTAATTCCACAGGAAGAGACTGTGAAATTTTCTTTGAGACCAATAATGATCTATCCAGTAATTGACTACGTATCAAATAAAAGACCTAACATTGTATTGAGTCTTTTGTCAGTGTCTCCCAGATCATGCTGAAGTGCTAGCCAGGCGTGATTTCAAGAGGTGTAAAAAGGAACAAAGAAAAGTAATTTGAGCTTGTTTCATTCTAGCTTGTGTCTTTGTTGTTGTTCTGTGTCTAAAACATTAAACGCTTCACAGTCTTCATTTTTTTTTCTTTTCTTGTCACCTCAAACAAACTTTCTTTGAAATAACTTGTAAGAGAATAAAACTGTTTTGAACCATGCTTTCTGAGTAAAGACTTGTACAACAGTTTCCTACAAATTATAGTGCAGTAAAATGTAATTAATATTTTGATGTAACTCAAAAGTGACCTTTCCCAGTCTCCAACAGCAAGCCTGCTCTGACAAATGTACTGCTCTGAAAAGCTGTAAAGTCAGGTCCGAGTTGTGACAAAAGGTGATGTGTGTACTGGGCATATTAAAATGAAAAATACAAGCCGATTTCTCCCCCACCCACACTGAACTATCACAAACTATTACAAAAAATGGTGCAGGTCCTCAGAGCTTCAGTGTTTAGGTGCATTGCTTGCTGACATGTCAGCCTCACTGCAAGGACACCCTTGCACTTTTCTGCATTATGTCTTTTGCTGGAAGCTAGTTTCTTCCATAGACACTACCACTACCACTTTACCCTTGTGCCCCCCTGAGAATTTAGGGAGGGATGCAATTCATAACATTTTGTATACACCAGGCAGAGCACACAGATATGATTTAACATGCCATCTTGATTTTAAAGACTGTAAGGCTCTCTTTAATTCAAACTAGATTAAGGTTAAAGCAGACAGAAATATTCAATGTGTGGAATTCAAACAGAGATTATGGAGTATTTTGAAGACAGGACAGAAAAGAAAGGAAACTGCATGCCATCAAGAAATTACTCAACTGAATCTTTAAAGGCTTCCCTTCCCACATCCAAGTGAGAAGCAGAGATATCTGACACAGACTGCAGGGTTTTCCAGTATGCTGAATGTCCTCTGTCCTCAGGCAGCAACCATGGGAGGTACTTGCGTATGGGGATGAGGGGAGGCCTAGTAGTTTCCCATCCCTTTGGTTCATGTCTCCATGGAGGAAAGGGGTGCAAGCATGTCCTTCATACACAGGCCTTCCTGCTTTCATAAATATTACACTTCCCGAGTTAATTACCTTCTGGAAATGCAGGTGACATTGGGCATTTCCAACCATTGCCATCTACCATATGGGCAACTAACAGATTTTGGTTTGCTTACCCCATGTTCTTTCTAGTTTCATGGCCTTATTCAAGTCAGAGGTCTTCTGAGAGACCTCAGGAGGTCTCTGTTTCAACCCTTGCTCTAGTGAGACCAGTGTCTAAGCCAGATCAAGAATTAGAGATTTTTTCCAGGGGAGTTCTGAGCATCTTCAAGGACAGAGATTTTACATCCTTTCCAGGCATTTTTTTGCAATACTTAACCATCTTCAGGATGGGGGCAAAAATTAATTGGGATTTCCTTTTCTCCTACCTATGCCCATTGCTTCTGTATTATCACAGTGTGCTTCCAAGAAAGATCTGACTGTCTTCTGTACAGCAATCCCCACCCTCATGGTAGCAGCAGCCAGCCTGAACTTTTGCAGGCTGAGAATGCTCAGCTCTCTCTGTGGCTCCTCATGCATCATGTTCTCCGGTTCTCAGCCATCACAGATGTTCTCCACCAAGCTCTCTCTCCTGTGCTGTGGGAAACACAGCTGGACAGTGGTGCATCTATGGCTTTGAGTGATGGGCAGCAGGGGAAAAATACTTTCGTTGATCTGTTTGCTAATTTTTACATGTAGCTACCCTTCATTGTCACAAGAATGTACTTGCTAACCTACCTGCCTTCCTGCACTCTTTTGCATAACTGACCCCCAGAAAATCCTGTGCTGCATGTACAGCAAGCATGCTGCAGCCATCCATCAGGACTGAGTTTATCTTCCAGTGTAGTACATAATCCTTTTCCTGAACCACATTTTCATCCATCACATACACATCACTGTGTAGATAAGATTAACATTTTAGGATGATACTTGATTGTAAAGAAGTACTCCGGAGTGACACTGTGATATGACATGACTGAGCTCCTCCATCCTCCTGCTGGCATGCTATTGTAAATAATATACATTTGACATAGTATTCCTGTATACAGTGATTTGATAAGGTTCCCTCAGTAGATCAAAAAGTGGTGACTTAATCCTTTTCCTAATGTAGCAGTCATTTGACAAGTTATTGCTGAAGCTGAGTTCTATTAACAGGTTTTCCTACTATTTAAGTCTGAACTCATGCTGACTAATGATAAAAATGATACCTGTACAACCATGAATTATTTTTAAATACTCTCCAGTAAGTCTCAATATTTTGCTTTGATTATTTTTTTCACTGAGTAAGGAGGGGGGAAAGTTTAAAACAGTTTCCCTTCCCATTTTGGGTGGGGTGGGGGGGAAACCCCCAACCACTAAAAAGCATATTGCTAGTCCAGCGCCTCTTCAAAAAAATATTGTGCGATGAAATTTCAGCACACCAGTATCAGCTCACTGATGTCAGCGGGGTTTTTGCCAGGATTTTTGTTGCTGAGCTTCCTTCACACCCTTTCTCTGCTGAAGAGAGATGGCTGAATCAGTCAGAAATGCAAGAGCATTGCCTGTGGGAAATTCAGTTTGTTTTAATTCGGTGAAATTTTTCCCTGAGCTGGGCAAGGGAAAAGGGAAAGAAAGAGGGAAGGCAGGACAAACAAGGCCAATCCAAGCCATGCTAGGTCAAGCAAAACCACACCAGGCAGGGCTAAAACAAGGCAGGCCAGGCCAAGCAGATCCAAGCCAAGCCAAACCAGGTCAAGCAAAGCCAAGCTAGGCCAGGCCAAAAAAGGCCAAGCCAAGCTAAGGCAAGCAAGAACAGGACAAGCCAGGGCAGGCCAGGCCAAGCCCCATGTGCCTGTCCCTCCTCCCCGGGCCCCTTGGGAGCTGCTTCCTTCTCCCTGCCCAGCATGAGCTGGCACTCTGGACTCACCATTCCCATGTGTGCCTTGTTTTTACCATCACAATTTACTGCTGCATTATAGCTCCTCCTTCCAGACCAATTAAGCCAGATAATTAAAGTGGCCTAATTCTCAGATTAATCTCTTAGCCTTAGTATTAGAATTATGACTTCTTTTATTCACCTTTTAAAAACTCATTTTCTGTACTCGCGGTTTGAGACTCCAGTTCCAAATAACAGCAGTGTAACAAAGAAAGCCAAGCTGCTCCTCCCAGAGTGAAGCCAAGGGAGTTACTCAAAACATAGTGAGAAGTGGTAGGATCTGGCTGCCTTGAAAGTCATTCTTAATTTCTTTCAGAACTGGAAGTAAGCCAAATAATTGCATTAATAATAGGTTTTGATAGTGCTGGCACTGTCCTGTCCCTCATCTTTCTCCTTTAAACTTGTCTTCCACAGCAGCAAAAAAAAAATATTCTTCAAGATGAATTTGCTTCTTTCCACTTCGCCTCTTCTCTGCCCTGCCTGGATATTTCAAGATAAGAAAATATAGGCATGTCTGAGCTTTCAAAACCAGCTGTTATTTTAAATCCTTGATAGTGAGTTTAGTCTGTGGAGGTGTTATATTGATAGCAGGCTCTGGTCTACCACAGATAAAAAAGCCAAGGCAGACTCACAACTGATCTTGTTGCCCGTCTGTGATTTGCATTCACTTGTGAAAACCAGTGAAGAAGTTGCAGTACAGAGGCTTTGTTCAGTGAAAATCTATTCTGAAATGTTATTGCAGTGACTGTCTTTGATTACAATAGTGTGAATAAATGCTTGAGGGGGGAAGGAATATTAAATGAGAAGCTCATATTCACAGCAGAATCTGGTTCTTGAAAGACTCTTTGTCAGGTATTGCAAAGCTGGAGATAAAAGTAACCAACGATATAAAAATTAGAATATCTTCTATTTCATAAAGCTGCAAGTTAATAATCAGAGCCTTCATTGTCTTTGTAATTTAAGCTAACATTAGTTGTCTTCTCATCATAGGCTGATATTAATAGTGACTGTAACATATTGCTCTCAGTCTGGTGTGGTACATTGCATGAACAAGGATTCATTGTGATACTACCTGTGATTGCTGCTAATAGTGCTATTACTGGGCTTACCTGCCTTCAAGGCCCAACTTGAACTACTGACTTTATTCTTCTGATTTCCATCATGATTTAGTCTGATAGGGATAGTAGAGTCATATCAGAAATTCAGTTTAGTGATAACAATGATTTAAAAGCAGTGCTAGTTGAAAAGTCGAAGATGGGTTTTTCCCTTCCTTGTACTCATGTTCTTCCCAGCCAAGGTGTAATGTGTCTTTCCAGCACAAGTCAGCATGTGATGTGAAACTTCTAGTGCCAGAATCAAAAAAAAACAGGAGTAGAAATTTCTAGAAGAACCTAATGCAGAAATCACTTGCAGGCTTCCTCTTTCCCCTTCCTCTTGTTGTAATTAAATTGCTTAAGACTTTAAGATTTTATTCAGGTAGGATTTAATTAAGAAATGGCTTTAACATTTAAATAGAATGTTTAAGAAATCGGTGTCTTCATTTTGTCTTTCAAAATCTTTATATGTATCTACTGGAAAATAAACTTCTCAGTGCTTTAAAATAAAAAAGTCTGTCTCACCAATAACATTAACATTCTGTGAATTAAATAGTTGTAGATTTATCTCTTGATCCCTTATTAAAGGAGTGCTTAGCCAAATATTCATATTTAGCTTTCATAATCTTTCTTCAAACATTTGTCCCTTCAGAACCACAGTCCCTTTGATGCTCTTCTCTGAGCTCCATGTGAATGTCTGTTTTGTATTATTTTTCCCCAGAAGTAACAGTTTTCATATTTACAAGCCAAAAAAATCATGTTAGTGTCTGTCCTGGAACTGGGCATTATTTTTTGTTGTTGTTGTTGTTAATGACTGGGATGTTTCCAGGCTGAGGGTGCTTAGTAACTCTAATAATGCGTTTATTTGGCCACACATGTCACAATTTAAGACAAATACATTGGTAAACACGTGCATGAAATATTTATTTCTGGTTTGGGCTGATGTTTGCATACTTGTTTACAGCCCTTTTGGTTCTCCACGCCTAACCACATCAGCAGAACAATTACAGAGGCTTCTTTACCTGAGGGCTGGTAAGGGCTTTGTAGTCTCTCTATTATCTCCTTCAGCAGAAGATCTGGGATTATCCCAGCTCCTCAGCACCTCACCTTTCCTGCAGTCAGACATTTGAAACTTCTTTCCTCCCTTGGTTGAACTCAGTGCATCAAGGACTGTTTCTAACCAGGTCCAGGTAGCCTAACCTAATGCCTCTGAGTGTTAGGGAGCATCAGACAAGTTCAAAAAGATTGGAAACTATAGGAACAAAGGTTACAATACCAAAACTAAGTTTTCATTTCTTTCTTTTACAGATCCTGTTAAGATGGATGGTCCTTTATAAAAACGGTTCTCTGGAGAAGGGATTCCCAAGGTGCTGCAAGAGATTTTTGATGAGAGCAGCTAACACGGTTATTGTGGAAATCTGTGTGCATCCTGGGTTAGAGAATGCAGCTCGGGAACATTAGCGGTACAGCCTGCATCGTTCTGCATCCCTAGGCCAAAATCCATTCAAGAAAGCTGTTCTTCACTTTGAGGATTTGTATCTCATATACCTTTGTCACCTGGAGATCAATTAAACTATGAACTTCCATATGCTTCCTCTGTGCTTTGCTTCTAACTTCCTCTTGCAGTCCTCTTGTTAACATTCAGTAGAGATTTGGGCTCCCATCCCACTCTGTATCTCACAGAACTGAGCAGATAATGAACACTGAAAGTTTGCCAGGTGCTTAGTGAATTGTGTTTGCACACAATGGTTCTATAAAGATACTGTACTACTACAGTATTTGTTTATTAGATATATTAACATAAAATACATGCAATAGCAACATTTTCCACTGAGTAGGTATCTTCTTGCTAAAGAACTGGAGATGCAGTAGATCATTGAACTCTCCCTTTCTAAAGGATCATCTGTAAAAGATTACTCATCTTGAAAAGAACAGAGATTATATCCAATACTTACCATAAGTTTGTAATGTTTTCCAAAAGCCCTCTGTTGCAGGCTCTGTCAAGAATATGAGAAAACACAACCAGTGACAGACACAGAGTAGCTGCTAGTAATGCTGAATCCATACTCAAAGTGATATTCTGGTACCTTGCTTCAAAAGCATCCTTAAAGATTGATAGTCTGTTTAGAAATAGTCCAGAAACACTTCCAGGAGAGGTAATGCATCTGAGTGTTATCTAGACTGACTAAGATTGAAAAAAAAGGATATTCTTTCTTATAGCCAAACATCTGCTTATCCTAGCATTATGAATTCTAATGACCCAACAAGTTTTTTTTAAGTTTTGAAAGTTATCCATGTAATGCAATTAAAAATGTCTACCAGTACTTAGATCTTTATCCCTACTTTTCTCATTTTCTCTGCAGCTCTCTCCCACGTAACGCCAATTAAATTGCCTTTTTAAAAAAAAAATGTTAAGCTTCCAAGTGCAGGAGTAAATTTCATTTAAAGCAGAATTAAAAATTGTTTCCCAAAAATCCTTAATAAACTTTCAAATAGGACACCGATATGAAGATTCTTTGAGTTATGCTGGTCCTCCTCTACAGGCTGGATCAATGGGTCACAGGCTGGACTGATGGGTCAACTAATAGACTGAAGGCAAATTGTGTAAGATTCAACAAGGCAAAGCACCAGGTCCTGCACTTGAGTGACAACAACCTCATGTAACACTACAGGCCTGGGGAACTGTGGGTGGAAAGCTACCCAGCAGAAAAGGACCTGGGGATGACGGTTGGTAGCCAGCTGAACATGAGCCAGCAGTGTGTCCAGGTGATAATAAGCCTAGGAATAGGGAAGTGATGATCCCCCTGTACTTGATGCTGGTGAGGCTGCACCTCGAATACTGTATTCATTTTTCGGCCCCTCACTGCAAGAATGACATTGAGTTGCTGAAGTGTGTCTAGAGGAGGACAACAAAGCTGGTGAAGGGTCTGGAGCACAAGACTTATGAGGGAACTGGGACTGTTTAGCCTGGAGATGGGGAGTCTTAGGGGAGACATTATATTTCCCTACATCTCCTTGGAAAGAGGTTGTATCAAGGTGGGTGCTGGTCTCTGCTCCCAAATAACAAGTGATAGGACAAGGGGAAAATGGCCTCAGGTTACACTGAGGAAATTTAAATTGAATATTACAAAAAGCATATTTACTGAAAGAGTGGTCAAGCAAGTTACCCAGAGAAGTGGAGTCTCCATCCCAAGAGGTGTTCAGAAAGCATACAGACATGGCACTTTAGGACATGGTTTAGTAGGCACAATGGTGTTGTGTTGATGGTTGGACTTGATGATCTTAGAGGCCTTTTCCAACCTCAATGGAACCTATGATCCTTTTCCAACCTCTATGATCCTATATTTTTCCTTCATTAGGTGCTTCTCTTACCTCTGCTGGCTCCTGTTTGACAAAGAGTGCACTAGGATGTAAGCACATAAAATAGGAATCTCTCTTCTCTGGATTAAAAAAAAAGAAGGTTTTTAAATTACTGCTAGCTAGTACCAAGGCTGTTAAAGTCTTGTCTGATCAAGTTGTCCACTGTACTGAAAGCTAACACTACCCAGAATTTTCTAACATCTTGGAATTCCAACATGTATTCACTTCTTCCTGAAGCAGGAAAGTTGCAAAACTACTAGAGAGCAAAGAAGGGATGTGGAAGGCTTAGCATAAAGATAAGAGCCCTCAAAAATATGCAAAGTGATTTTTGGGGTTTTTTTTGTTTTGTTGTTTTTAGTTTTCTTCCTCTAATACATTATTCTCCCTATGCCAGTAGGCAGCTGAAAATTTAAGGAAGAATAGCTTAGAAAAAGTCAAGTTACACCTAAATGTGAGAGCAGCCTCTTTCCATTATGAAATGCTGGTATATCATGCAATTAAAATGGATTTAACAACTGCAAATCCAGTACGAAATGGAAAAACTGCTTTTCTGACAAATAATTCTAGAGTAGGAGCAAAAGTTCAGCAGACACTCTTCTACAGCAGGATTCTTGCACCAGCCTTTCATCATCCCCTAAAGCAGCTAAACCTGCTTGCTTTTATTGTGATTTGAAGTCTGAGGGAGGAAAACAGGAAGCTGATCTTCTAAAAGACCATAGTTTTAATCCATTAGCTAGTTTCATACGGTATGTTTGAGAGTTCACTAAATTTCTGCCTTAACTGGTACAATATGCACTATACAGAATCACAGAATCACNTAATATGCACTATACATCCCTCACCCCTTGCATTAGAAGACACTAAATAAGCATTAGCAAAATCACTCATGAAAATTACTTTTCTACTTTAGGATCAAAATATTTCACATGGTGTAAGGTTTTTAAATACACATTTTTGTCCAAACAATCCCCGAAAGACTTTATCTGACAGACATAATATCCTTTTGTGAATACTTTCATTTACATGTGCCCTATTCTTGTCCTGAATTAACTCTCTAGTGAGTGCACCTAGCTCCATCTCATCTTAGAAACTCCAGACCTCCAAATTAAGCAGCAGTTCAGCTCTGGAGGACACAGGAATTGGAGGCCACATTCTTCCTCCAAGTCAGATAAACCAAAATCAGGGGAGTGAGCTGCACATTAGCATTCCTCACCAGTTCAACTCATGACTTCTGGTGTGCAGGTTCACCAGAGCTATATACATTTGGTCTCTATGTGCTCCACAGCTTACTGGATTCCTCCTGGTTTTTTATTCATGGTAGCATTAAGTAGTTACTGAAATTAGACAGATTTCAGATAAGGCTGTGAAAGAGAAGTGGGAAAACATAGCTGATAGGTGTTAATAGAGAGAAGCTATTACCAGTACGTAGAGCTGGTAGGTAGTTTTGAAAACCTCCTGAGCTCAAAGCAAGAGGACGTATCAAGTGCTTAGGAAATACCTTTTCTATTTGGGAGAAATCAAGTATTTCTGCAATAAAGTGCTGTGTTTGTTTAAAGAGGCATGTAATGAAATTCAGCGATGTCTTTAGACTGTCGGACAAACTGGGTGATACGGTTGTTTCCTCTGGTCTTAACCTGCCACTTTCCTAGCTTAAATCCTTGCCTGGGATGAATGGATAAAATCAATATGATTGCATGGTAGCTGAAAATTCTATGCTTTTTTTTTAAAGGAAATACATATAGTGAAGGTTTCATCAAAAGATATGCCTTTGTGTTAAAGATAGTCCAGGTATTTTTTTTTTCATGAATGCTGCTGTAGAGTGGGGGGATTTGTTGGGGCTTGCTTGCCTTTTTTTCTTTTCTCCCATCTTTTTCTACTTAAAAGAAGCAACAAACATTTAATCACTGTTTCTAAGATTGTAGTTTTCACCACCACCCGTTAGAAAGCTACTGCTACAAATGGGCTGACATGCATCTTCTTCATTTCACTGTGTAAAATTAATGTTTTAAGAACAAAGCATCTCTTTGGAATCTACAAAGAAATTGGGCTTTCACCTTAGTTGTCTAAAGTAAGAGAGAATTCAAATTGGACACTTAGAACTTGTTGCGTGGTCCTCAAAATCTGTAGTCCTGCATGTACCTTGAGCTGATTTTTTTGCATGCACCCAGTCCTTCCTTTATAATTAAAGTTTGTAAGGAATCTGAACAACTCGTCCTCAGCCAGAACCTCTTAATTCCTGAAAAATTGTGACAGCTTCCAGCTCTGAGCCTAATTAGGCCATCCCAACAGATGTTATTCTACCTAACCTTCCTGAGACTGTTTGCCCCATGCTGAAGATGCATACGCTAAAGTATGTACCTACAAACTATATAGTGATCACTGTCACTCTTTTTGTAAAGGTGGGGAAGGGGTCCAGGGCTCAAAGGCTTCTTCCTCATCAGTCTGAATCCAATCTACTACTCTGTCATCTCTAGGAGTGTGTTGTCAAGTTCTACCTGTGAAAAGTTATTGGGAAGTCAGAAGAAAAATTCTTCATCTCCATTGCTGTTCAATATGTAGAGCAAAGCAAGGGAGACATCAGGATTTGGGACAGAGGAGCCCTGTTGCTGCAAGGCATTTTGCAAAGGTAGGGAAGGTCCCACATGCCACTTCAGGAATGCATACACACCTAAGGACAGCCCAGGATCCAGTTACGTCCTCTCCTTAAACACAAGAGGCAGAAATCAGTTTTGGCAGAAAGAAGTACAGAGTTGAGATGGAAGTACATACACAAGGTTAAATAGGAACCTCCAGCCCAGAGGTGCGCTCCTAAATCATAAAGGGGTAAGGTTTAAGACACCTCTTTTATAAAAATCAATGAGAAAAATAAGTTTCCTTTGCTCAGAGAGCTACTATATATCACTTTAAATGTTTTAACTCCTTAAAAACTAACTCAGTGAATGCCATGCTAGACCTTTTCTTTGCTTACATACAGAGACATTTCCAGCTTTGACAAAGACTTGACTCAATATTTGGTTTTCATACACTGGTGAATACTTCCCTCTGCAGGAAACTGTAAGTCAATAGCAGTCACAGCCTCTGGCAGCACAGACAAACTGCTCAAGGCTCAAAGTAGAGACTCATAAATATACTGAAATGGTACCTGCGCCCTAGTGGTATGGTCATGTTTTAAATTAAATTTTCCATTTTTTTCCCAATGTTTTACATTAAATTTTCCATCAAGGTATTTCCATTGACTTTCACAGATTCCCCCCCCTCCACCATTTACTTTGACAGTAAATAAACAATCTGCCACTTTCCATGCCTAATATTCTAACACTGGTTCTTACAAATACTACCCTCCTTGGATTGCCAAAGGAGTGTCATCTTCCATGTGAGTCATACCCTGCCATGGCTTTCTAAAGGAACTTGACTTCCTACCTAAACTGTACCAAACAGACCAGACTGTGAGAAACAATCCAGCTTTGTAGATGCTTTTGGTTCCTGCACTGTTTAATTTCAATTTCCAATTGTGTCAATTATTTTGTGACAATTGCAAACTCCTGCAGCTCAGTGCTTTCTGTTCCCCACCTAAAAATGGCAATATTATGCCTACTTTCTGAAGCACCACAAGTTTTAAAATGCAGAGTCCAATCACTAGCGTTTGATCTACAAGCCAGAACTGTACTCAGTGGTTATTACCCTGGATTATTCACCTCTTTGAAGTTTAAAAGTTTATCTGGTAGCTTAGTTACATTTTGAGAATATAGCGATATTTTAAGTATGCAGTATCACTGGAAAAATCTTGCTTTTATAGTCTTCTTTTGCAGATAGTTTAGTGTCCTTATACTTCTTGAAATTTCACCTATTTTCGAGAAATGTGGAAGATTATCTTTCAATTTCCACGAGCAGGTGTTTGCATTGTAGAGCCCTAAAAATTCCACATGGCTTGAAAATGGTTGCACTGTTTAATTGTTCAATGTCTATTTACATTTTTTGAGAAAGAAAATCTTTCCAAGAGAAGGACCAGCCTGACAAAAATTAAGCCCTTCTGCAGTAAGGCCAAACCTATTTGAGTTGGATGGAAGACCATTATAAGCAAAAATTAAGCAATTATTGAGGTGTACTTAGATAATTTTTATCAATTAATGCTTTTCCATAGCAATTTTGCAGTGGTAGTATCTTTGGAAAAGGCCTGCCCTCATCCTGGTCCCAAATGCCTAGTACCATTCCTGATACCCCGTGCCATCCTGCTGGCTTCACCACTGTTTTCACAAGGCAACACAGGCTCTGCCTCTTGAGGAGGTTAAGGGTGTATTTTGTTAATGATGCAGCCTGCAATGTAGTGAGGAGGGCAAGCGTTTTTACTCTTTCTGACTCTTGAGCTGACAAGCCCAGCCAGAGAAAACTTGGAACAACAATTTCAAGTCATGGTGGTTCCTAACAGCCTTGTTGTTTGGGAGTTGCTTTTACCTCGTGTGTGTTAACCTACTAATTCCCATTTGACTTTCACTTTAATACTGTTTTCTATTTAGAAGAATCATAGAATGGTTAAGAGTGGAAGGGACCTTAAAGATCATCTAGTTCAAACTACGCTGTAGGAGAGATCAGGTCACTCAAAGCCTCATCCAACCTGGCCTTAAATACCTCCAGACATGGGGTATCCACCCATAATTTCTCTGGACAACCTTTTCCAGGGTCTCACCAACCCCACAGGAAAAAATTCTTACCTAATATCTAATCTAAATTTCCCCTCTCTATCAGCTTAAAACCATTACTCTTCATCCTATCACTACACTCCCTGATAAAGAGCCTGTGGCCCTCTTTTCTGTAGGTCACCTTTAAGTACTGGAAGGCTGCTATAAGGTCTCCCAGAGCCTTCTCTTCTCTTGACTAAACAAACCCCGCTCTCTCAGCCTGTCCTCACATGAGAATTGCTCCAGCACTTCCAGCACGAACATCTTTATGGCCCTCTGAACTTGCTCTATCAGGTCCATGTCCTTCCTGTGCTAAGGACTCCAGAACTGACACAGTATTCCAGGTGAGGTCTCACGAGAGCAGAGAGGAAGAATGCCCTCCCTCGACCTGCTGGTCACACTTCTTTTAATACATCCCAGGATACAGTTGGCTTTCTGGGCTGCAAGCACACATCACTGGCTCATGTTGAACTTCCCATCCACTAGCATATCCATGTCCTTCTCTTCAGGGCTACTCTCAAGCCATTCTCCACCCAGCTTGTGTTTGTGCTCAGGACTGCACTGACCTAGGTGCAGGACCTTGCCCTTGGCCTTGTTGAATTTCATGAGTTTCACACAGGCTCACCTCTAAAGCCTGTCCAGGTCCCTGTGGATGGCATTCTTTCCCTCCAGCATGCTGACCACACCACACAGCTTGGTATTATTGCCAAATTTGCTGAGGGTGCCCTCAATTCCATTGTCCATGTCCTCAGCAGAAACGTTAAACACTGGTCCCAACATCAACCCCTGCAGAACATCACTCATCACTAGTCCCCACTTGGACATTGAGCTGTTGACCACAACTCTCTGAGTGCAGCCATTCACAGCCAACTCCTTATCCACCAAGTGATCCATCCATCAAATCCATATCTGTCCAATTTGGAGAGACGAATGTCACATAGAGCAGTATTGAATGCTTTGCACAAGCCCAGGTAGATGATGTCAATTAGTTTTCCCTTATCCACCAGCACTGTAGTCCCATTGTAGAAGGCCACCAGACTCATCAGGTACAGTTTGCCCTTAGTGAAGCTATTTATGCCATCACCAATCACCTCATTTTCTGTGTGCCTCAGTAGAGTCTCCAGGAGTGTCTGTTCCATGATCTTGCCAGGCTGGAGCTGAGACTGACCAGACTGCAGCTTCCAGGGTCTTCCTTGTTTCCATTTTTAAAAATGAGAATTATGTTTCCTCTTTTCCTGCCAGTGGGAACTCGCTGGACTGGCACAAGTTCTCATATATGACACAGTGGATAAGCAACTTCATCTGCCAGTTCCCTCATGACCCACAAATGCATCTCATCAGGTCTCATGGACTCATGCACCTTCAGGTTCCTTAGACTGTCTCACATCTGATCCTCTCTGACAGTGGGTAGTTCTTTATTTTCCCAGTTCCTGCCTTTGCCTTCTAAGCCTTAGGAGGTATAGCCTGAGCGCTTGCCAGTACAGACTGAAGCAAAAAAAGTCATTAAGTATCTCAGCCTTTTCCATATCTGGAGTAATCAGGTCTCCCTTTTCCTTCTGGAGAGGGCCCACACTCTCCCTACTCTTCCTTTTATCACTCACATACACATATGAGCTTTTTTTATTGTCCTTAACATTGTTGGCCAGCTTTAGCTTTCCTAACCTGATACCTTGCTGTTCAGTTTTTCTGCATTCTTCCCAGGCTTCCTGCCTTTGTTTCCACCCTCTGTAGGCTTCCTGTTTGCATTTAAGTTTGTCCAGGAGTTCTTTGTTCATCCACACAGGCCTCCTGGTGGTTCTGCCTCACTTTGTTTTTGTTGGGATGCATCAATCCTGAGCCTGGAGGAGGTGATCCTTGAATATTAACCAGCTTTCTTGGGCCCCTCTTCTCTCCAGGGCTTTATGCCATGGTACCCTATGAAGCAGATCCCTGAAGAGGCCAAAATCTGCTCTCCTGAAATCTAGGGTAGTAAGATTGCTGCATGCCCTCCTTGCTGCCCTAAGGATCTTGTACTCCACCCTTTCATGGTCACTGCAGCCAAGGCTTACCTTGAGTTTCACATTCCCCAGCAGCCCTTCCTTGTTGGTGAGAACAAGGTCCAGCACAGCTCCTCAACTCATTGGCTCCTCTGTCACTTGGAAAAGGAAGCTATCATCAATGCATTTCAGGAACTTCCCAGATTGCTCATGCCCTGCTCTGTTGTCTCTCCAAGAGAGGCATTAGTTGAAGTCCCCCATGAGAACCAGGGCTTGCAAACGTGAGGCTGTCTATAGAGTGCCTCATTTGCTCACTCTACCTGGTTGGGCGGCCTGTAGCAGACCCACAGCATGATGTCACCTGTTCCTGCCTTCCCTTTAATCCTGACCCATAGGCCCTCAGTCAGCTCCTCGCCCATCCCCAGGCAGAGCCTCACGCACTCCAGCTGGTCACTGACACAGAGGGCAATACTCCCTTCCTTGTCTCCCATGCCTGTCCTTCCTCAGAAGCATCTATCACTCCATCACAACACTCCAGTCATAGGAACCCCTCCACCACATCTCCACAGAACAGTAAGAAAATAGCCCTGCAGGAGTCCACACGTCTCTTAACTCCCCATTATTTCACAATACATGCATTTGCATAGGCACTTAAACTGGGCCCCCAATAAAGCTCTCTTACTGGCTGGAGATCCTTAGTGTTTCTCTGCAGTGCTCTCCTGTTGACCTGTGTTCCATTGCCATCATTGCATCTATTGCTAGCACTGCCATCAAACTGGCAGGAGTGGGAGGGACTGAAGTTCCCCTTCCCCAGCAACTTTAGTTTAACACCCCCTTCACAAGCTTGGCAAGCCTATGACCAAGGATGTTCTTCCCCTTCTCTGATGTTGGACCCCATCAGCCCCCAACATCAGGTTTCTCAAATCAAGTCCCATGATCTATGCAACCAAATCCCTGGCTGTGGCACCAGTCCTGCAGCCATTTGTTGATTTGCCAGACTCAACTTGACCCTTTCAAAACTGCTTCCCTTTGACCAAAAGGAATGATGAAAAAAATCTACCTGAGCTCCAGCGTCCCTTACCATCGCCCACAGGGCTCTGTAATCCTTCACAATAGAGCTCAGACTCATCCTGGCTGTATCAGTGGAGCCCACATGAACAACAGCAGCGGACAGTAGTCAGGGGGCTGTACAAGGCTGGGTAGGCCCTTGGTGATACCCCTGATATGAGCCCCTGGACAGTGGATCAGGTCAGCAAATAGATGCCTCTATACCTCTCAAAAGTAATTCACCCACTACTAAGAGGCAAGCAAGCAGATGAAAAAGCTAAGTCTGAGACTAAAGACCACCTTTTCTTATTTAGGGCAAGTTTTTAATACAGTGAGTTTAGCCTAAAAGAACAAAACTTTGTTTCACTAAGTCAATGACCTCTGCTTTCAGGGGGACTTGTATTTTCTACACCAATTAGAACAGGATGGTATACGGATTCACTTTTATCAGTTATGCAACAGTGCTGTGAAAAATAAGCAACCCTATGTTCTTCCTTTGTCATAAAATTTTTAGAAGAAATGGTTGGGTTTTTTCAAAGGTTAATAAGCTCCAGAGAGACTTTTATAAACATGAAAAATACGCTTGCAATTTTGCACATTGATTAGGTGTTTTTGTGTTCTAAATAAACTTCAAAACCCCTGAATTACAACTACTGCTGCTTCAGTTGCTTATTCCTCACACCTTTGTTCTTATCTGCAAAATGAAGACCAAATTCTATCTGAGGGCTGTACGGCTTACATCCACCCGGTGCTCATTACACCCAAATGTTTGATCATGAGTTTGTACAGTCACATTTGTTGGGAATACTGAAAATAACTGCCAAGGTACTTGCTCATGTTAATAATGATGGGAGCTGCTACTTTGTAGCAAAACTTTTTGCACAAGAGTGTGTCAAAGATGGAGCACAGTTAGAAGTCTGAACAAGAGACATTACACACCTGAAAAATACAATCCTATGGCTTTCTACAGTACTGACCAGTGTCTCCTTTCACTGGGGAAGTCACCTCTTTTACACGTATTGATTTTAAAGCTATGCAATCTTTGTGCAACTTGTCACACAGATCCAAATTCTCCCCAGGTTTCATTTGCCCAGATTTCCGTTGGAAATACTACAGAACAGTGCTTTCTCAATGCATACAAAAGTCTACCATATTCTCAAAGAGTCATTCAAGGTGCCTATGTAAAAAAACTTGCAATACAAAGAGTGAGTCTTGATAAAGACACATGAAAAATAAAGCTCATTTCAGCAGTCTGTAGACTGGAATTCTCCAGCTGCCAGGCCTAAATACTTTTAAAACTGATCCCCTGTATCTTACCAGCATTAAATGATATTATTCCATTTCAAACACCAATTTTTTTATTGGTCTCATGTTTAAACATGAAATAAACCAAGCTTCCTCTTCTTTTCTCCCAAAAGAGTTTCTTAAGAAATCGGAACAGTTTACTATCTTTCAAATGTGATAAATGCTACTAAGCAAACTACCTTTTTAAAAAAATTTTTTTTTCAAGGTTTCACTAAGCCATTTAATTACCTTTCCTCTGGTTCAGCAAAGCAGCTGCACTGGAGCCTCTGGACAAGGCTTGCTTGTAGAGAAAGCAAACTGAATCCTGCAAGGTAAGTCTGTGACAGTATCATGCATAAAAAATCATTCTTACACACACCAAATACTAACAGCTTAAATTTAATATAAATGTTAATTCAAGTACAGAATCCAAACACATGATTTCAACATTAGAAATTACAACACTTAAAACAACTACTATATAGCTAATATCAAACGCAAATAAAATTAAACTGCTCTAACTGTACCTAAATTATCAACAAAAAAGACATTTAATATACCAATGAAACATGTTTACTAAATTATCTACGGACCCCAACAGTTGACTGCTTTTAAGAAAATTATTCAACTTGAAATTTTCCTATTGCATAGGTTTTTGTCTACATAATATTCCCTTTTGACAAGCGCTTTTCAGACAATAACTCACAACCAATATCTGCATAGGTCAGGCCCTCAGACTCTCAATATATGCCACTTGGCCCATTCCTGGGCTGGAACTGTATACCAATTTCAAAATGAAGGATGAGCTAGTGTATTAGTTTCAGATTTTAAAAGAGAGGGGGAAGAAAGCCTTCATTTTTTTTTTGTCATTCATTAAATGAAGCACTCTACTGAGAAATGTTAGAGTTACAATAATAATAAAGATGGCTCACTCAAAACTACATACACACAATTTCAAAACTTGAAAACTATTTTCAGTTTAATGCTAAACAATGTTTTTTAAGAAGAACATGGCTTGATTAGAAAGCGAGCAAGCTGTGTTCAGCATGGCTACCTCAGGCAAGTAGAAGTGCTGTTTATGAAGGGTAGCCTGGCTGAGATTAAGGCCTCTGTGAACATAGAAATACACGTATTCCAGCACAGAGGTGCTAACAACAGGAAATGCATGTTAGGAGCTGTAATTAAAAGTATGAGTAACTTGTATGTGCCAAGATTATTTTTTTGCCAATTATCTGAGATATTGAACTGATATGTTACAATTACAGCAATATAACTCTCATAGCCTGACATAAAACCATTTATAATACCACACCTCCATTGATGTGATGCTACCTAATAAAACCTCTGTTTCTGGTATATGTTCTTCCTATAAAACTTTGCATAAAGTTTCAGAAACAAATCTGATTGTGGTATTTTCATATTATGTACGTTTATGTATGAAAAGGCAGGGGTGCCAGGGTAGTGTAATTTTGGGGGGTTTAAATGTTTGCTTAAGATTTATTACTTACAGCAGAAGCTACAAAAATTCTATGTGAAACTCAAAATACAAGAGTAGGAATTATCCCAACACTAAAAATAAGCTACTGTCATATGAACTTTAACAGGTAATAGAAATCTTTTAAATAAATTACATTTTCAAAACTAATTTCATCAAGATAACCAAAGTAATTTAACATTCTATTTCACTAATATTTAAAGTAAAATGCTGCATATGTGCTTTGAGGAATTATTCACCAATAAACATGTAATGTAAATTTCCAATAATTATCTATCAGCATGGTGTTCTTTTTTCTTTCTTGGCAAGATCCAGAGCAATAAAAATTTCAAACTTCTCTTCTCCAGGGCAATTCAAGCTGAAAAGGATGTACCGTTGGCTGCAGAAAAAGAGGGGCAAAGGGAGAAGAGAAAAAGACTTGATTTCAGCATGCATACTGCATTACCTATTCCAAGATGGACTAACTATTAAGGAACATAAGATAATGGTGTAAAGTAAGCATTCAGAGTCATGCTTACAATGCTGCTTTCTTCCTCTGCACCCCCAATACTAACTCAAATCATTATGAAATTATTTAGGCAACAGTTCAAAAAACATCAAAAAGAACCTAGCAAAAAAAGATAAATTAAAAATGAGATCTCACTTTTCTGAAAAGCCTGGTTCTTTTTTTTTTTTCTGATTCTTTTTCTGAAAAGCCTTACAATTATTTTTTTTAAAAAGTATTCTTCAGGACAGAATAAAAGTATCTTCTCAGACTACACACTTTACAACAATGACCCTTTGTTTCACCTCCACTGAACACAAAATATTAATGAACAACTTTAGTCTGCATACGACATCACTGTTCTGAGTTGTAATTTGTTACATATGTCATGTATTATAGCAGCAGTCTTTCATATTGCATATTTAAGACTTTATATGGGGATGTACTATCAACTGAGTACCAGGTCCTGCCGAACACACACTGCATAAACAAAACTCAACTTTATTGTGGTTATCAATGGACTAGAAAAGGGCACTTAACATCACTTCTTTTTTTAAGTTACTATCTCTACTGAAGTCACTCAAGTTATTTCATGGATAAACAGAGTCCAGAATCATTGCATCTTTCTTACTTATTTTTTTCCACATTCTTCTGCACAGGCCTAGATTTACAAATTTTATGTTCCCTATCCATAAGCAGCAGCAACAGGAAAATAACTGAATCTTCAGGACAAATCCAAAGTGACTCAGATTAGAAGCTTCCAGCTGTAAAGTTAACACTGAGCATGAATTTAATCCTATTTTCAGACTGCCTTATAAGCTTTTTTAAAAAGTTTTTTAAAAAAGATGGTAATCCTCACTTTGAAAAAAGAAAGTGGCCTCAGAACTGACAGACATCCACACTTACAATTCATCCACAAGAGTATATTTGAAAAAAAGACAATGTTTACCCTTGCAGCATAAAATGTAGAAAGTTAAAAATAACCCTCTTTGCAAGTTAGAGAAGATACTAGTCTCTTTCTTTTACACGGAAATGACTACCCAAAGAAACAGATCAAGTCACCAGTGTAGTTAACAATTCCACTTCTGGGCATAAATTTAAACCTAAACTGGAAATGAAAATAGTTTAGAAATGACTGAAAAGTGATTCAGAGTAATTTTAGAAGTAAAATATATAACATTCCTTTGTGCTGTGCAATCCATGTGTATATCAAACTGGGTGATCCATCAGCAAGTCCACAGCAGCACAGCTACATTTTTATGGGGGGAAAAATAAAAACAATAAACAAACAACAACCTGGGTAAAGTATGTCTACAAGCTTTCTCAGAGGTGTGTACGTGGAAGTAATTTTGAGATCACCCCTAAACAGCCTAAACATTGAAGCTAAGACAGTGTCTTTAAGGGGCCAAAATTCTGTACCAAACACAATCCTGGGAGGTTCACTCATGCATATTACCCCACTATGGTGCCTTCAGGGACAGCAAAGTTACATATGCTTTCTCAGGGGCTGTTATATATAAGACACCTGATAAATATGTATGACTTCTAAATTCATACTGCTAAGGAACACTTTATACTACACTCTGAGACTGATAACCACTAAAAAACCCACTTATTTGTATTTGCTAAACAACAGCAGCAACTTCAGCTTTTTTTTTTTTTTTTAAATACGCCTTAGATTTCGTACCAGGCTTAGCTTGTTCCAACAGCAATACAGTTAATTTTGATAATGCAAACCAAGGCAGTGCTTAAGTAAAGAAAATTCCAACAATGAAACAGCAAAATAAAAATATCTCACTGTTACTGTGATGCCTTGAAGTTTATTGTCCAAAATGTAGGACAGCAGTCTACTAAGAAGTTTGTTCTAGACCCAGATAATGAGTATAGACTCCTGAACTAGTTTATAAAAGTTTTATCCTTGACATGTAAACTGCTAAACTGCATGCATGCAGTATTTAAGAAGCTTAAAGAAGTGAATTCATGATAGTAAGACAATGCTTGCTCCACCAGTTTCAACACAGTTTACTATACGCATTCTACGCAGTAAACTGGAATGAAACTGTTATTTATATGCTATATTTAGTTATTAAACTATCCTCAATTCAGATATTTATCAGTGTATTTTTAATTAATTTTTTTCTGAAATACTCTCGTTTACCTGAGAATTAATGCCTTACAATTTTGTCCCAGGGAGACACCACATGGAATTGCATTTATGAGTGAACAAAGAATACCCTAGTGTGGAATACATGTCTAAAACCTGGCAGATGCCAAAACTGAGGAAACTTTACTGAAACTTCTTCCCTACCACCCTTAAGTCAAACTCAAGAGGGAGAGAACTCCCCAGGACTCAGCCTTTGCTACAGAAGGTGTTGTCTTAAGGACCTGAAAGAGGTTCTGAGATCATCTGGTGCTGCCTTAAACCACCGGAATTTCACCAGCAGTTAGGTGAAAATGATAAAAAAATATGCAAAAAACCCCAAGACCAGACCAAATCATAAGCATCTGAACCCTGGAAAAGCAGAACATTCTCCTGAGAATCATAGAATCATAGAACCCTTTTCCAGGGTTCAGATGCTCAGTCTTACTCACGAAAGGGATAGAAGTTCTACAATTCAAAGCACCTCTGTGCAACCTCAAGTTCTTATCTGTCTATGCTTCAGTCATCTGGATGAGCCAGCTTGATTCCTAAAGCTACAAAGCTACATTACTGATGCAAAGGACCTTAATAACAAGTAACGCTTGTTTTGGGAATGATTCTGCACTAACACTGTCTCTGGACCAGAGAAAGAATGCAGAGCTTGTGTTAATTAGTACAACTATACAGTCTCCAGATTGGAACCGCCTCACATCTAGTCAATTCCAGATGAGGCAAGAGTAGAAAGTCGTACATGTTTTTCTAACAGGACACCACAGTTAACAGCCAAGCACCAACTTGCAAACAACACTAAGATGCTCTGTAAATTCTAAAGACATAGACTTATTTGTGTTAAAATGATATTCAGATTAATGGAAGAGTTATTTATTTCTTCTATGAGGCATTCAGATTTTTACTACTCTGTTCCATCCCACCACATCATTCACCTTCTGGAACTTTAACATGTGGTTCTGTTCAACTTCTCACAAATGGACATCCAGACACGTTATTTCCATATATTTAAACAAGCCTTAGGTTCTTTCACTTTTGATCTGTTCATGATTTATCTAGTAACATTAAAATACAGCTTATTCATCTTTCACTGAAATCATAGTTTTCCATATTTTATCCCAGCATCACTCTCAAAATATTCAGGTGACACCAAGTGGTCAATTGTTGTATTGCTCTCTATATAGGACTACAATATGTAGCAACAACCAAGAATTCTGTTAGTAAAAGTAAATACAGAAATAAATATCATGGAAAAAGCCAATATAGTGCTTTGGCATTATTAATCATAATGGGCCAATTTTAAAATTATATCAAAGCAGTCCTTTCTCATTCACTCACCTCAGTCTGCTTTAAAAAGAAAAAACTCACTTTTACACATTATCAAAAACTAAGTGGCAAAATCATTAGGTTCACCTAAGAGAAGTTACTTGCCAGATGGTATTATTCCCTATATCATCTTTGTACACTGATGTTTACAGTAAGTTGCTTCCACAAATAATTATCCTGAGACTTTTGTCAAAATCACTGCCCTTTATAAAAACAAAAGAATTTAAACCCACCACTCACAACACATGCATCCATTCCAAGCTATATAACAGGGATCCTGTCGCATCTAGCAACTCTTCTTTAGCTTCAGATGCTTCTTTCAACATAGTGTGTAAATATCAAGCTGGAACAACCAACTAGGGAAAAGAGATTCTATTTCTAGACTCATTAGGGCTATGTTTCAGTATCACAACAATGCCAGCCTCAAAAACAGGGGTTTCATCAACATGAGGGAGGTATATCTTTCAAGAGTCAACCAAGTATGTTTGCTTTGAAATAGGGCTCTGCATGCTCTGTGTGGGGCCAAATTCTCAGAAACAAGAATGCACAGAGGCCACCAAAAGAAAAGTTTTTGAAAGATAAAAAAAAGACAGCAATAGGCTATTAGGTTGACAGCTTTTAAAAAAGCAAATCTGGGGTTTGGGAATTCTGCTAAGTAAGAATTCACATTAATTGTGATCACATGGCACACTGGAGCACTAAAAAGCTTTAAAATACTGTAAATATAAATTCACCATAAAATGTTTTCCCTATAGTGCTTGTAAATATAATTGCAGAAATAAAAATCTTAACACACACTTTCCTCACTTTTTAAAAACTTGTTCGCATTCTGGATTTGAACACAGGCATGAATAATCATTCTTAGTCTAATTTGGTGATTCTTTCCCAAAAGAAGTACAGGATAGAAAATATTATCTTTAGATAACGCTATCTATAAGCAACAAAATGGGCAGGTATGCATGGTCAAACACAACCTGAAGCTGTCTTCATTATTCTTTAAAGGAGGAGAGCCTCACACCTCTATTTCGAGCTTAGCATCCATTTTATCTTTTGTGCTCAGGGTAATACAGGTTTATTAAGATATGACCCTAATTTTCATAGCTAGAAAAAACCAGAAATATTCAACCAGTAAAATGCCCTCCCTGCCTTCAGCGTGCAGAAAACCAGACACAGATACTTACCTGCTTTATTGTAAAAAATAAATGAATCTCATCACTTTGACCATCTGAATGTAGAGATGACCTACTAATACAAGCCAGTCATGTCACTGCTAAAGTGGAAACAACGTAGAAGGCTTTGTCTTTTGGAGATTTATTTTCCTGTAAGACCTTCTAGGCTTGCAAAACAAAATCAAGGAGAACAAAGTTGCCAAGCAAGAAGAAAAACATTTCAGCCATGCATTCCAAAAAAAGTCAAGTCTGAAATGTCTGCTACAAGCTGCATCCAAAGGAAAAGTTCCAGCACAGCCTAAGTATCAAGACACTTCCAGAACAAGTGCTAAGTGAGTAGTAGTAGGAAGAGAAGGATGGCAAGACTATCCTAATAGTTTGTATCAGCAGTAGCTTTTCCAACCCACCATAACTAGAACCGATGAGTGGTTAAAAAAAAAAAGTGGGTGAGGAAGGGTAGATGAGAATAGAGAAGAACAGAAAAAGAGCTAATTTCTCAGGAATAGAAGCAGTCATTACTAATGCAGGAGTCCACTTAACCTTTCATTTAATATTTCTGTTATCATTTCCCTCAAAATTTAATTCCACTAGGCCAAAATTATCAAGTAAAAGCATTTTAATAAATACTTCTTTACCTGTTCCCATTTCTCCTCCTTCCACTCTAAAAGCAGAATCAAGCTTTAAATCTTGTGAATGCAATCCTGAGACCTGTATGTGTGCACAGCTAATCACAAAAGGATTATTAACTCTATCATATGATCTCATTGTGCTTCTGTCCAAAGTTGCAATACACAGGATCACCAAGTCTGATGCCTCAGACACCAAACTGGCCCACACACAGTAGGCACTGTCCACAGAAATGCGACTCCTTTCAAACCTTTAAGTCCATGGCTTAAGAAGGCCAGTATTCTAAAGCAGAATGTGAAAAAACACAGCAGACTATTAAAAAACTGAAGTAACAGTAATTGAGGCGCAACCTGTTTGAACTTCCTAGATATTCTAAGAAACAGAAAAAACATGCCCATCACTGCTCAAAAACCAAAACATTCCCAACCAAACAACAGTGGCATTCCAACAAAAAAGAATTTAAAAAAAAAAAAAAAAAGTCCAAAACCAAAAAAAATCCCACAAACCGTAACTCTAAACCCCCCACAACTTTCCACACACAGTTTGACAAGAAACTAGTTTGTATAATCTGAACAAGCCTAGCACCCCCAACATAGTTCTACAGAGAAATAAAAAGGGGGGAGGGGGAGAACAAACCCAAACCTCTGGCTCTAGGATTCATTAGAAACATATTTTTGTACTGACAGAACAACACCCATGTTGGTCTACTAAAGACCGGAAAGAATTCATTTCATTATATAGTACCTACTGATCTAGTCACACTGAAAGAAACCATGCAACACACAAGAACATAAAATTACATGACAGTTCATAATACTTGAAAAATTATAAAAATCTGCTCTAGCTCATTTCCAAATACACTGGGATGTAAAGGTGAGAAAAAGAGCTAACTAAGCAGAAAAGCAACTGTTCAAAAGAACAAGTGGAATAAATTATACAAAGCTTCACCTGAATTATGAGTTTTCAAACCATTACACTCTGTTATAGCCTTCAAATTTGAGTAGCAGAGCTAAAATTCTGATTTGACTGAGGATAAATTTGATCAGATAATGACTACAAATCCTAATGAAACAAATGGGCACTAGAATCAGTTCTGTGTTCTGAATGCTGCCTGCTGAATGTTCTGAAAAAAGCTGGGCAGGAACTAGGTTCCAAAAAAGTTACATTTTGTATTTTTGATGTATTTCACTTTACAGACAACTGTCAAAACAGCAGTGATCTGTCTTCTTACTTATGAGAACACATTTTACCATAGCTTTTTATAATATAAAACCTTCCCTTTTCTAGCAGTTGCAGTCTAATTTCAAGAAACTTAATACAAATAAATGAAAACACTAGACTTAGAAAGTAATTAAGAATAACTGTATCTCTATTTTCTCCCTTTTTGTTTTAAAAGAAAACCACTAATGACAGCTGTCTTCACCCTAAGATAATACATGTAGAGCCATGTAACGATACTCTGCTATAGCCTTAAGAATGTCTATTGGGAGGAATTAAAAACGCTTCCTGAAACTATTTATTCATCTGAGTATGGATCTACTACTTCGGTTTTCCCTATTGATAATAAATCATTAATGCAGGCTTTCAAATAAATTTTCAGCACCATAACTATCACACAGATGACCTCATACCTAAGCAACTTAACATGTCATCTAGTTTGTCCTTATAAACATTATGGTAGACAGATGAAAGCAAAAATGACAAAAATGACCCTAGTGTTGCACAAAAAGATGTTTTACTCAGTGTTCTTTCAGGGCTGCCACCTGATGCTACAGACTCAGCTGAGTATGCAAGGAAGAATTCTTCTGTAGACTAAATTATACTTTTATATAAAAGATGCACATACAAGCTGATATATATACACAAGAACCAATTCTAAAGTAACTTTTCTAGCTTCAGTTCTTAGGAATTGACTGAAAGCTTTTATCCTTACCTAGATGTAGAAGTGTGAACTGTGCTGCCAATTCCTTTGCATCTTCTATCGTGGTACAGAGTTTGTTTGGCATGAAGGAGCTCTGAGAGCCATCTACAATACTATGAATAATCACCTTGTACAGCAAGAGTATTTTCCCATCCTGACTTGTGGTTGAATACAAGTAGTATTCTGGTGGTGCCCAGTTATTTTTGTTGCAAAAATAATCCAGATGCATTGCTGCAGAACTGAAGTGACTGGAGTTTAAAGAATACATGCTAATTGGAGTAAGCTTTTTTCCTGGAAAAAATGGGTATATACTTCTTTCGAGTTCAGGAGGGCCGGGACTGTGCTGACCATTAAGATGAACTGGAAGACTTCCTGGTTTCCCTAAGGATTTTTGATGAGCATCTTCTTTGTTAGGAAACCCTAAGAGATTTTCAGAACTGGGGATTATCTGACCATTAAAATGTTGCTTCCAATTAATTTCTTTGCTAACTGGCTTTGCTAGTGTTACCTCAATAATAGCTCCATCAATGCACTTTCCATTCATTACAGACATAGCAGCAACTGCATCTTCTCGGTGGAAAAAATGAACAAAAGCATAGTCTCTCAGCTTCTTTACACGTTCAACTACTCCTGGCTTGAACTTGTTGAATTCAGCTTTAATTGTGTCCTCTGTAGTAGATATCATTAAGTTTCTTACATATAATACTTTAACTCTCTGCATTGTTTCTTCATCAACTTCTCTCTCTGGGTCTGCCCAGTCGACTTGAATAGTATGACCCCAGAGCTGTAACGTTCCTACAGCAAAGAAGCATTACATCAATAAGAATTACGCAAATGAAAACAAAATCATTCATATCAACTGCCTCTAGAAAAAGCAGAAATTATGCACGCCATTTGATTATAAACACATTTACCTGGGATTAGGCGCCTTCTAGCCATCGCAGCTGCTCTGTGAGATTCATATTCTACAAAAGCAAAACCACGATTTTTGTTTTTGTCAGTGGCATTTGGATAAACAATGACATCCACCACTCCTTCTGTAACTTTTTTCATTTCATTCAGTATTTCTTCCTTCTTCTTTTCTTTTGGTATTGCTCCAATAAATAGTCTGCAGTTGTCCAAGCTTACGCAGACACCGATAAATTTTCCAGGACGAATTTCATAATTATTAAGAGTCTTGATGGCTAGCTGGGCTTCCTCTTTAGCAGTGTACATCACAAAAGCATAGCCTCGATTCTCACCACTGAATTGCATCATCAATCTGAATGCATAGATCTTCCCAGCCTTCTCAAAAACAGGAACTAATTCATCTTCATACACATCACGAGGAATCTTACCCACAAAAACTTCACAACCACGAGGCGGTGGAGGACCTTCCCAACCTTAAAATAAATCGTCCAACAATAACTTCAATACAAATGCCAGATAAGACACACTTCCCCTGCCCCCCTACAATTTGGAGATGAGAGTTATTTATTTATTTTTAGTCCAAATTTAAAACTAGCATACTCTCATCCTTTTGTTTTATTGGTTTTGTTACATTTAAATTTAAAAAATGCTGTAAGCCCATAATTTGTATTTCTTTTAATCCCTTCTTATGTTTCTTTCCCTGGAATCTATATGACATCCCACTGAACCTAGTATTATTTAAAATACTGATAGGCTTGCCTTGAGTCTATATTTCAATCACTTTCTATCCCTTAAAATTGTATATCATTTATTAATACAACTAGTAGGTGATAACTGATAAAGAACTTAAGCAGTATTTTCTACTCTAGCATTTAAAAGTTGCAAATGTTTCTCTGCGCTTCTTGTCCATATTTTAAGAAATTTCAATTAGGGTCCCCAATGCAGTAATTATTTTCTTCCTTGACATCATTCAAGAAGTCCAAATATGTTGTTTTCACCTTCTCAATTTATTCACTAAAATAGGACTCCCTAAGGAAGGCAGGAAACTGAACCATCCTGTCTTCAATAGCTAAAAAGACTGAATACTTTTCTTCTATATAACAGACCACATGGGCTGGAGCTGGATGGTAGGAAAAAAAAATATAAAGAACAAATTAAGTCCCTAGTTCACATCTGAAATCTATAAGATGATCTACGCATCTATCCTTAACACTCATACACCCTTTAACATTTCTGCCATTTAGGTATGCTCAACAGATAATGTAAAAATGCTTACATACATTTAAAAATACAAAGTTATGGTCTGCAAATATGGCAAACCTTTCTAGGTGATTTTTTAATTACCTTAAAACATTTTCCTTCATGGAAATATCAAAGAGCGCATACCTTACTTATGAAAAAAAAAACAAAAACAGGATCAGAAACTTTTGCCATGTCACAGAATAAGTTTCCATCTATAAGCTGTACGTTAAGGACTACCCGGTGCACATGGAAGCTACCAAGATATCAGAATTGACATGTATGTAGAGCCACGCTGCCATGGCTTATCTAGAAAAAAAATACAGCTGTGTTCTGCATAACATTCAACATATTTATAAAGCTGAAAATGATAAACATTTATGACAACTTCAACTGAGGTCTGACATGACATGGTAAGTAATACAGCACGCAAGCTTGTACTGTCACCACTCGCATCATGCCAGTCAGCTGCCCACATCAAAAAAGCATAAACCAACGGTACGCCATTTAGGACCTCCAAAGACAAAAGCAACTGCACACCTTAATCAAGACAAAAGGAAGAAGACTACACTTGATTGTCTAAGGAAGAAATGAAATTAAACAAACATGTTCATTATTAACTAGACAAACTTTTATCATCAGCCTGATAACTGATTAAACAGTGATTCTCAGTGAGTACAAGCCACCTACCACTCAAAAAGCCTGTCTAATTTTAAACCTGCATACCTACTTAGCATTTCATGAGCCAACTGGGAGTTCTGACTCCTGATTTAAAGAGAATCTGGTCCATGCTACATTTGCCAGTGAGTGACATGTATTTAACAGAGTGAACATGAAAACAGTTCATCAGTCCTCAAGCACCAATCCTCAAGTACCAATCCTCAAGTAGTTATCAACTGACCAGAGAGTTTCCTTGACCGAATACTTGATTCATTACTGGATTCATTATGGGATTCCTTTTTTTGAAACAGTTCACGTAACTAAAATGTCAATCAACACTGCAGTTATAATATCCTCACTGTGAGATCCATGCCACCTCAAATTTTCCCTCATGACCCAAATGACCCAACATGACATGACACACCTAATGAAATGACCCATGACACACCTAATGACCCAAAGAAAGCAATGAAAATCTGTTTTCTTAACTATTTTTTGCAGTGCTACAGACTGGTAAAAGCCTGGCTGGAAAGCTGCCTGGAGGAGAAGGACCTGGGAGTGTTGGTCAATAGCCACTGAACACGAGCCAGCAGTGTGCCCAGGTGGCCAAGAAGGCCAATGGCACCTTGGCTTGTACCAGAAGCGGCATGACCAGCAGGCCCAGGGAGGTTATTCTCCCTCTGTACTCGGCACTGGTGAGACTGCACCTCGAATACTGTGTGCAGTTCTGGGCCCCTCACCACAAGAAGGATGTTGAGGCTCTGGAGCGAGTCCAGAGAAGAGCAACGAAGCTGGTGAAGGGGCTGGAGAACAAGACTTACAAGGAGCGACTGAGAGACCTGGGGTTGTTTAGCCTGGAGAAGAGGAGGCTGAAAGGAGACCTTATTGCTCTCTACAACTACCTGAAAGGAGGTTGTGGAGAGCAGTGAGCTGGCCTTTTCTCCCAAGTGAAAGGGGATAGGAGGAGAGGGAATGGCCTCAAGCTCTGCCAGGGGGAGGTTCAGGCTCGACATAACGAAAAAATTCTTCACAGAAAGGGTCATTAGGTAATGGAATGGTCTGCCCAGGGAGGTGGTTAAGGTGCAAATGGATGAGGTGCTGAGGGGCATGGTTTAGAGATTTGTGGGAATGGTTGGACTCAATGAACCGGTGGGTCTCTTCCAACCTGGTGATTCTATGATTCTATGATTGTTGTTGTTACACCCTACAGATACGTTTTCCATGACTGGTTTAAGCTGAACAAGAACCGTGCTGCTGCCAACTGAGTTGGGAAACAAGATATCGTTTTGGGGGGTAATTTTGAGCCAGATCAGCTTCTTGCTCTGGATACCTTTCAGTCAGATAATGAAAACCGCAAGAGGAAAACAGAACTGATAGTGGCACTATCTCTTTTGGCAGCAACAAAAGTTTACAGAAACCACACTTTCAAAAGCAAAATCCACACTGAAACTCTTCACTTGCAAACAGTAACTGTGATTTCTTACAAGCCATCTCAAGCATTCAAGTCTCATCTGGCCTAGAAAATAATTTCTAATAACTTATGGTAATTTCCAGCCTAAGCAAGTACGGAAATATATGAAAATTTAAGAGAGAGGTGTGTAAGTTTAATTTATGTCAATGAACAACTTATGAGAGATATACCATGTCAAACATACTTAGTTTCAGAAAGGATTAACATAATTCATTAATAAAAGTAACTTTGTTAAAGACACTTAATGCTGCCTAATGTTCTAATTAAAAGTCATAATTATAATATAAAAATGTGTTAAATAATTTAAGAACAGGCTGAGCCCTCAGAAAGTAGTCAGTGATGCCCTGTAGCAATTTTTTCAGCACCACTTTCAAAATTATTTTGCAGGGCTCCGTTTCCCTGTATTATATAGGCTAGTAAAAGTATGTATGCAATTTCAGACCAGAAATACTTCCAAACAGAAATAATTTTTATGCAGCTGTATCTTAAACTACATACAGCAACGAGCAATACAAGTTCATGCTTACAAATGTGACTTAAGGATACAGGATCACAGGCCCCAAGTGAGAATGAATTGAAACAGAGGCATGAAGAATTTTCTTTCTTTCCACTTGTTTAAGTGCAAAATCTGACTCAAAAAGAACAGTTACCATACTCCATGTGATACAACCAGGACAAATGGCAAAATTCCTGTATATTGCTGATCTAAAAAGTGACACTGGTAAAATTATTCAAAGAAATGCTTCAGAAAGATTTAAGGCATTTGATTCATTTCATGAGAACAACAAGAAACGTCAAGACAAAGGTTAACCAACACAGTGTAATTAGAAAATTAAATATTAGGTGTTTCATCAAGAAAATCTGAAAAACTACTTCAGACTAGGAATAAAGCCCAAATTCATCACAAAATACGCTAACCATTTTAACAAGCTATGTGTAGGAGAAGATAAGCCCACCTTTTAGTATTCTCAAAATCAAACCTAAATCCTTTTCTGAAAATGAATCTTAGCCAAAAAAAATTTAGACCCAATGCTATGATAACTGAGCAGAAAATCAGTAGGTAAGATAGACAGAAGTTCAGACTAAATTACTTAGAAACTGTTTATTTTCTTAGCATACTCTTAGCATAATTTTTAACTCTTGAATAAAGGAATGAAAAAAAAGATAATTAATAAAAATATATACCTACGGAATTATTCCTCCTCTCTTCAAGTGCTTCCACTCAAACCAGTAACAAATTGAATCATTTGAGTTTTATCCATTTATTTCACACACTTTCAGCCTTTGAAGCATGAAACAAACCCTCTAGTTTCTAGCATCCATGTAAGCATGCATTAAAGTTGACTGATCTCATAACATTTTCAAACAGAAACACGTTTTATCAGTCCTACTTAAAATACCAAGTCATTTCAATCTATTTTAGAAAGCAAATTCGAAGTGCTGAACAAAGATTTTTTGTTGTACTACCTGCGAGTATTACCCCTCTTCTGTAAACTGAACCTTCATCAGCAGTTTCAGACCAAGTATTTTAGCAGGATGTAGGGCCATTTCAAAACATTTATTATTACCAGTTACTGCCAAATTACTTGATCACAGTATCAGACATGATTTTTAAATAGCTTTTAATACACACAAAAACATTAAGTCTTCCAGTGTAGTAACATCAAAGTCTTTACTAAATCCAACAGCCACTGTTTCCAAACTGCAATGTGCATATTCCATATAATGTAGGGCTTAATCCTAGAGGGTTTTTTTGTTATTGACTTCAGTGGAAGTATAATTGGGCATATAGGAAAATATTTCAGTGACAAAGTGTTTTCAATGCAGCAATAACTTTCCAGTTCAAGTGCATAAGTCTCCCATTTGCACTGGAACAACAAATCCCAAGCAACCAAAAATTAACTAAGATGATAACAGTTGTTTTTATAGCATCAATACAATATCTGTTATTCCCTGGGACTTTTATCAACTGGGTTGTGGGGCTTTTTATTTACACATGGATACATACTCAACGATTTCTGTTTTCCAGAGTATTAGTGCAAGATAAACTCCAGTTCTCGTATTGTTAACTTTACTGTTAAAAACACATCCACGCAATGACAAATGCTGCAGAAATACAGCATTTTATCAACCTTTCTCCTCAGAATGGAGGGAGAGGGGGAATAATTTAGGTATGGAGAATAGATTAGTCACCTCTGAAAACAAAATGAGTTAAGAGAACATAGGTTTGTAAAGAAAAAAAAAAACTAACCAAAAAACCACAATACTATTACCAGGCACTGCCAAGATACAGGAGATGAGGCCACATAAATCTTCAGTCTGCTTCAGTATAGCTCTCTGTACAGAAAATAAATTCCACTTTCATAACTTCAAAAGAAATGCTTACCTGGTGGAGGACCACCAAATTTCCTTTGGCCATTTTCTTGAACTATGCTGTATCCAGTCCTCTCCATAAGGGCCAGTAAAGCAGCCTCATTCTCAGTACCACTTCGGATTTTGCCACATCCATTTGCTGCAGCTTTATTTTCCTTGTGCATATCTGCAATAACTTCAACATAACATTGCAAATACTTCAATTCAAATAATTTTAAGTTGTTATATGTATACAGAAGCTACCAAACCAGAGAAAGACAATATGCTATACTCGCCTATTTATTGTGACTTTGTTTAGCACAAGGCTTCAATCCTACTCCAATTCCAACTACTACCATCTATATATTTCCTTTCAAAACACTGTTCTATAGCTGTGATTACAAATGCTGGTATTACAAATGTTTTCTAAGTATGCTGCTTCTTCACGCACAATAATGAATTCCCTCAGTTGTCTAGAGACCTATATGCTACTGAAAATGACAAGTTCCACTTTCTTATTACTACATTTTATACAAATACTAATGATTTTAAAACTGTGTTTTAGTGCAGAAATACTTTAAAATATATTAATTTCATGCCTAATCAATACAAAGAATATAGGAACAAAAGTAATCTAATTAAAATATAATAAAACTAGGCATAAATGTCTGGCAAAAGTAAGGGTTTGTAGTTGTCCCGCTTCTGGGGTCCTTACTTTCATGCCTTTATCCATTTTCACCATTTCAAAAACTAAAAAAGTTTATCGATATGGCTGTTATTCTACCCACTATTTCCCTGGCACATGAGGACCTCATAAAGCAGCTTTCAGTATTAGTCACTGAGGCAATGGGAAACAATCACACCAAGGAACTCATTTGGCAATTACCAACTTTACTAGTCAAGCACCTAAAAATATCAATTTTCAACTCCATTTTATTACTGTCTCTTTTCTCTTCCCCGATATATATCTTCCAGAGTTTTTTCTGCCTTAAGGTCTGTAACACTTAGCCAAGCCATCTTCTTCAACACTTCAATCCTTTCTCAAACACTATGTCCAAGTTCTATGTTTTCTTGCTGTCCAATAAAAACACTGCCCAGAAAATCATCACCAGAAAAATACGCTACAACTCCTGTTTGTTCTTTAATGTCCCTTATACTTTCAGCTTGCTTTGTCTTCAGGATCAGGCTTCAATAAGTAATAAAATAAATGTCCTTTTTCCAAGAAAAACAGTGAAAACCAGCATCAACTTCACATGAATGTTTCTTGTCAACTTGCTATTTGCTGAACAATAAAGCTTCCTAGTTAAGGCCTCAATTAATAAAAAACCTGGAAAGTAAAGAATAATGGAAACTAAACCAAAGAAAGTAGAGGGTACATAAGCATTCACATGTCTGTCTCTTCATTAGACTTCCACTACTCAAGAGTCCCAAGAAACTAATCATTAAAAACACTATGCTAAACTCACAAATTGTTGCACTGAACTGAACACTGCCAAAGAAGAAGAAATAAATAGTTCAAAACCAGTTACAATTGCATCCTTTTTCTACATTCTGAAGCCATCTTTCCCTCTTCCACTTGTCATTTCTGGGGCCTTTGTACAAACTACACTGCGACTTTTAACTTGATTATCCAAATGAACACCAATCTACATAGATTATCTATTTTATCTGGCAGCTGACTAACTCCCTACCACTAACAGAAACAAGAATTAGTAAAATAAAGCCACACATAGGAGTTAATATAGCAAATATTACCTCATTTATCTTAATCTATAAAAGTTTCCAGATGAATGCTGTTAACCATAACACTAAGCAACCTTCTGTCTCCATGCACAAAACATTAACCATCCCTATGGTTGTCAGTCCTTTTATTATTGACTTACATACTGCACTGAAACTAAGCCAGTATCTCAAATTAAAATTATTTTGCATAAACTGAAGTTTCTTAAAAGATTATGCATTAAATATATGGAATAATTAAGCCACATTTGTCCATGTTATGCAATATTACTGTCCAAGACTCCCTCCACCAACAGTAGTTTTAAATGCACTTTCAATCAAAATAATAATGAAACTATTCTTCAGCGAGTGAACTCTTTTCACAAAAGCCTTTGTATGGCATAACAGACTCTACACATCCCTCAATCAGAATGGTGATAAAATGAACACAACTGCAGTTTTTTCTCCGCCCAAAAAAGAGACCATTTTGGCAGATATATATTGTCTGTTCCATATAGCAGGCATCCATTCAAGCAACTACTCTGAAGAAGTTATGTTCATACAACACCCACACTGGTCATTGAAAAAGCCAAACGCCAAACAGCTCCTGGATTCATCAAAATAAGATTCCAGAAAAGTAAAAAGGCAGAGCACAAAGAAAATCTCCATTAAGCAGCAGCAATAACAGTACAACTCCCATCAGCTCCAAATGGTGTCCCATCTCATTTCAGCAAGGGAATTACACTTAGTGCGTTACACAGACTACAAGCTACATAGATATTCCATAACCAGGAAATCTCTCTGGGTTTCAGGCCTAACAACGTATGGGAACATACAAAAAGTCAGGCCAAGGGAGAATCATAGAATGGTT
>WAAB01008441.1:0-14559 GCA_013389865.1 Piaya cayana
CCTGGTGATTCTGTAATTCTATTCTGTTTTTTTTCTGAGATTGTGGAAAATTAATATCTTCATTTCCACTGGAACTGCAGAAACCTAAAGTGTGAGCTACTTCATGTGTGATGTGATCTGTGCACATCGCTCGGCACAACCATGAAATAATCACAGAACTGAAATACATTATTCCACTCATCAGAAGGTAAACTTAAAATAACAACAAAAGCCCCAGAACAAATATGTCAAGAAGTACGCTGGTTTCTGTGTTGTGGATGTAGTGCTGGTTTCACAATAACATCAGAATACCATGTATGGATTTAAATTAACTGCATGCTCTGTTTGTGCTCAGTAGGTCTTTGTTTGAAGAAGACAGAGACAACAAGTGAATAAAGGTTTTTGAAAAAAAATTTTCTGCTTGGGAGAGGATCTTCCTTTTTACTTGTTTAGAGTTGCTTAATTGAGGGGTAGGGCGTTGGTGCCATCTGGTGGTGGTAATACGTTCGCAGAAATGAGAAAACCATCTTGCAAAGACTACTAGCACCGAAACTTGAGAAATTGCTGGCATGGTAATAAAAAGACTACGCAAATATGTTTGCTGCCTTAATGTATAATTATGTGGGTGAACTAAGTCATAAAAGGCTGTGCATGGGCTGTTAATCATAACTTGGCTTCCTAAAGCAAATTAAAATCTTTATATTTCTTTTTGCTGTACAGAAAGGTTTGTTTCTAGTAGTTTGTTTTCTTAACAATTGTTTTGCAAACACAACATAGAGAATTTGGTTGAAGTTTACAACATTTTAAAACTCACTTTGGAAGAAGAAATTTCTTCAGTTACTTTGATAAACCCAGCAAAACTTTCTTTCTGCTAGTATGTTTGAAGTTGCTGGGGTTTTTTTTATGTGACTGATACATGAAGTTTGAAAATAAAAATTCCACAACATAAAACTGATAGCAGTTAAAGTAACCCACTTTGATATCAGAAGTCAAAGCAACCACAAATATTCTCTTTTCTTCGTACTTCACTCTCTTAAAAAACGTATAGTGCATCTTGCTATTTACCTGAGGTAAGGCCTTCATCATTATCTAGAGTACTCTATAGGCTGCATTGACCTTGTTAGCAATGAAGGTAGGACTAGGACAACTTCACAGATTCTCTTGAAATAAATTTCTGACTTTACAAGTATCTTGTCCTGTGATGGAGAGACTTGTAGAAGTGCAAGGTACTTCATATTAAGCTGGTGGGCTTTTTAATTCATTTCACTTAAGCCATACTTATTTTGATCTATTTTAGGTCTTATATTATTTAATAAGTTACTACCAAATAGATTTCATTCTGGAATAGAGATCTGTCTGTTCAGCCATTAACAACTCACATATTTCTTGCAATTGATTACAATAACAGGCTGTTTTTATTTTCTAATCGAGCTAGCTGAAGAGCACAATTTTTGTACTTCTGTTTCTTTGTAATCTCTGACCTCATGATTATACAATACTGCCTTCAGTTGCATAGCGCTTAAGTGTGAATTAGTTTTCCCTATAACAAGGCGTTCTCTACTTACATGGTTGTAGTCACAATGTCAGGAGCCTTTTTGGGATCCTATCTTGATGGACTGAGGTGTTGGCATGACTGTTCTGCTAGTGTAGATGGTGTAATTAGATGGAATGGTCTATTAAAATTGAAAATATTAAGTAGTATTTAAGAAATTACTATTCAGACAAATATTTAAATAATTTATTAATATTAATTGCATGACTTTGAGAAGGATTAAATTAACTGCCGTAGCAAGAACTGTCTTTCTTCCTACAGTTTAGTTCAGCTCATTGTAGACCTAGGTTTGTCTACGGGGTTTCAATTCTACGTAGCTACTGACAGAAGTGTGCGAAGTTTGTGCCAGGTAGTCATAAGCATCAGGTTTGAAAATTTTCTTTCCCATGCTAGCTTTTGGGTCTGAGTAAAGTTCTGTTGTTGTAATGTTTTGTTCTTAGAGCTGTGTCTTTCACTTTAGTGACTTAGTCCTTATGAATTGCGTTATACCTACTGCTTCTATCACTGTTGTCATTTAGCTTTCAGTTGTATTACCTTAGTACTTGTTGGTAATTATTCAGCAAAATTACTAGCAACTGCCACGTATAGCTTCTTTCTCGGGTTCTCTCCACTGTAATAAGTATACTTCCTAGTAAATTAATGTTATTATGCTGTATTTCAGCAAAAGAAAAATAGATTTGCTTTTTAAAAAAAAAATAGAGCAAGGTTGTAATGGTTTGTAAATCCTTCAGGCATTCATGTCAGTTCTGGATTTGTACCTCCTGGGAGTAACCACCTGCTTTGCTTTACAAAGCTAGGTGCTATAAATGAGAATTACAGTTTCTCCCTGGTCACTGCAGACTTGTGCAGAAAATTAACTGGTGTGTTGTACTGTGTTGGGAGGGGAGGAGGAGGTGAGCAGCTGCCTGTATGAACACAATATTTGCTTTGAGGTTGTTTCTGCTCTCTCGACAGAGACGCATACAAGGGGAAGGTAGTCTAAGAAAGAAACAAAACCCTCTGTGTTGCTGCTCTGTGCTGCAGACCAGATGCAGTGCAGAGATCAGTCCGGAGATGGATTGTAGTGATCAAGCTAGTCTCGCTGCAATTTGGTCTAGGACAACCATTGTCTCCTCCCTCCAGTTTTCCCTCTCCACTGGTGCAAGGACGTTTGTGTTCCTCAGTCTCACTAGTGCTGACATGCATCTGTGGAGGTGTTTGAGCTACCTGTGCCAGGACTGGGTTAGGCAGGAACCCAGGAGGAGTCTTGTCAGGTGCTGCATGAGCACAGTGGGATGGGGACCGCAGGAGTCATCTCATGCTCATCTCTTTTCCTAAGTAACAGTTGATAGGATGAGAGAAAATGGCCTCAAGTTGTGCAAGGGATTGATATTAAGAAAAATACTTCACCACTCTTTTAGTGAAGAAATTGGAATAGGCTACCTAAGGAAGTGTTGGAGTCACCATCTTTGGAGGGGTTAAAAAAATGCGTAGATGTGGCACTTAAGGACATGGTTTAGTAGGCTTGTTGGTAGTGTGTAGATGGTTAGACTTGATGATCTTAGAGGTTTTTTCCAACCTTAACAATTCAATGAGTCTGTAATCTGTGAAGTTGTTATAAGTGGTTATGGCAGTTGAAAAGTCCTTTAAAGAGAATGCTTTGAAATATTAGTACTCACTCCTGGCTTGTTAGTGTGCAGGATCAGTAGATCAATCCACTTGCCCAAGTCTTCAACAACTGTCCAGATATAACCATGAACTGATTTTTGTTTTATAGTGCATCACTGTCTTCCTGTAATCAGAACATGAAGAATATGGCAGTGACTTAGGACCAACTTGGTTGTTGGCTTTTTCCTCACAAGTTGAGAGCCATTTTCTTTTTCTGGCTGAACCAGTGTAACCATGTCCTTTTCCAGTAGTAGTGAGGGAAAATACGTGACAGTTCCTTTTGAAATACTGTTACTCAAAAGTTTGTTGTCAAGTGCTTTCGGAATGATGATAAACCTCGGACTGTTTCTTCAGAAGCAGTGTCATTAGCTGCCCTGTTCTTCAAATTTTGCTGCAGAAATACATCTTTTTAGTCACAAACATTTTCTGGATTTTCTTCTCGTGTCCAAATGAAGGGCTTACCCACCAGTGAGGACTGGTTTTGTGGCCTTCAAAAAAAAAAAGATCTTGTGCCACCTCTGCCCTGCTTTCAGTTAATATTAGTTTTTTTTTTCTTTGA
The DNA here is from genome assembly GCA_013389865.1 of Piaya cayana. Classification (NCBI taxonomy): domain Eukaryota; kingdom Metazoa; phylum Chordata; class Aves; order Cuculiformes; family Coccyzidae; genus Piaya; species Piaya cayana. The sequence goes on from WAAB01008441.1 coordinate 3,738, forward strand.
ATGCAGTCAAAGAAGTTCACAACTGAATTGCTGAGAGATTATTTGCATTGTACTGAAGTTCCTACCTAGTGCTATCATTAGTATCTTGTAGTGTTGTACAAAATTCCATTAGCAATACAGCTATTCTGTCAGTAGCTGCAGGCTATGCCTTTTGGATTTTTAGAGCAGGAAGACAGAAGTAGTCATACTCTTTACCTGTCTCTGGAATATCTGAATATTTCTTCTGTGAATCAACTTGATAAGAAAAATTACTAAAAAAGCTAATCTGTGTGAGAATATCCTCTGGCTAAAGGTAATGCAAAGGACTTTTTGGGTTTTTTTTACTTGCAAAGATAGCTTGAAAACTGAGAATAATACTCAGCTGGCTGTGGATCTTCAATCAAAAATCTTTTTTTTTTTTTTTTCTTTTCTTACAGACTAATCTAGTCCATATGATATGCTTCAAGGTTTCTGATTATTTATTTGGTTATTTTCCATAACTTTTGTGAAGATAGTGAATTTCTTTTAATTTTGCTATCATGTAGTGATGTTACTGCTTGGATTCTTGAGTAATCTTCCTTGCTTATGTTCTTTCATAGGAGACTTACATTTTTCCCAAGGATCTGACAGTGTCTTCCCCCTTTCTTTTCTTACTCAGAAGTGCCTGTGCCCTGTTGTTATCTTAAATTACTATAGACATTTAGAAACTTTCAGGTCAGTTTAGTGAGCGAAGTATGTATTTATGGTAGCTGGATTTTAAGGAATTTTGGATGCTAACTTTCAGACTATTTTTCTGTCTTTTCAGGTCTCTGGATGGCAGAATCTGAAAAGAAATGCTGTTTTAAGAGGTATGCCTCATGTAGGCCAAAACATCACCAACTAGTGTACATATAATTTATAAGGCTGTATTTCTAAGGAGTCCATCTACTGATCCTTTCTGTAAGCTTGCACGAATAGCAGTTTGCAGTCCTGAAATCTCTCTGGAAGCTTGTATTAGAGACATACAAGCTTGTCTTATTGGTGACACAGGAGATCTGTAATAATACCTTCTGGTTTTGCTTGATAATCTTAACAGAACACTGCCTTAGTGGTTGAAATATAGAGTGAACAAAATCAGTTGACCTTTGTGATGTGTGCTTATTCCCTGCAAACCTTTCCTGACTGCATGTGTGGGTCTTTTTGTTTGCTTGTTTTTTAATTAGGAATCTAGTGTAGATATCCTTATGTCTTCACTGAGTTCCTCCTGATGTGATGTAAGGCTTGCTAAACATGGAGATGCTGACACCGTGCCAGCAATGTGCTATAAAGTAACATGAGTTGGAACCACGATGAAGAAATACTAATCTTTATGCAAGTGATTATTTTTGCATATTAGCTGGTTGTTTGGAATATTTTGTTTGTTTGGGATTTCATGTTCAAGCATTTAGGGATTCTGCTTCTCCTCTCTCCATTGTGGTGTATTTCTGAAAGACTTGTTGATTTATAGTCATTACAAGAGCAGTCTCTTCAAGACTTGAATTGCGTGGCTATTTTATTACGTCTCCAATCCAATTCAGGATTCATAAGTGACAGATTTTAGGAAAGTACACTTTGTTTCTTTTTCAAGGAGAAAGATTGATCTAAGCTAGTCTTTTCAGGGCTCATTTGTTGGGATTTTTTTGGAGTTCAGATTTGGAAAAACTTATTCCATTTTTCAAGGGGAAGGTATTGAAGAGAAATACGGATTTGCCTAATCTTGTTTGGTTCTTACTCAGACTTCATGTTTTGGACATTGTGTGTTCTTGTAGGTTAATTCCAGTTTGTATGAGATTACTAATATCAAATAATTGTATGTGCAGAAAGTGTCAGTAGTCTAAGTTCATTCAGGATTGTTCAGAGAAATCCAACAGCTTGTAAATGTGCTCTTTCTCCTTTTTCTATGGTTCTATGTGTTAATATGGTTTAAGTAGCTCTTTGAGAGTGCTACCTAAATAGCAAAACCAGGTGCTGACACTTCTGTAGGATACTGAGATTTTTCTCAAGATAGGTATTGCCTTGCTTTCAAGGGAGCCCAGTAGCTGAAAAAAACTGACCAGATTTTCAGTTGCTTGGTTGATAAAACTCAAGTACTATTTCAACTGAAATTTGCAAGCTCATAAGTGTGATGTAAAATTTAAACTTTTTAGTAAATAGATTTTTACTTACTTGCTGTACTTGTAATGTGTCAGAAGCTAATTCTTGATTTTTCAAATGGTTTGCCTTAAATAATTTGTTTTGTGGCTGTTGAGCCTCCAGCAAAGAGGCAGTGTCCTTTAGTGCTGACTTTACCTTGCAAGTCTATGTGCTGCCTGGAGCTGCTATGCTGCAATCCTGCCAGTGGTGGGAGCAGGGCAGAACTACACCTCGAACTCACCAAGGACCCCAGAACCTCCCCTATGATCCACAAACTTGGTTCCAGAACCTTCCAGTGGGACCACTGCACAGGTGCTCCAGAAATCTGTCCCCCTTGGACCTTTATCTATAAATAGTATAAATCTATAAGTAATATAAATCTGTAAATAATATAAATCTGTGATACAGGGTTGGGCATTAGCCCACTGTCTTGGTAGCTTGATGGCTGCACTGGAGGCCAGGTAATGTCTTTGCACTTTTTTCTCTCTCCCCTTTTGTCTTTCTCTCTTTTCCTTTACCACAGATTTAGCAAGTCAGTGCCAATCTTACCCCAAACAATACCTGTACAAATAAATTCCTTTTTGGACCAATCATTTCGCATCACTACCTTCATTTATCCCAGCAGGCACTGAACCCATAAATTTTATGGGCAAGTCAGTGCCAATCTTACCCCAAACAATACCTGTACAAATAAATTCCTTTTTGGACCAATCATTTCGCATCACTACCTTCATTTATCCCAGCAGGCACTGAACCCATAAATTTTATGGGGACACCCTGGGTCTTATCCCAGCAACCCTTGGAACCGCCTGGATTGGGTACTGACGTGTTGAAATAGCAGGTTGTCTTTATCATTAAGATGGAGTTAAAATCACATATAATTGGGGCTTGAGAACTTACTTGTGGTATGTTTGTCATCATTAATGTCTTCAATTTTTTTTGTACCTTTTGTTTGCTTCTAATCTACATTTTTTTCCATCTGTAGCAGTGCACTTAAGTGTACATGTGGTTACTTGAAAAGTGTTTCTTTGTGGGGTAATAAGAACTTGGCTGTTTCATACGATGAAAGTGATTTTCGGCTTCTGTTTGGTGATAGGCTTTAGGAGCATGGGAATGTTGGAACTCCTTCCTGTGTGTGGCTCATGTAATCTCATAACATTTCTCAGCTGATAGTTGTTAACATTTTCCAGAGAGGAACATGGAAGATATCTTGTATTAGCCAAGTTGGTATATTGCAGTATGACTGTCCCCTTTTCAAATACATTAATAATGATTAAAAAGTAGTTGATGATGAAACTTGCTATTATCTTATTTGCTTTCCTCTGAAGTGATACAGAATAGACAAATGATTAATATGGAATTACTTTACATTTTTAATTCATTGCTGTTATTAATGAATTTAATTCCTTATATGAGGCTGTAACACTATTCCTTTTAATTATTCTTTACATATGTTAATAGTTGTGCTAAATTCTTTTTGTCCTGTTTCCCTCTGGGAAGCAATTCAAGTTGTCTTCAAAGTCTGAGTCTTTAATATGTTGTCTAACTGAATAGACATCTTGGTTATAGACCATTTTGTTGCTAGCTCCTCCCTCATTTTCTAAACAGGTATGAACTGGTCTGGCTTCTTTTCCCCCCTTTTTTAAATAAGGCTGCCAATTGCTACAGGTTAACCATTTTGAAAAATAAAAGAGGGATTCCAGTTGTCATCTTTTTTCTGAGACTATAAGGCATGGGTCTCAATTGCACAAGATACATGCTAAAGTGAAGCTGATGGCTTGCTTACTGACTTTAAAAGGTGCATTGCTTGCAGGTTCAGACTGTACTGAAGCTACCATGTCTGGACCTCTGCATCTGCAGGGAAGAGGTTGTTGTCTTGTCTTAGCAACTGAAAGATAGCACTGTGAACCAGGCCTTCTGGAGAAATCTCTTTCTTACGATAGGTTTTGTCTCTTTTGGGAACAAGATATCTAACGCCTTGGAAAAATCTATTATCATTCTTCTTTGTCCAGTAGTTGCCATTTTTTGTATTTTAAAGGTGTAATGGGAGGGGGTTTGTGTCATTCTTGAAAGGTGTACAAAATTTTCGTAAGGTTGATTTGACAGGCTTGCTCTTGATATTTTAGAAAACATGTTTTTCTCCTTTGCTAAAAAGTGTGTTATTTTGTTTCCCTTTCAGTCAGTAAAGTATTATCTTTCCTATTGTCTTTTTCTCCACAATGTAGTTTATTACTATGTTGTGTTTTTACTTTCTTGATTTTATAGTTCATTAATTGTTCTCATAATATTACATCCTATCCAAACTGTTTACAGTGGAGTCAAGCAGGAGTGGTAGTACTTGTCTCTACAATAGAGGGGGAAAAAAGTGTCACACATTTTCTAGAAAATAAATGATTTTTTCACTTGTCACTGTAACTTCTTTGGGTCTTCTGCCTTATTAGTGCTTGGATTCAATTTGTGATGATCCTGAACTCCTTTTTCTGAATTCCTGCTTGGGCAAGTAACTAGAGTTGTATTGATACTGCCTTTTAAGTATCATTGTAGCTTAATTTCTTTTGCCTGTCATGAATTACGTTTTCCAATGTGCTGACTTTCTATTTAACTGGTGGTTTTAAAGCATCTCCTGAACTTTTCTTTAGGATGTTGAAAGATCTTCTCTCTTTTGCCATAGAAACGTACATATTTCATGCAATAACTCCTTGAAATGGAGACCTCATGCACCAGTTCCTAGGGGTTTAATATGTGGCTGGTTTTCACTTGATTAGAAATATATCTATAAAATACAGTTTTGAAAAGTAATTTAGTTTCCTAGCATAGCGTCTTTACACTTTCATTCTTCTGTAATGGCTAGTTACTAGCTTAATTAAGATATCTCAAATACCATGAAATAAGTTTAATTTTTGTGTTATTTACTATTTAACTAAGAGATCTGGAAGTCATCTTAGTCATTTTTGTGTAGGACAATGCAGATTGTAATGGGTGGGTATTGGATGTACTTTTCCATAGGTTACAATGGAATATAAAATACTTTTTTTCAGTACTGGTATAGTTCAGATTAGTGTGAAAGTTTACCTATGATAGTTCTTTTTGCTTAATACCACTTCATTATACATAGAAAAATACAGCAAATTAAATTAAAGATCAGACAACTTTATTAAAATGTTTTTCTTGAATTTGGTGAATGTGTCACTGTTCAGATTCTGAAATGTATTCCAGACTGAGCTAGATGAAAACTAATATTTCTGAGTCACGTACAGTAGAGTCACTGCAGTGGAAAACACTGTAATTCAGCGTCTTCTGCAGTCTGGGAACCAAATGTAATAGGCAAATGAGTTTAGCATGCACTGCTAATCAACTCTAATGTTATAAATTTATGGTAACAGTACAGTTTTTAGTATATAGTGAAAAATAAAATTTAGGTATATTTAAAACATAATAGTTTGTTAAGGCATGGGCTTTGGGTGTTGTTTTATCTGAAAGCAGTTGAGATTGCAGCAAAAAAAGTTGAATTAGCTGTTTCTTTTTTAATTTCTGATATTTATTCCTTTTAATGGTGGTTATGTCAACCCTTGCTCTGGAGAGATAAAAACTTTCTAGGTCAGTGTTCATTAGTACAACGAACAGCACCTCTGCCAAAGAGACGTGTACTTTGTAATGTGTTCTTTAATTAATCTGAGTTTAAATAAAATGGGATTTCAGCACCAAATGTTCAGCTTCAAATTTATGCTTTTACTGTACTGGCACAAGGCAAACACTTACAAGTAAACCTACTATGCCAAATCAGACCTAGTTATTTTGACTTTTCAGTTATCTAAATGCTTTTAATTCTCAAATATCTTAGGGGATTTTCTCCCAGTTTTTACGTTTGGGGTTTTTTTTTTTGTGATTTTTTTTTACCATGTTACTAGACTAAATATGATGACTAGGGTCAATATAATAGTATGGTTTCACCTGAAATCAAAGTCCTTTCAGTTGATAAAGGAGCTTACTAGTAGCACTCTGGAAGACTGGTTTATGTGCTGTTGAAATTTTGACTTGCAAAATAGTGTGGGTTTGACATTGTATCACTTCTGTGAAGTTTTTAAAAGTTAGCACTATCATTATTCATGTGTGTGTGCACACCTATATACACTTTATGTGAGCTTGATGCCGTATAAACATATTTTTAGGATTAATAATAGTTAATAATTTCTTCCCAGATTACCTTTAGCTGATCACTGCAGCTGTGTTACTTTATAATATGTCTTTTCTGCAGACACCAAAGATGCTAACGAGAAAGATTAAGCTTTGGGACATTAATGCCCATATAACCTGTCGTCTGTGCAATGGATACCTAATTGATGCTACTACTGTAACAGAATGCTTACATACTTGTAAGTAGAACTATAATTAAAGTTAAAGAAGTTGGGGTTTCTTGGGGGGTTTTTTTTGTCTTTCTTCTTTTTAACTTGATTTGCAATATGTTTTAATGTTTTTGTTGAAATTAAAAAATCTGTCATGTACCAGCCAAAATAATTTGTGCTTTACTAGACACTGCTTTGTTTAACAGACTGTTTACTTTTTTTAACAAAGCAGATTGAGAGAACATTAAAACTGTACTGCACAAACTGGAAGCCATATGCAGTTAGTGATAACGTATTCATTCAGGAATGCAGTGTGTCTTCCTGCTAAAAGAATGTGAAATACCTAGTTTTCACTCCAGTGATGGTTGACATAGCATATGTTCTCCACCTGAAGCTTTCCAAATGTCTTTTGCTTTCCTATTCCTCTGCAGAAAACAATCATAATTTATTGATAAAAATTCAGATTGTATTGTACCCTAGAAATAAGCTTTTGTTCTAAGATACTGTGATGTGGTAGTGGTTTGTTGTTATGCTACTTTGAATTTCTGGTCAAGTATGCCCTGGTACTTTGCAAATCTTTAAGCTCTGAGAAAACTGAAGGTATATGTCAAAGGTGTAGGTCCATCTCAGCATTTTTGTTGCTAAAATTGTGGGATATAGGAGTGCTGGGGTTAATATTCTGTTGTAAACCTTGCATATTAGCAGAGTTCTAATTAAAGATCTGGAAAGATTCCTTCTGAGGAGAAACATCCTTATAAGTCCAAAATGGTATGAAGTGGCGCCAAGTAGGTATCAGCTGAGGAGTCAAAATTCAGGCCACAAGACCTGAAGCAGTGACATGAAATATCCTCCGTAGCTTTACCTACTATAAGATGCCTTTACATTTTGGACTTTGTGGTCCATCTACTCAACATGTGTGGTAAGAGATTGCTAGTAAAGACAGAAGCAGAAAAGTTGTTGGGTACCCTAGTCTTCTCCATGTCTGGTATTATGAGTGCCAGTAGTGTTCATTGTGGGAAGTACATCATCTGTCTTTAACCTTCCTTTTTATGCTGACATACCTATAGCAACACTTGTTATTATTCTTTGCATCCCTTGCCAAGTTCAACTCCAGCTACACTTTGGCCTTCCTGTCCCCATTTCTACACAACTGGGCAGTATCTCTACTGTTCCCAGGATACCTGTGCCTTCTTGCAAGGTCAGGTTCTGCTTTCATTGGCTTGGTAAACCCAGGGTTTGGTTTCATTTTTGCAAATGTATCCACTGTGGTAGCTTTCCTCTGGAACAGACTGCTGTGCAAGGTCAGTGGTCAGTATGTAAAGGTATATGGCTTGGTCTAACCATAACCTATACCAGCAATGGTACTGTCATTCTAAGTGTGTAAATACAATGCAGAATGCAAAATTTATTTGCTGCTGTTTTAATTTTTTACATTAACAAGTATTTATTTTATTGTACAGTAATCTTTCCTGAGAGGTAGGTGGCACTATAGTTACAAAAATTCTTGCCTTTTGTGTGATAAGAATACCAAAATTGAATGAACTGCTGCTGTTAAAGAAAGAGCTATTTCCCCCTGCCCCCCTATCTCCCTTCTTATACATTTCTGAGTTGTAACTTTGACTAAGTCAGGGTATCATGTAGTCATCTATATTATGAATACTGTTTCAGGGGAGGCAGGTAGTGTAAATAGTTCACTTTGAATGAGAGGCAGGTGATTGTGTATATGTTTATGGAAACAGTTGCAAAACCATGCAGCTTTATAATGAACTTGTTTTAGGAATTTCTGCTAGGACATCTTACAAATACTGAAGGTCTGTGCCCATGTAATCTTTTCTCTAGTGGAAGTTTAACTGCAGTATACTCTGTGAAAGTTAGAACTAAACACCTGAATATCCACTTACTGAAATTTTTCTGTTCATGAAAAAGCATCCAACTTTGGAATATGTTTGTGTGTGTGTGTTTGGTTTGTTGCCACTGTACAGTTCTGTATGTGGCCGTGGTTGAAGCAAATAGGCTCAATAGCCTTATGGCTTGTTAAATCATATGTGCAGGCTGAATGGTGCAAGCAATGTGATATTGACCTACTAGAAATTGCTGTTCTAGTGAGTTCCAGAGTGGGATTGGGCATTATATGCTTTACTAGGAAGACAAGACTCTGAGTAGGTACAGATGCCTTAATTCTAGCACATTAATTGTGTTTATCAAGAATGTAATTGAAAGCTGTTGGAAGGTCTTATGCATGATTAGATGTCATGATTACATGATGTAAAAAAAATAACTTCACCTAAATTTCACTAAGATGTGTTTCTGCAAATGTATAAAAACAAACTTTCTTTTATCGCTATGCTTTATAAATTTGCTTTTAATTATGAATGTCCTTATTATCAGTCTGTAGAAGCTGCCTAGTGAAATATTTGGAGGAAAACAACACCTGTCCCACCTGTAGAATTGTTATACATCAGAGCCACCCATTACAGTATATTGGGTAAGTATGAAAGCAAAAGTGTAACTAGCTTCTCTCTATACTGTTGCAGCCTCTTTAATACAGCAGAGCCTTTTTCTTAGATTTTCTTACTTATCAGCATGTTAAACATTTAAAAGGAAGGTTGAAGATGTTTGAGGGGCCAGACTTTGCTGTTAATTTGCAACTCCTCGACATGTTGCCTTCTTCCAGACTTGAAAGCAGGCAAAGTATGCATTTGCTATTTAATTTCGATGCTAATTTTAATGGGATTTAGTCATTCCTCATTTTGTGTGATTGAGGTGTAAAAGATACTGAAATTAAATGTTTGTAGAAGTTATACTCTTACACAATTTTCAGAATAATTACTCTCAGTTTAGCAGTGGTTTTCTGTGTCTTGACAGAGTAATGAGAGAAATAATTGTCAGCTTTATTGCTCAGTTAGTCTTTCAAAGGTCTGCTAAATTCATAGGACCAAGTAAGAGTATGGCAGCAAAAGAGAGACCAGCGGATTTAATCTCTAGAATGGAACAATCTTGTCCTTTTTTTGTTTTGCTTTCACATTCTGACCTAACATGAATGTTCATTGATTCTCTTGGGGTTTTATTGTTTTGTTTTTTTCTTTTGGGTTGTTCTTTGGCTAAGTATTTTTTTAGTGTGTTTTTGTTTGGAGAAAAAGACATACCCTTTCTTTTTGTTTAGTGCTTTACTTTCATTTTACTGAACTTTAGTAATTTTCCCTGATGAAAATCCCTTGTGACATTGTGTTTGCACTGGCTGTTGCATATAAAGTAGGAGTGTTTTGCTCACTTTTGTGAAGTTTGCTTTCATTTGTGGCAGTTCGCAATGTGTCTTTCTCAGTTCTATCACAACTTCTGAATCAATGGTTATAGAAAAGTAAGTTTGATTTCACTTTTACAGAAAACTGCCAATGTTCTATGCAAACTTAGATTACTTAAATTGATATTGATTCATAGACTTGAAACTAGTCATGCCATCTCTGCATTTGAAGAATAATAGTGTACACTGATAACATGTTTCATGATGTACTGACAATTCTCTGTATGAGATTTTGAAGAGAGAAGTAGATGCCAATATATATATATTTAAGACGGCATGTTTGTCTTCTCTAAGGCTACAGGAATACACTAGTGCCTTGTTTCAGATGCTTGCTTTCTGTGACAAAAGTACCAGGAGCAGCATAAAATTGAGAACAGCTAGAAAGGAGTTTGCTACCTGTGCTAAATGAAATGTGTCTCCTATTTTATGTTTCTGAATTCCATTAAATTCTCACCTCTGATCTAGTAGTGATGACTGATTTACTCATTTATGTTGAAGTATTTTTGGAGATGTTCCTGCAATTCATGTACGACACTTGAAAATCCCAGTCTGTGCAAATGTGTTGGAATTACTTGAATTAGTTGGAATTACTGAATTTTACTGCTGTTTGGAATTACGTGTATGGTAGAATTATTGATATTCTGATACTTCTTGTAGCACTGCTTAAAAAATTGTAATGGTCCATTGCTGATCTCTTGGATTTATCACCAGTGCTGTACTTATTCATTGATCTCCACTGCTGTGAAGTGTTCATGTCAGCTGATGACAAGCCTGAGACTACTCTTGTAAACTTTTTGTCCTGTTTAAGTCAGATTCAAGATTTGATATTATACTGGACTGGAGGCTGGCTGATGTGGTGCCCATCTACAAGAAGGGTTGCAGGGAGGATCCAGAGAACTACAGTCCTGTCATCCTGACATCAGTGCCAGGGAAAGTCATGGAACAGGTGATCTTGAGTGCTATCATGAAGCACATGCAAGAGAACCGGGTGATCAGGCCCAGCCAACACAGGTTCACAAAAGGCAGGTCATGCCAAACTAACCTGATC
>WAAB01008441.1:15160-41349 GCA_013389865.1 Piaya cayana
GGCCCCAAGCTCCACGAGGGGAGATTTAGGCTAGACATTAGGAAAAAAAAATTCACAGAAGGGGTCATTAGGCATTGGAACAGGCTGCCCAGGGAGGTGGTTGAGTCACCTTCCCTGGAGGTGTTTAATGGATGGGTGGATGAGGTGCTGAGGTGCATTGTTTAGTGTTTGATAGGAATGGTTGAACTCGATGATCTGGTGGGTCTCTTCCAACCTGATTATTCTATGGTTCTATGATTCTAAGTTCTTTGGAATTATGAACTTGCAGCAGCCAAGGCATACATTTGAAATGTTTCTGATTTTATTTGTCAATTGGAATTTAGGATAATGTGTTTTCTGTCAAATGGTTACTTATTTTAGGCTAAAGAAAGGATGTAATCTAGGTGAACTGGGAATTAATCTGGTCCTGCTGCCTTCCAGTTCCAGTGCAATTATTAACTTTCTTTAATTTAAACCACACTACCTGTACAGACTTCTGTACAGGCACAGTTAAAATGGTGGCTTTTAAGAAAAAAGTAAAATCCTATTGTTGTGGTCTTCTTTTATGTGTGCTCTTTTTTGGCATTTTTGGGAAAGTGTAGGAAAGATAACAAAGGAGTCTAGAAATGTGAGAAATGAGTCTTTGAGCATAAGAAACAGACACTATTCTTTTGTAATAAAAATGGGTTTAACTTAAAGTTCTCAAAGAATTTTGAGATTATTATTAACACACTTCTCTTGATGCAAGTGGCCATATTTTGTGGGGCATGATCCTCCACATGCAAAGGTTATTCTTCCTTGAATTTTCATTGGGTTTCTGTCTTAGCCTGTACTACTTCTTACTTTGTTTCACATTACTATCCTGTCTTTTTGAGATAAATGCTGAATTGAGAATTAAAATTCTTCTGAAGTGAATTTGAAGATTTTTAGATCAATTTAATACTTTTGTTCTTTTAAGATGAATCAAAATGGTTGAGTTAAACCTCTCATTTTGTTTTTTTCTTGTTAGTCATGACAGAACAATGCAAGATATTGTGTACAAACTTGTTCCAGGCCTCCAAGAAGGTAAGTTGTGGTATGACTATTTTTAGAGATTGTTTTGAACATACTTGAAGGTATTTTCCAACCTAATTTATTCTATGATTCTACTACTTTGACACTTCTAGAAAAAAAAACTTTCAGGTCATGAAAATACAGGTGGAGAAATAGAGTAAGAACACAGTAGAAGACCACATTCCTTCATTTGTGGAATTTCTAGTGGTAATTTCATACCTGAACTACCAGTAACTGGGGAGATGGAAGGAAAGATGGGATGTTCCTCTGAATAGTATTCTTACATAAAGCAAGAATAGTGGTTTGAATGTTGGCACAGTGTAACAGTAATAGGAATGCTATAATAGTAGCTATGCGGATGATTCTTTAGTAGTCTAACTCTGAAAAATACAGACGTGACTTGACATAGTACCAAAGATGGAAAAGCAGTAAATACTGACAGTACCATTACTTTTTGGCAGCTTTTTTCACTTTAGAGAGAAGGAATTTGGAATAACTTCATAAATATTGTATTAGAACTTTATTACAGGGATATGTATTTCCAATTTTAAACAGCGGAAATGAAAAAGCAAAGGGAGTTTTATCACAAACTGGGCATGGAAGTTCCAGGGGATGTCAAAGGGGAGACATGTTCTACAAAACAGCACCTAGATTCCCATCGAAATGGTAAATGGTTCTTTATTTATTCTGTCTTGGTTGGGTGATGGCTAGTAAAAGGGCAGACCTGTTGGAGGTATGTGCCTAGTTGATTTATTACACTTATAATTGTTTTATAACACTGTACAATAGAGTGAGTGTAGGATTGTTGCTTTGTCCCTTAGTTGTGCACCAAATCTTTTCAGCTGGTCATAGCATATTACTCTTGGAGAAGATGATCTCCATAGTAATGCCTACACGGGGACTTGCTGAAATTACCCAGCTTCTGGGTGCCAGCAGTTGAACTGCAGGTTGTGCTCTGTATGTATTCTTTTTTTTATGTAGGGGGCGTTGGCAGGTAGTGTTGCCTAAGCAGATAAGCACAACTTGTGAAAAGCAAAGTTTATTCTGTGTTGCAGTCCCGAGCTGTGCTATTATAATTGTATTTGTGTTCCAAGCTGCTGCTGAGTCTTGTCCCATATATCTGGTTTCCTGTTTAAGGTGAGACTAAAACAGATGAAAATTCAAACAAAGAAACTTCTGAGGAAAAACAGGAAGAAGATAATGATTACCACCGAAGTGATGAACAGGTAAACTCATAGGGCACGTTTTAGTTTTATCTTATATTTTATGATTACCACCGAAGTATGAACAGGTAAACTCATAGGGCACGTTTTAGTTTTATCTTATATTTTAGCTTTGGTGCTTTGTTAAGCTAACAGAGAAGTAAAAATTGCTTTGAGCTACTTTTTCTTTCCTTTCATACAAATAAGATGCAGTGTTGCCCAATGCTTTTGTGGAAGCATATGATTCATCTTTGGGTTTGGGCAGGAATGGAGACTACGGTAGACACATGCATTAAGATTTGATAGTTTTGACTGTTTGTTTATGAGTTTCCAAAGTAACTGGAAACTTCTTTCAGAATGAATTTAGATTATTTTCCCGCTCCCCCTTCTAAAGAAGCATATTCCAGTATTATTGTGATACATTCAGCAGAATGTGTATTAATATTATGAATAAAAAACTTATTCCACTTTTACTAACTTACTATTCATTATCTTGCAAACCTCTAATACTAAGGCAGTATTAGCTCTATACCATAAAAATAATATAAAAATTGAAAAGTTCACCATTAAGTTTTAAACACAAAGCATGTTTGAAAGTGAAATCTCCTTTTGGGATATACAATCTGTCTTTTTAATGTTTTCCTGTAACATGCCTCCAGAGTAAAACTTGGATTGATCTTATTTTCAGTTATAATGTAGAGAAATTTGCAAAGTGATTTTACCTAGTACTAGATCTTCATAAAGTGTTTATATTAAGTAATGAATAGCTGGATGAGAGAAGAAGTGAGAACTGAAGCACAGAAATTGGAGACCTTTTTAAAAAGTTGTCATTTGCATCTGTTCTTTCTAAAATTTAAGTTTTCTTTTAAATGTGTTAATATTCTCTTTTAAACTGGATTTAGCATAGCACTAAAAGCAAGAAATTATTTTAGAAGCAATCATTGAAAATTGTCAACGGTATTCTTATTGTTTATTTTATTTTGGCTTTTGACATAAGAGTCCTCTTGAACTACTAGTATCCTGTGAATTTGGACTGGAGCATCGTTGTATTTGGACTGGAACAGCCTTGTTCCAATCTAAAAATTTTTCTTGACTTTGTCTAGATCTATTTTGGTGGCAATAGTGCTTATCACTAAACTGACAAGATGTTAGAAAGTGTTTTCTTTAATAGGACTACAGGAATGTAGTTTTCTGTTTAAGGAGTAGTGGTAATGCTTCACTTTTTTTGTATTAATAAAAAATGCATATGGAATACGTGATGAAGACTGCTGAAAATTGTTCCAGCCAAGCCTGACAGTTTGCTTTTTCCTGAAGGTGAGTATCTGCTTGGAATGCAATAGCAGCAAATTGCGTGGATTGAAACGAAAATGGATCCGCTGCTCAGCACAAGCAACAGTCTTGCATCTAAAGAAGTTCATTGCCAAAAAACTTAACCTTTCTTCTTTTAATGAGGTAATATTATAAATCTACAAATTATTTTGCAGATGTAAAACCCTTACTAAAAGTGAGGGAATGTTCCTTTGCTAAGGAATGTCGTTTAGTCTGATTCTGCTTTCAGAACAAAGAAGCATACACTGTTTCTTGAATTTTATGTCATATAGTCATTTTCTTGTCTTTTCTTTGGTTTGCAGTGTATCTTTTCATGTCAATATATAAGTAGTTAAGCTAAAGTCTTGATTATGTGCTTCCACATGTGTTGAAGTGGACTCTGGCAAGGTTCTTTGACAGTTTGTAGTCAGGTATGCCCCACTGTTTCAGAGATTTCACACCTGGTACAGGTGAAAGGTAGTAACAAACACTTTAATGCTACTGAAGCACAAGTAAGAGGAAGCAGCATGAGTATTTTATTCCTTTCCCTGCTCTGTGAAGCTCAACCCAAAGCTGCTGCTTACCACAAGCAGAGTATTATCAGATTCCTACTTTTCCCTTCCTTTTCAGGGAGTACTTGGAGTCATAGGAAGAATTCATGGTGAAAGGAATAGAAACAAAGGCAATTCTTTGCACTCCTCCTAGTTCAGATTTGAAATTAACAGTGGCTAACATATGAATGCAGCCTCTGTTTACCACTTTGCTGGGTCTTGAACATGTTCTGTAGACATCTCAGTTGACTCTATTTGACATCTCCCAACACCACATGATTTCAGTGATTCACTGAATTCCATTAAGATTTTTCATTCAAATTAAATCACAGAATAATATGGAACTATAGAAGAGTTTGGGTTGGAAGGGACCTTAAGGATCATCTAGCTCTAACTCTCCTGCCATGGAGGCACACCTTCTACTAAATAATGTTTCTCAAAACCTCATCCTGCCTGGCCCTGAACACCTCCAGGGATGGGGAATCTGTGACTTCTCTGGGCAGCTTGTGCCAGTCAGTGCCTCACCACCCTCATTGTGAACAATTTTCTTCCCTATAACTAACCTGGATTCCCTGTCTCTTGAACTGTTACCTCTATCACTCTACTCCCTGATAAGGAGCCCCTCTCCAGCTTTCCTGTAAACAGAATTATCTGCTTGCAGTCCAGCACCTTTCTTCTCAAACTTTTCAACAACCAATTTGCATCTCTACCACTATTCCTTCCTACTTTCTGTATGCTTCAAACCAATACTCTGTGCAGTGGTTGGAATTTATCCCCAAACTCTCCTAGTCTTCTTGAAACAACACTTGTCTTTTCCTGAACTGTCTTGGAAGTGGTTGTAGCCCAGCACCAACATAGCTGTCGTCACTGTTGAAGAGGGATATTTTTGTATGTGTGTGTGTTTAAGCACTCCATTCCATTGTGCCAGTTCTGGCACAACATGTTTGGCTTTTACTGAAGGAACAAACTTTCAGGGGTACTGTTTATTCATTTGCCATCCCTCTGTACCTTCTTAAAGAGTCCATAAATTGTAGTGTGATCAGTGTGCCCATACCAAGTAATGGGTTCATACCAGAAGGATTTAAGCTTGTGGGCACTTGCTTGGCTGCTGTGAATTATTGCAGGTTAGAGGGTTTGAGTTATTGCCGATTAGATAAGCTGTGTAAGCTGACTGCTTGCCCATTCATGCTTTTCTGGGTTATGAGGTAAAGCATTAATATAAGCTACCTTGGTAGAATTTGCTGTTTTCTTGCCTGTTTCCTGTTTTGGTTCTTTCTCAACTATTGTAGTGCGGCTGATTAGTAATCATATAATCCTCATGTTTTTATGTTTATATCCTTATTTTTTCTGATGTTAAGAACTTTCAGCACTGAGACAGAAGAGTAAAAATAGCTCTTGAATATCTGCCAAAACCCCATAAATGTAGTATCTGAGGGAGGTCGCAGATTTTTTTTTTATTACAAAAATAGCAGAAAGCGACCTGTCTGGTGTTAGGTTAAAAAAAAAATCATAGTATGTTAAATAATAGAGTTGTCTTTGAGATTCATGAATTCTGCTTTCTTGTGATTATTTTATTAGGGCTTTTTAAAAGCATTTAAAGCTTCCAGGAGAGGGCATTAGTGCTGTTTGGGGAGCTAAATTAAATAGTTAAGTGCAAGTGTTTCCAAGACAGGCTCAAACATGGGCTTCCAGTCCTTTTTTTGTTGAGGAAATACAGTCTTTTCTTTCCTGCTGCTATTTTTGTTTGCTGGACAGCTGGAAGATGAATGACTCCAGTGTCTTCAGAGAAGAATTAATTTCTCAAACATTTGTAGCATTACCTAGCACATTTTGTTTCATGTACTGTGTCCCAACAAAGTAACTGTCATTTTTGTTTTGTCAGCTGGACATATTATGCAATGAAGAGATCCTTGGGAAGGACCACACGCTGAAGTTTGTAGTTGTTACTAGATGGAGATTTAAGGTACGACACAGTGGTTCCAAGCAAACCATGAAGTGACCAAATAAAATGTTTATGAAGTAGGCATCATTTGGAACTATACCACAGTAACTGCAAACTCAATAAGAAGATACTTATTAAAATATCTAATACAGCATTCTTAAGCACCAAGTGTTAATTTTATTTCCAAGAAAATGAAAGGAAGGGGAGTTAAGTATTAACTACAAAGGAAAAGAGAAGACTGCATCAACTGTCAAAATTGTTATCAAGCCTGGCAAGGGAATTGAGGGCCACAAGAAAGTATTATTTTTGGCTGGTTTAGGTAAAACTGTTTTTAATCCATGTGAGTGGGGAAATTGTGGTGCAGAAAAGGGAGAAATTTTCAACACAGTTCTTTTCTGAAGCTCAAAAAGGCCATTTGCTTCTCAAGGAGAGGCAGCGCTTGGAATCTGCTTTAGTTAAGAAAGTTTCTAGCAGCATTTAGTAGGCATAAACAAGGCTGGTTACATATTTGACTTGTTTGTTTTGTTTTCTTTAAACAGCTTTGAAACTGAATAATTTACAGTGGGGCGTTCATTCTATTAGTTATCGTATTAATGGTAATTTGGGTGAAGTTGGTGTAAGAATGAATGGCAAAACTGAACATTTAGGAGGCAAGTTACACCTACAGAGCCACTGTATGTGTATTAGTTGATATTTGAGCTAGGAGTTAGTGTTTGTAAGGGGTCTAATAGAAAGCTGGAGAGGGACTATTCATAAAGGCATGTGGTGATGGGACAAGGGGGGAATAAGTACAAGCTGGAGGGGTCACATTTGGGCTTGATATAAGGAAGAATTTCTTCACCATTAGAATGGCGAGGTGCTGGCACAGGTTGCCCAGGGAAGCTGTGGCTGCCCTGTTCCTGGGGGTGTTCAAGGTCAGGTTGGATGGAGCCTTGGGCAGCCTGATCTAGTGGGAGGTGTCCCTGCCCGTTGCAGGAGGTTTGGAAATAAAAGACCTTTAAGGTCCCTTCCAACCCAAACTATTCTATGATTCTAGGATTTTTAATGGACAAGCAACACAGTCCGAGCTTGCAGTGCCTACTGAGGTTGAACCACTTAGTGGCTTTGGATGCGTATCTAGAAAAGGTGCAGGTGGGAATAGTGAAGTGTTTTTCTGTCTTTATGTAGAAGAATAATTAACTTGCATAAGAGTCACAGAATAGAAGTCAGTGGTCAGTCATTGAAATGTGGAGGGGTCATGAGTGGAATCCTACTGTAATCTGTTTTATATGATGTTCCTGAGTGACCTGGAAAGGGACTTGAGTCTTGCAGTAACAATGTACTGATAACACTGTGGTTATATAGGATGACAGAGGATTAAAGCAAGCCTTTACAGTTCAGAGTGAGAGGTGATTAATGAGCACCATGAGTTCCATGTAAGTAAATTAAAAAGATAGAAAGTAAATGTTAACAATTTTTAGAGGAGGAGGGAGGCAGAAACAAAATCAAGTTGATACGTGTCTGTTACAAGTCTACTGTTCACTTTTATAATGGAAGTCTTATGTAATTGTGAAACATGTGGAAAAGAGAACAGTAAATGCTTTCTCAAATGGAACAGGTCAGGGGTGTAAAATTAAACTGGGAGGCCAGAGGTCCAGAACAAACAAGAGGTAGCAGTTCTTTACATGATACACAGGACTTCTTGGTGCAGGATGTTGTGGATGTTAGAAGTTTACCTATTTGTAAGAAAGCAATGGATACATTCACAGAAGGGGAATCAAATTGGAGCTGTTGAATATGTAGAACTAGATGCTTTTTTGCTGCCTTCTAGACATCAGATTTTCTCTCTTACTGGAATAGGGTTTCCAAATTAAGAGACTTGGTACAACTAGTCTTGAGGTGATAAGCTTGTGAGACAAAAGGGAAGGATTCTTCATCCCTTGTTTTAGCTCCAGAGATAACATTACGTTGTCTTTTCCTTGGTGAAATTTTGACAGGGAAGGTAGCTACTCTGATAGTTCTTCTACATTTTAGTTTATGAAACAGAAATTTTGCTTACTGAACAGATTTCTGGGTTTATTACTTACCTCATATTTCTGTCTTGCAGAAAGCACCTCTACTGCTACATTACAGACCCAAAATGGACTTGCTGTAAGAACTTTATTGTCCCTGTGGACAGAATTTTTTGCAAAGACTATCATCTGGCACATTCTTAGTGCATCTCTAATCATGACAGAAAGCAGCTGAATAATGCTGGAAGATTGCAGTGCTTTCAAAGCAGACTGTTCTTCTGAATATTTCTTTTAGGGATGTGTTACCTAGACTTCTGGACAGAAAGTATTTATACTTTTTTTCTATGGGAAGAAAGAAGGCGCAACTCAACAAGACACTACCAGCACTAAGTTTACAGATAATGAAAACACTTCACAGTTACATGTAACGCAGCCTGATTTATTTCTTAGAGTTACACAGAAGTTAGAATATTGTGGAGTGATTTAAAAAATGTTACTTTTGACACCAAGTTGAATTCAGTTACTTTTCACATTTTGACTCTTTGAAAACTATATTTTTGCAAAGTGTTATTGTCTTATATAGTATGCCTGAATGCGTTTGCTTTATTCAAGTTGTTCTCTAGAGCATTGAACATACCTAACGATATAGTGACTGGTGATAATTTATTATGCTGCATTGAAAACTTCTGAGTATCTGGGAAACCAGTAAGTTTGTCATTTTTGCCCTGTTACTATCCTCTCTCACTTTGTGTTTTAGAAAAATTTTTATCCTCCCCTATGCATGTTGATTTGATAAAATTTATAGAAATAATTTCAGTTGATTTTAACATTCCCTGATATTTTACCGTGACATAAATTGCACCACGTAATGACAAATACTCTGAAGTGCTAGATTTGTGAACTTTTTAAAAAATAAACATTTCTAATATAGTTGTGGCTTGCAGAAATCAGTTTTTAATTTTAAAGAGAATTTGCTCTCACTATTGAAATGCCGGGTCTTGGGCAACTTTGGGTGATGTTGCGCAGTTTTCATTTCAGTGATTAAAAATTCTGCAGCTTTGTATTTCCTTTACCTGTTTACTTATGAAACCATGACAATTTTTTAGTGCAATTCCTGTCTGTCTTAAGGCAGGGAGTGAGGGCAGACAATATTGGTTTAGCACCTTCTGGCCTTAACTGGTACTTTTGCTTGCATCAGCCCTAATGGATGCAAGTACATGCACACATGCATGTATATATGTGTGCATACATCTATACACATATGTAAGTATATATGTATGGAACGCACCCTCAGTAGCACTTAGCAGGGTTCACTGCACTGTTTATAAGAGTTTTTTAAATACTTGACTTTTTTAAAAACAGTAGTTGAGAGTGATTTCTGCAAGCTGTAAACAGTAGAGCATGTATAGTGTGATTGTGAGAGTATTTGTCTGGCACAGGTGTCAAGTTACTGAAAACAGGCTATGCCTTATTAATAGCAACTGGAAATAGTTAACCTAATTTTTTAAGAGTTTTCCAGTCAGCTGAAGATGCTAGTTGCTATTTCTATTATTAAAACCTATTATTTGTTTGATAAGTTGACTTTGGATAAGGGAATAGGTTTTTCTCTAACTGCCCTTATTCCTCTAGCTGTGCTCCCTTCCATTTTCTGTTAGAAACTGTTACTTTTTACTCAATGACAGGAGGGTGATATTTCAAGACATTTATCAAAGCATTCTAAATCTTCTTCCTTTTCTTAGTTTTCAAAGCAACATATTCCTCAGCACATGTTCCATAATTTCTTTCTATGGAGTTTTCAGTCCTCCTTTCTCAGCTCTGTTGCTGGAAAAAGGAATGCTCCAGCCTATATTTACCTTTGAAAGCAGGGTTCCTCATTTTTACTTAGTTATTTATGTCAGTGGGAAGGAAATCAGGAAGTATGCGAGCAGAGAATGAAAAGGGAGGCTACTGAGCTGTGGGAGATGGAAAGGAGTGCCACACAAAAGCCAAAAAGTGCTGCTGTTCCAGTAAATGAGTATAGGATAGCTTCATTTGAGTGTTTGCATTAGGCATATCTCCACGTCTGGTCTGGGAGGCTGGGTTTATGTGGGAAAGGTGTGTGTCCATGCATATGAGCGGTGGAATTGATCATGGCTCTGGTTTTGCCTTGCTGTTTGTTCTGTTTGCTCACTCAAATATACAGAGTCAGACACAGACACCCTAACCCCTCATCCCCATTCCCAGGGCTAACCCTGTGCCTCAGGAACCAAGAGTGGAAGTAGAGAGATGGTTATAAAACATGTTCTAACCTGTCACAGTGAGACAAGGCTCAGCTCAACTGCTTCACTCAATTTGAGTGGAAGCGTGGTCACACAGACTTTATCTTACCCTTAGCTGGAAAAAGTCTTTGTGCCAGTCCACAGTGCTTTATCTTTGAAGCAGTTTTTAGCTAGTGACATCACTGTGCTTCAGCACCTACCCTATTTGTGATTAAATCAGTGCTGAAAAGAACCTGTATTTTGTTGGTAGAAGATGTGAAAGCAAAAATGGAGCTCCTCAACAGCCTTCAGAAAATTATATGTGAAATTGCTTTGAATGCTGGCAGCATCATATGCAGCTGTGTGTCAACTCAGAAGACAGCTATTTTGAAGGTGGTTATAGTTGATTGTCTTATTTTGTTAAAAAAAAATAGGTACAAGTGGTCTCATTTTTTTGTGTCAGACCTCATCTGTACTTCAGCTTTTTCTTCCTCTCTTTTTCAAAATGTACAAATGAGATTATGGGTCTACCGTTTTTATATTNATTCAAGTTGTTCTCTAGAGCATTGAACATACCTAACGATATAGTGACTGGTGATAATTTATTATGCTGCATTGAAAACTTCTGAGTATCTGGGAAACCAGTAAGTTTGTCATTTTTGCCCTGTTACTATCCTCTCTCACTTTGTGTTTTAGAAAAATTTTTATCCTCCCCTATGCATGTTGATTTGATAAAATTTATAGAAATAATTTCAGTTGATTTTAACATTCCCTGATATTTTACCGTGACATAAATTGCACCACGTAATGACAAATACTCTGAAGTGCTAGATTTGTGAACTTTTTAAAAAATAAACATTTCTAATATAGTTGTGGCTTGCAGAAATCAGTTTTTAATTTTAAAGAGAATTTGCTCTCACTATTGAAATGCCGGGTCTTGGGCAACTTTGGGTGATGTTGCGCAGTTTTCATTTCAGTGATTAAAAATTCTGCAGCTTTGTATTTCCTTTACCTGTTTACTTATGAAACCATGACAATTTTTTAGTGCAATTCCTGTCTGTCTTAAGGCAGGGAGTGAGGGCAGACAATATTGGTTTAGCACCTTCTGGCCTTAACTGGTACTTTTGCTTGCATCAGCCCTAATGGATGCAAGTACATGCACACATGCATGTATATATGTGTGCATACATCTATACACATATGTAAGTATATATGTATGGAACGCACCCTCAGTAGCACTTAGCAGGGTTCACTGCACTGTTTATAAGAGTTTTTTAAATACTTGACTTTTTTAAAAACAGTAGTTGAGAGTGATTTCTGCAAGCTGTAAACAGTAGAGCATGTATAGTGTGATTGTGAGAGTATTTGTCTGGCACAGGTGTCAAGTTACTGAAAACAGGCTATGCCTTATTAATAGCAACTGGAAATAGTTAACCTAATTTTTTAAGAGTTTTCCAGTCAGCTGAAGATGCTAGTTGCTATTTCTATTATTAAAACCTATTATTTGTTTGATAAGTTGACTTTGGATAAGGGAATAGGTTTTTCTCTAACTGCCCTTATTCCTCTAGCTGTGCTCCCTTCCATTTTCTGTTAGAAACTGTTACTTTTTACTCAATGACAGGAGGGTGATATTTCAAGACATTTATCAAAGCATTCTAAATCTTCTTCCTTTTCTTAGTTTTCAAAGCAACATATTCCTCAGCACATGTTCCATAATTTCTTTCTATGGAGTTTTCAGTCCTCCTTTCTCAGCTCTGTTGCTGGAAAAAGGAATGCTCCAGCCTATATTTACCTTTGAAAGCAGGGTTCCTCATTTTTACTTAGTTATTTATGTCAGTGGGAAGGAAATCAGGAAGTATGCGAGCAGAGAATGAAAAGGGAGGCTACTGAGCTGTGGGAGATGGAAAGGAGTGCCACACAAAAGCCAAAAAGTGCTGCTGTTCCAGTAAATGAGTATAGGATAGCTTCATTTGAGTGTTTGCATTAGGCATATCTCCACGTCTGGTCTGGGAGGCTGGGTTTATGTGGGAAAGGTGTGTGTCCATGCATATGAGCGGTGGAATTGATCATGGCTCTGGTTTTGCCTTGCTGTTTGTTCTGTTTGCTCACTCAAATATACAGAGTCAGACACAGACACCCTAACCCCTCATCCCCATTCCCAGGGCTAACCCTGTGCCTCAGGAACCAAGAGTGGAAGTAGAGAGATGGTTATAAAACATGTTCTAACCTGTCACAGTGAGACAAGGCTCAGCTCAACTGCTTCACTCAATTTGAGTGGAAGCGTGGTCACACAGACTTTATCTTACCCTTAGCTGGAAAAAGTCTTTGTGCCAGTCCACAGTGCTTTATCTTTGAAGCAGTTTTTAGCTAGTGACATCACTGTGCTTCAGCACCTACCCTATTTGTGATTAAATCAGTGCTGAAAAGAACCTGTATTTTGTTGGTAGAAGATGTGAAAGCAAAAATGGAGCTCCTCAACAGCCTTCAGAAAATTATATGTGAAATTGCTTTGAATGCTGGCAGCATCATATGCAGCTGTGTGTCAACTCAGAAGACAGCTATTTTGAAGGTGGTTATAGTTGATTGTCTTATTTTGTTAAAAAAAAATAGGTACAAGTGGTCTCATTTTTTTGTGTCAGACCTCATCTGTACTTCAGCTTTTTCTTCCTGTCTTTAGCAAAAAGAACAAATGAGATCATGGGTCTACCGTTTTTATAATCTTTCCATGCAACAATGAATGCAGGTGGTCTGGATGTGTGCACAAATTGACATACTGGGCCTTTTAGGGCTGTTTATGTGGTTGTTACTATCCTGGCGTGAATAATGGACACTCTAGCCAGTGAGGTACTGAGAGTATAAATGGGGCTGTAAGTGTCCACCCTCTGTGCACCCTGAGTATGCAGGCACTGGTTGTAACCTGATGTAGACATGAAATTAAAGCTGTGAGACAGCATTCTGATTAACCAACTTAATCAGGAGATATATATACATAAAAGCATATATATATATATATATGCATATGTGTGTGTGTGTGTGTGAGATCTGTCTACCTCAGAATGTGTGCACTGCAGAAACTTCATATGACTAGATTTTGATGCAGTGCTGTTAGAGTACATTGGGATTTTAGTACTTTGCTGAGTACTTGTGTAACAGAAATCAGTTAAGAACAAGCAAATTCAGAAGTCTTTCAAGTTTGTCTCTTGCTGTAATGATCGACAGTACAGAAAATGCGTTTATAAGTTTATAACCATCTTTAGAATCATTTGAATTTATCATGGTGCTATCAGTATGTTGAAGATTGTTTGTACCTATATGGATAAATTGCTAAATTCAAGCCAGTATTAATACCTACAGCTGGTATTTCTTCTCATAATTGTGTGCAATTGCTCTTGCAATGTATTTGATAAAGCCTCAACAGTGAAAAAGGAAAAAAACCAAACCTACAGAGTTATTTTTCTGAATTGCGTATCACAACATCTTTGCTACAGAAGCTCTTCCTTTAGCAGGAATGTGACTTGTGTCCAGACCACATGTTTATTTCCTTTAGCCTTACTAAAAGACTACAATGCAATTGAATTGAGGTCAGAGGGAGGTCACCTTTGAATCAGAGCCTTGTTTCACTTCTTTGAAGCTTAAGAGACAGTTATTTTATATCAATGTTATATTGGGTAAAATAGCACTGATACTGTTCAAAGTTGGACTAAGAGTTGATATCAGCACGAATATCTCTTAGTCCTAGTGAGATCATGTTAGTTTATTTTGACTTTCATGAAGGTGGTGTTACTGTGAAGTAGTTTTCACAATTGCTAATGCTGGTAAATAATTGCAGCAAGGGAGTATCTTGTTGCATTGTCCTCAGCAGTAATGAGTCTGAGTCAACCAGACTCAGAGACTCATTAAATATAGTTTCATTTAAAATAGAGTTCCAATAGAATATATAATATCAAATTTAAATGAGATTGGGGATTTTAAATTTTAACTTTATAAGATTATTTATTCTATTTTAAGCCTTCTGTCTTATTTTACCATCCAAATATTTTTGGTTTCAGTGGTCCAGCTGTATTTACAGGCATATAAAATGAAATTGTAAGATGTTTTTACAAGCTTCTTTCTTTTACATTGAATTTGAGTAGCTTTTATTTGTGTTTTTGTTTTGTATGGATAAAGAGCATTACTTATGCTTTTGTGCAATAGGTTTGAAACACGCATTTATTAGACGTATGTTTAAATTGTAAATGTAGCATCTACTTACCGTTAAATTTAAAAGGAATGTAGATGGCTTTTCTCACTTGTGCAAATGGGTTTTTATTTGGGGCTATTATTTGAAGGGTGGTGGGTTTTTTTTATTTGTTCCTCTTTTTATTTGTTCCTTTTTATTTAATGAGTGGAGTGTGGGATTTAAATCTGTGTATGTACAAGAACTGTCTGTCAGCAATATTTTAAAATAAATGATCTTGCAAGAAAACTTAATGTTAATTGTGGAAGCAGTTGGCAAGATTTAAAGCCTGTCTGAAAATGTATTGTGCCATTGTTGTCTGGTATATTTGTACCATCAAACCTGGGAATATTTATTATTGGTTGTGCAATAGTATACACAAACACTGTCACCTCTGGTCTATGGACCATAAAAATTATCAGACTATAATGATGATGGTGCTGTTTTTTTCCAGTAGGCTATGAGCCTCTGAAAGCTTATCTGGCTCTTACTGTCTTCATAACAAAATAGTTAATCCTAGGAGATTCATTTAGGTTTTTTTCTACTGGGTGATAAGTATAAGCATAAAACTAGGCTATTTTACACCATTATGCATCTTACTATTGAGATAAATATAATAGGAAAAAGCCAACCAGTCTCTACATGAGAAATGAATCTTAATAAATACTTAAAATGCATTTTGTACAGAAGACTGTACGGAAGAATCAAGTTTCTGTGTTTCCTCAGGTAATTACTTCAGTTTGGATATTTCACTGGAAGTGTTAGTGCAAACTATACTTCAGTTAGTCTGCAGAAAGTTGATAACAGGGCAAAATTGTCACGTACACTAGAATTATAAGATATGATTAACTGTAAGTAAGGTCTTGAAATCTATTGCAGTAAGAGGTTCCAAAAGGAACTCAAGAATATGGAACAAAGCTTCGATCTCCGCTTTAATCAAAGCTTGCCATCAGTATACACTACCAAGGAATTTCCATCTTGTAGAAAATCATCGGGGATGTTTTACTGTGGACTTACTGCTTCTTTATATACAAATTAAAGGTCTGGTTCTGCTATTTGATCCATGTTTGGGTTGCCTTTAGGACTTCTTGTGAATCTGTCAAAGCCAAAATTATCTGTCTGCATCCTACTGGGAAAAGTAGGAACTAAATGTCCAGTTCTGTGAGTGCAGATATTGGTACCTTGACTAACAACCTAAATGATTGCTGAAAGAAGAAGCCCTGGTTTCTGAATACTGATATTCCAGTATTTTTTTATTTGAAACACGAAAGCCTTGGTTTAATGGAATCTTGAATGGAAGTTGTTTATCTGGACAAAAGGAGAGTTTTGTTCTTTCCTTCTGCAACAATTTTACAGTTAAGGGACAATGAGCCAGTGCAACTATTAAGCCTTTATCCTCTTATGTGGTATAATAAAGATTCTGGAATTGTCAAAAGTGTAAAACCATATTTTTTACTTATCTTCATTTGAAAGTTTACAGTTTTTATGCTTTGTGTTGCTGTGTAATTTTTGTACTATTGGTGGCTAGTTTTATCAGAATAAGCCTTTTGGAATGATTGGTTAGTGTTTTCATTTTATGATAGTGAAGCTTGTATCCAGTGTTTTGCCAATTAATATCATATGCTTGTTAATAAAAGCAGAGAAACTAACTGAAGTACTGTCAGGCTGGAAATTATTGTCCCATTTTTCTGAAGAACATAAGGAACAAGTCATAATGTGACAGCACTGAGCGCAGCGTGGCTGAAACAGTGCTGTTGCGTCACTGCATTGTCATAGTCGGCCTTTTACTTGAAACACAAGGATGGCTGGAAGTGTTGCTCTGCTGCACCAGATGGCAACATCTGTGACAAGTGTGTGACAAGTAATTGCCAGTTAGGAAATGAAATAGCTTCAGCTGCAAAGAGGAAAAACAGAGTTACCTGATGTGTTTGTGTTTGTGGATAGAAATTGGTCAGTTATAGTATGGCAGACATTGGTGCTTGTCCTCTCCATAACTTCAAGAGCTTTTTTTCCTTTGAGGTCCTTGAGATTTATTTTAATACCTGAAAAGATCAAAGATATAGGGGAATTTTTAGGTAAAACTAATCAAAATGCCTTGTTGAGATAATACAGTAAAGCTGCAAAGCAGATGCTACAGTAGTTGAATTGCTTGCAGTAAGAAATTAGATGGAGTAATGCAGATTTCTAGTGTGAACTGCTCTTTATGTACTAGGAGGGTAGGAATAGCTTTTATTCTTGTGATTGTCTTGTTACAAATTTCAACAGCTGTGGGCTGAATTGAAGTAGATTTACTCATACATGCATTTTGTGTTTGCAGTGGTGGTTCCAGTGTGTAATTGTCCTGAGGAAACGAGGCATTTGCCACTTAATAGCTTCAATTAAATACCTGTATAAGAGACTTATTGCAGAGATGTCCCTTTGGCTGTGTATAGTCACTTAAAATTGGAAAAAAATGTTAGTTTTAGCACTAATTAAGTAAGCATTACACTTTGCATGCTCTTTATTATTAGTGGTTCTAACACTTTCCTTAACTTGCTACTACTGCTTCCATTGTCTCTGAAGCCAGTGATGGGCCTGCTCAGCCTACTTCTTACCTTCCTGACTTTTCAGCATTTATTACAGGAGTCTAGAGGGGATGTGCTTAAATGTAGTGGTTCTGTTTTGTGAGAGTGGGATTACTTATTTTCTGACCTCTGTAAATGCTGGAGTAGTTAAGAGATGACAAATGCTTTCTTCTGTTCAAGCAACTGTACATAAGCTGTAGTCTCTTTACTTGCTGCATTTATAATGAATAAATCACTCAGGTTTGCAGGAGGAGTGACCTGTATATCTCACTTCAGGAATGATTAAAAGTACCACTTTTCAACATCTGATGTGAATGTTGCCTTTGAAATGGTTGTGGCATAAAATTAATATTTAAATCAATGTTTTATGTTGTCCCATGTAAAATACACTTGTAGAATTCCAGACTGTTCTCTGACTTTGATTTGGACACCAAAAAAAAAAATTCTTGGATGTTTTATTTTTTATTACCATTACTGCATGTTAGTTTGAAGTGAGTCATTTGAAACTAGGCTGCAAAAAATGGAAAACGTAAACAATAGAAATACATGATGGAATCTAACTAATACCTGAACATGGTGCTAATCTAATAAATAAAAATAAAAACCTTTCCAGTTTGATTGAAATTTCCAAGCCTCATAACAATAGTGTAAACTGTCATATTATCTAGCCATGAAAGCATAAACTGTTCTGCAACTAGTAGCAGCCAGCAGCATTTTTTCCCCAGAGGTAATTCAGTGTGAGAAAGCTCTAGCTGGTGTTTTATATGTAAATGATTATCTCTTATTCCACTGATTAGTATTGTGCTAAAGAAATCAGTACTTAGATGTGGAATATCTGTTTTGGTGTAATCACTTCCTTGAAGTTTCCCTGAGATTGGAGCAGTCAGAAAAAAATAATCCATATTAATTGAATATGTGAATTTGAGATATATTAATTCAGCTCTTTAAACCCCAGTATAGACACAGCCACTCAGAATTAAATTGATTCTCAACAGAGTTAAGCTTAATCCAGTGCCTCATCTGAATAAGTGAATAGTTATGAAGCAATCCAACTCTCTACACATAGAACTCCCTGCATATCTTTCACTTCTAAGATGGGCCTTATTTAGCTTTTTATTTTCTTGATTTTTTTTTTCACAAGCTTCCTTTTGATTAGCATTTCCGTTGGAAATTGAAGCAGTGGCCTGGTGTTAGTGGAGAAAAATGCCTACAAGAGTACTCTTAGAGATTTCCCTACCAAAAGTAAGGTGTGGGCTGCATCTATCTAAGCATGTATAGCCTTTCACATGAAGATATTCTTGGACTTGTAATGTCACTATTTAGAGATGTTGTATTAATGGACTCAAATGAGACATGTCTGTGTTTTGCATGTTGTGCGTATTGATTGTGTGCTGATCTATCCAAACATATACCATAACCACGAAAAGAAGGAAAATCCAAGCAACTGCATTCAGTAGAATAACTGGCTGGATGGTTTCTGTGAGGGCATGCTGTCCTTACTACCTTGCCAATTGTTTCTGCCTCTGTTTGTAGCCTGTGATTGTTCCTTTGCATACTGAAGGGAGGAGAAAGTTTGTTTTCATAGTCTTTAAGACTACTTATTTATTTTACTCCTTCAATGTAATACCCACTGTCCCTTGCCTGGATTTAGACCGCATCATTCAAGAGATTACTAAGTCTTTGACTCTGGATGCTCCAAGACTGCATCACGTGAAGATCCCCATTGCTGTTGTGATAAATTCAAACTGCTGACACAGTAAATAAAGTCTGTGCTTCTGGGATGCCCTATACTTCTCAGCATGCTGCTAAACAACGGGCAGTGGTTTCTTTCATGGTACAGATCTTCCTGGAAGCTTGTGCTAAAGCACACAGAGGACAGGGAGGTGATTAAAGACAGCCAGCATGGCTTTCCAAGGTCTGGTCCTGCCAATCTAGTGGCTTTCTATGATGGGGTAACCACATCACTGGACGCAGAAAAAGCAATGTATATAAGCTCTCTGGACTTCTGTATAGCATTTGACATGGTTCCCCACAACATCCCTCTCTCTAAATTGGAGAGTTACAAATTTGATGGGTTCAGTGGATAAGAAGTTGTTTGGATGGTCATGTTCAGAGAGTAGTAGTCAATGGCTCAATGTCCAGTTGGAGTTCTATGACAAGTGGTGTCCCTCAGAGGTCTGTACTGGGGCCAGTGCTGTTTAATGTTTTCATTGATGATATAGACAGCAAGACCTAGTGCAAGTCTGAAGATGACACCAAGCTGAGTGATGTAGTTGTCACACCAGAAGGATGGGATATCATCCAGAGGGACTGGGACAAGATGGGGAAATGTGCCTGTGTGAACCTCATTGAGGTTCAACGAGGCCAAGTGCATAGTGCTGCACCCAGGTTGGGGCAATTTATGGTTTCAATACAGGATAGGGAATGATGTGATTGAGAGCTGTCCTGCAGAGAAGGACTTCAGGGTGCTGGTTGATAAGAAGCTTGGTGTGATCTGGCAATGTGCAATCACAGCCCAGAAGGCCAACTTGTGTCCGGGGCTGCATCAAAAGAAGTGTGGCCAGCAGGTTGAGGGAGGTGATTCTAACCCTCTACTCCTCTCTTGTAATACCCCATCTGGAGTATTGTATCCAAGTCTGGAATCCTCAATGTAAGAAGGATATGGGACTGTTCAAACACATCCAGAGGAGGGCTACAAGGATGATCAGAGGACTGGAGCACCTCCCATATGAAGCCAGGCTGAGAGAATTGGAGTTGTTCAGCCTGAAGAAGACTCTAGGGAGACCATATTGTGTTGAGTGATAGGACAAGTGGGAATGGCTTTATATTGGAGGAGGGGGGAAGATTTAGATTAGATATTACAATTAAATTCTTCATGATGAGGGTTCCCTAGGAGCAGGTTGCAGTGGAGCTGTGGCTGCCCCATCCCTGAATATGTTCAAGGCCATGTTGGATGGGGCTTTGAGCAACCTGGTCTGGTAGGTGTTCCTGCCCATGACAGGGGGGTTGGAACAGGATGATCTCTAAGGTCCCTTCCAACCCAAGCCATTCTATGATTCTGTAATACTTAGAAAAGTAACTTCCTCAGAAGATTTATTCTATTCCAGCTGAAACCAGGGCACATACTTCAACAGATCTTGTGTGTCCTCATTCTGTAGAAAGTCTCCTGTTTCTTCTCCCTAAGCAATGAGCAGTCCCAAGTCTGCATGCATTTGGATGTAACAGGGACTGCTTTACCATTGCTCTCTTCTAGAGCTTTTGGGATTAGTGAATGCTCATATTCAGACAAGGCTTACATAGTCCTACTCTTGTTCACAATGTCTTACAGAAACTTCGCTCAATTCAGTTTGAATAACTGGAAACTAAACACATTAGAAAAGTTAATAGCAGGGGAGTTAGCATTCTGTGCTGGGCAACTATAGTATCTCTCATTGCCCTCCAGAAAGTTCTCTGTTCTGAGATAGCAGATGGCTCCTTTCTTCAGCATTTTCCATAGCTGATTGGCATCTCAGTACCGTGGGTCTGATACCTGGGTGTCCTCCTTAGCAAAGTGTGCTTTCAGGTTGCTGTGGGCCACATCATGCTTATTTGGCTTTGATGGGTTGACCAGCCTTTGTTTCTCTGATGGGAGAGCTGTTCTTGCTGGATATGAGGTGTCCTTATTAACTTTCTTCATCCTTCCCTGGTTGCTTACCCTGACCCATGATCTGTTTGATGTTGCAGTCTCAGCACATGCGTATTTATTAGAGGTAGCACTCTTGTGGTGTACCTGTTCTGGCTCCAGTTGATGGTGCTGAGCATTGCAGCTATGTGCTGTCAAGTGACTTCATCAGTCTGGCTTCTTCTGGCTTCTTGAATGTCATAGCGTGTAAGAAACACTCATAAGAAGCCACTTACAGGTTGGATGACTCTAGGACCCTTTGTTGTATGGTGTGGCAGCAAAGAACTCTAGTGCTTTTTTTTTTTTCCTCAGGCAGCTGTTTGACCATGCTCCAAGTGTGAAAAAATCACTATAACTGTAGGACAACCTCTTTCTGTGGTGGTCCCACCTGCCCCTCCACCTTCTGGTGCTAACTGAGATGCCTGCTGATCTTCAGCTCATCACCTTGGCATTATTCTGGACCCAAACTGCAGCCAGAGAGGCAGAAGAGAGTCACCCACTTCCTGCTTCTGCAGTATCTTCGCTGTCCCTGGGCTCTCTCAACTTCAGGGCCTTCTTCTGCAGGAAGATCTAGTGAGCTGTAACTGGTTCTATACCTGACTTCCCTGCCACTTCACTCACTTCACCTAGAGGAAGGGAGAAAGAAACAGTTCTTAAGCAATCTTCTCCACAAAGCTGCATCTAGGAGAAGTCCAGCTCTAAGCATATGCTGCTTCTGTGAGCATCTGACCTGTACACCCTGGTGAGTCTTTGAAGGAGGTAAGATGCCAATTGTATCTAAGTTTGTCCTGCTCTGCTAAGGTTAGAGGCTGAGATCAGCAAGCTCCTCTGCCGGACCAAACCAAATGTCTGCCAGAGCTATTGATGCTGCTTTAGGATGATGAAAGCTGTACAAATTGCTAGTCCAGTGCTCCCCTGACCGGCCATGGTTATGTGGTTTTACTACTACAGATCTACCCACCATGGTGGTTACAATTCACAGAATGGCACAGAAAGCAGGTGTGTCTGGAGATTGTTATAAGACCATTAAACAGGAAGAAGAGGGGAAGAGAGAAGACTGGGTGAGAGTTATCGGGTGGAACGAATGAAGATGGAACTACTAATAAGGCTAACAAACTAAGTGAACATGGGTTCTGCAGCTTTTTGCACAAGTGCTTGGTCTTTCCTAGAGCTGTTGACTGTATCTGGAAATCTGTAAATGGTATACTGTCTTGTCTTTGGGACAGTAAGAGCCTGTGCTTTGCCCTGAAATTGGCATGGTCTGAAGGTAAGTGCAACTGTAAGTGAAGTCCCTCTGTGTCCCTGAAAACAGGTTGCAACTGTTAGTAAAGCTGCTGTGTGTTCCTGACTTACTATTGAACTTGAGCACTTATTGGTGCATTAACTGGGAGCAGAACTGGCTGCCACAGTAGATTTATATGAGTAATGCTATTCACGCCACTAGACAAGACAGTGTCTTGTAAGGAATATGAGGTCTTATTTTTTAGAACAGGTGCCCAGGCCAACTGTAGCAATATTTTCACATTTCTGATTAAGGACTTGCAGACAGCATTTTCAACTATATTTGTCACACAAGCATTTATATTGACTGTCATTCAGAGGTCACAGCTACTGTAAACCAGTTGAGTTTGAGGGCCAAATGGCTATTGACTTTAAATCTTAATTTCAATTTCCCAATTTCAATTTATGTGTTTCATGTGAGATCAGTCAGATATTTAAAAACATGGAAAGGTTTTGAGGTTTTTTTGAAAGCTATTGCAAAGAATTTATAGGGCTCAAGGCAACACCTAAAGGACAGTAGCAGGATATGGATGGTTGGCACCTAGGATTCTTGGATTTGGAGTTCACAGATCTCTCAAGAACAATATTTTGTTGACTAATTTCCAATGCCCTGTTATGTTAACACAGAAAAGACAACGTAGTAGTGAGAGATGAGGAAAATATGCTTTTACTGGGCTACACCACACAAAAAGACAGCAGTGATCAAGGTACCTAGCTCCAACCTGTATTTCAGCAGGTTTAATCCCACCTTACATACACGTGAACATTTTTTATGCTTTTTACAACCTTTAATGTTGCCTCTGCTGCAATATATGTTCCAGTTCACTGCAGCTGTGTTAAATTGTTATGAATAAAAGCATCCAATTGTTCCATCTGGCTTTGTCCACTTATTCCTCTTCTAAAGAAGTATTCTGATGCTGAGTACAGGAAAGCTTGTCTCTAACACCCAGACTGACTGGAGGAGATTGTTTTCCAGATGGACTTCCCTATCAGGTTTTCATTCTGATCATGAAAACTTTACATTCACTAACATCCTCTTCCCCCCCCCAAAAAAAAAAAAAAAGTTTTCAATGTCATTGGGCAAATGAGCATTGTTTGTTTCATTACACAGCTATCTGGAAAACTTCAAACTACAATAATCAATTGTTTGGGGGAAAGAACCTGTAATGCTGACTAGTCCGTCATAGGTAGAAATCAATTTGATCTACAGTTCCCCAAGGAGCTAAAACCAAACATTGCAAACCAATCAAGATGGATTGAAGCTCACTTGCCTGCTCCCAGAAAGGTCTTTCCTATGGCTGACGTCACACACTGCAATGGAGAGATACTAAACTGGTCCTCACCAGAGGTCCATGACTAGCACAATCTGAGCTGAGGGCTTGTGTGGGCCAACTGGCCTTCTTTGTGTGGTTGTCCCATTTAGATGTCCCATTACTTGGGATATGTGTTCAGATCACTGAATCCCAGTGATGCTGTCTGAGATACCTTTAGCTTTCTGACACATTCCTCCTAACTCTTAAGTATTCAAGGTCAGGGTTACCGTGCATCTTAGCTCTATCCCTTGCAGGTCTCAGCAGGAGGAATATTCCTCAAAACAGAAACAAAAGACATCTTTGATGTTGGGGCAAAAGGGAAACACTTGAAGGCTCCTAGCATCGTGGCACGTTCCTTGCCAGGAAGATTACATATAGAGAAACAGGGTGATTGAAGTGTACCAGCATCATAAACTGCTGGTTTAATTCTCTGTAATGTGGTGGTGGTGCTCAGTTCTGCTGGAAGAGCAATAACTTCCTGGAAAGCCTCTATAGATGCTCATCCTGGAGTTTGACAAATGCATTGCAGAGATTCCTGACGTGTTTAGCTTTGCTGCCAATGAAATCTGTTCCTCTAGGGCAAGAACAATGGGTAATAGCTGTCAAAGTATTTAATGAACTTCCCAAAGACACTGCCTGTTGGCTTTTCAAAGCAACAGGCTTTTTAGACAGCCTGGAAGTGGGATGACAGGGACGGTCTGTGTTTTGTGGCAAGAGAGAGAAGGTTGTAGTTTATATAGCACTCAAACTCATGGCTATTTCTATACTATACCTCCTCCTGGTTTCCATTCTGGGCTGTCCCTACTAATACTCTCAAAAGCCAATTTTCTTGAGCTAATTGTGTGTTCAGGGACTCACGTCTTAATCCAGGGAGTGCAACAAAAGCAGAGCTCAGCTTAGCATGATGTTTGATGTCTTCCCTTCCGCTTGGTCAATTTTGCATTATGCTTACCACTGCAGTTTAGTTGCCACCATCTATGTTACACTGGAGAAGGACAGAGGTTATGTTCTTTATACCCTAAGGAGCAATGCTTACAAATTATTAAATAATCATGGTGATCCTTTACGTATTACCTCTTTTTTTTTTAAGCCTGCAGTTGACCATTGCCTGCCTTAGAGAGACATTAGAGGACTCCAGGATTCTGTGATATTTCATAGCTGACATATGAAGTAAATTAACTATTAACTCTAGGAAACATTTAATTTAAGATGCCTGCAATGTCCTTGGCTATGGAAAACTAGTAGCAGTTCCTGGATATTTCATAATTGTGAACTTCAAATAAATATCTGGAGGAATATTTGCAGTGGTTCATTTAAACCAGGAAGTGGCACTGTCTGAAAGCAATGAGAAGTCAAACCTGCTATGCAGCAAACTCACAGATAAATCATCTGATGAGACAATTGGATGGAGCACACATCCTAAACTCCAAGGCTGTGAGTTACCTTTATGTGTCACTGCACAAATTCTGAATCAGAGTGCTCTGGGGTGTCACTTCTGTTCAAGTTTTAGCAAAAGCATGTAGTGGAGAAACAATCAATCACTGGTTTCTTCCACTTCTTGCCTTTTAGAACCTCTCCCAGAGCAGAGATAATTCAAAAGTTTGTTTCCTGCACTTCATGTGAACATCCCATTTTTTTCTCTCAAGGTGTCAGATATTCTGGAAAACAGAATAAAAAAATCAGAACTGTCAGGAAAGGTCATGAGGTCATAACTGATACCTGCAAAATTAAAGATGTGTCTCATGTTTTGCACAATGATCTGGTGGTACGGTCCAGTATTATTACATGTGAGACAAAATGCAACACTGCAAAATCTGCAAACTTGACATAGATACCCTCTGTGAGAGGAGATTCTGCTTCAGCCTTGGGACACATTTATTTCATAGCTTCTCCTGTTGTGGGATGCCAAGATGAGCCTTAGCATTCCCCAGACTGATCAAACAATGAATAGTCATCTCTGTGTAATGTCTGTTTGATCTCTCTCCATAGCTTGATGATGAACAGCCAATACATGCCTGCTAGACGGAAAGCACCATTTTGATTGCTGTAGTGCAGCTTTTTTAACTGTGGAGTCACCTCTCATTCCTCTGTACTCAGAGCTCACTTAGAACAACACTGTTCTGAGTAAACAAATTCTGTTAAATTGCAGAAGAAATTGTGCTTTTTCCTTCTCTTTGTCTTGTCTTTTAGAGAACTATACTGTAGGCAATGCTGTGCTTTGATAAGCCTGTTGATGTGTGGTTACTTTAGATTTTCAGAGGGAAACAGGCCTTCGACTTGACTGACTGCGCAGTTGCTCAGTGGCTTGGTGCTATCAGCAGGTAATGTCACTGTGCAGAGAGCTCCAGGACCTGCCTGATGGACAGGTGCAGGCTGGTAGAAGGCATGAAAGAAGGAGGAGTGAAACTCCTCTGTCATTAGAGATACGCATTTTCTTCATTCCACACAGACTGTCAGATTGTGGTTGCAGAGATTTAAGGTGGTTCAGTCAGAATCCCTAACAGAAACATCCTGGGACGTTCATATGTGCACTGGTATTGAATCATAGAATTATAGAATCACCAGGTTGGAAGAGACCCACCGGATCATCAAGTCCAACCATTCCTATCAAACACTAAACCATGCCCCTCAGGACCTTGTCCACCCATGCCTTAAACACCTCCAGGGAAGGTGAATCAACCACCTCCCTGGGCAGCATATTCCAATGCCCAATGACCCTTTCTGTGAAAAACTTCCTCCTAATCTCTAGCCTAAACCTTCCCCTGGTGCAGCTTGAGGCCATTCCCTCTTGTCCTGTCCCCTGTTGTTGCAAAACAGAGGCTGAGATCCATCTGATCTGTGAGCAGGTGCATGTTTAGTCAGCTTAGCTGCTTTACTATATACCCCATTCC
>WAAB01008442.1:21128-36140 GCA_013389865.1 Piaya cayana
ACACAGGATTCGAGGAGCGGTCTCACCAGTGCCGAGTACAGAGGGAGAAGAACCTCCCTGGCCCTGCTGGTCACACCGTTTCTGATCCAAGCCAAGATGCCATTGGCCTTCTTGGCCACCTGGGCCACTGCTGGCTCATGTTCAGTCACTGTCAACCAACACCCCCAGGTCCCTCTCCTCCAGGCACTTTCCAGCCAGACTTCTCCTAGTCTGTTTGGATCATTATGATCTGTAGAGCACCTACATGTGCTTCGCTGCTAATCTCACATTCCAGCTCAGCTCCTGAAAACTCCTTCAACCTCCCTCTGTAGGACCACTGCTCATCAGGATCTGCAGATGCCACTAAGGTTTGTTGGCATGAACTGATGAGGACATGGAAGGCTTGGGAAGGTGGTACCGTATAAACCAAAAGGGCTCCAACAGAGTTAAAAGAAGGTTGTGCATCTAGGAATGAAACTGGTAGGCTGTGTCCAAGAAAGAAGGACTTTGGCTTTGAAAAGAGCCAATGGGTGACAAATGGCCTAAAGTCATCTTGTAAAAGCAGGGGAAGAATGAGTCACAGCAGCCATTGGATTTGCATCTGTATTTCACAGCCCTGAGGCAGATTCTGAAGCCTGTGGCTGAGGCGTTGGAACATATTTTGGAAAGCATGCTCTGATACCAGCAGCGGCACAAATAGGGCTCCAAACCCAGTAAAACAACATGGGGAAAGGCTTTATGGTGAGAGACATGGAGAATGCATGGTTTTATTTAAGCCCAAAGGTTGAGTGGGCACCTGAGCACAGCGCTAGCCTAACAAAACCATCCCACAAAAGGATTCTTGCAGCCAGAGTCAAGGGCTGGAAACCGAAGTCTACAAATTCAAATGGGAACAATGGAGCTGCCACTGACCATGGGAAACGTCACCCACTGAATCGCTGTGAAAGAACTTCATGCTCTCAAAGCACTTGGATAAATCTCTAACCTTTGTGAGAGAAGAGTTTTAGGTAAACAGAAAACACCCTCAAGCCAAAAAACTGTTACTGGGCTTTGTACCTACAGAAGTGTAGGAGACACTGGCCTGTGATACACTCAGAGAGGTTGGAGACACCAGCCCAATCCAGAAACTGCTGGATTTGTGGCCCAGATTCATCCTTTTGAGGCCAAACACATTTTGAGCCTAGATCACAACTCATAGAATCCTAGCATCAAATGAGTTTGAAGGGACCCACAAGGACCATCAAGTCCAACCCCTGTCCCTGCACAGGACACCCCAACATTCACACCATGGGGCTGAGGGCACTGGCCAAATGCTTCAGGAATACTGTCAGGTTTAGCACCATGACTGCTTCCCTGGGAGCTGTTCCAGGGCTCCACCACTAGCTGGAGGAAGAACATTGTCCTCACGTCCAACCTAAGCTCTTCCTGCAGAAGATGTCCATTGCCGGGCACATCATGCCATCTCTTGTGGCAGTAGCTTCAGGAAAGTGTTGACATTTCGGTGCAGTGACTGAAACCTCCCAAATCTCAAGGACTTCTTAATTCAGTCCCTCCCTCCTTGTTCCTGCCCTTTGCCACAGAAGCCTTGAGGACCTTCCTTGAGGACCTGGTACAGTCATAGAATCATAGAAACATCAGGTTGGAAGAGACCCGTCAAATCATCGAGTCCAACCATTCCTATCAATCGCTAAACCATGTCCCTCAGCACCTTGTCCACCCGTCCCTTAAACCCCTCCAGGGAAGGCGAGTCAACCACCTCCCTGGGCAGCCTCTGCCAGTGCCCAATCACCCTTTCTGTCAAAAATATTTTCCTTATGTTAAGCCTGAACCTCTCCTGGTGGAGCTTGAGGCCATTCCCTCTCGTCCTCTCCCCTGTCACCTGGGAGAAGAACCCAGCTCCCTCCNACCTCCCTGGCCCTGCTGGTCACACCATTTCTGATCCAAGCCAAGATGCCATTGACCTTCTTGGCCACTTGGGCCACTGCTGGCTCATGGTCAGTCGCTGTCAACCAACACCCCCAGGTCCTTCTCCTCCAGGCACTTTCCAGTCAGACTTCTCCTAGTCTGGAGCTGCTCAGGGTTGTTGTGCCCCAGGTGCAGGACCCAGCACTTGGCCTTGTTAAACCTCATCCTATTGGTCTCTGCAGTTGCAGCAGGAAAGCACAAGCTGAGATTTTGGATGTTTGCTTTAAGCAGCAGGAGACCAGAGGAGGTGTCATGGAGTTAACAATGATCCCCCCAACATCCAGCTCAGCCACCCAGCACCCCGCAGCCGGTTACTAGCCCTCACCAAGCCTGAGTCACACCCCGGCCACCATGAAGGCAAGAAGGAGACCACTTTCAAAATTAATATATATTTTTATTGAATAGTTGCTCTAAGTGGGCTTGTGAAGCCACCCATAGAATTGCTTCTTCCATCTCAGCAGTGGTTCAGTAACAGTTATTAGCTTTGCAAGAGAAGAAAACCAAACAGAAGAGGGTGCATTAAAATAAATAGGTTATTTTTTTGTTATCTTTAAAATAAACTTTTCAAATAAATACTTTGGTTTATTCTTTCTTTTTTTTTTCCCTTAAAAGGTACAAGAGTATTGTCAAAATCCAGCCATTGGGTTATAAACATATATTACACCTTATAGAAAGGAACCCAAATAAAGACAGCCAGGAGGGATCTCTTTATACACTGTACAGAATGCCTTTGTACCAATTGAACGGAGGATAAGAGGCTTCGGTTCTTGGTATGAGACTCTCCTTTGAAGCCAAGGGTGATGGGTCTTCTAAGGAGAACGTTGTGCTGAGGACACCTGGGGAGGCAGGAGGCTGCCTGGCCGCAGAGCATCGCAAAGGCCTGAGGGAGTTGCTGGGAAAGGACGAGCGGAGGGGAAAAGGGAAAAGGAGAGGGAGGGGGACAAGGGGCTCCGCTGGGGCAGAACAGTAGCACAGGCAGGGACCAGCCGTGCCAGCTCCAGGGGCATCACACCCCTCTCTGCTGATGATGCCGTTGGGACAGAGAGGGTGAGAAGCCTCCTCTCCCGATGCCCAGGCTGGCTCAGCAGGGTGGGTTTGGTTTTTCTCGCACTGAAGCCCTTTGAGG
Source organism: Piaya cayana (assembly GCA_013389865.1). NCBI lineage: Eukaryota > Metazoa > Chordata > Aves > Cuculiformes > Coccyzidae > Piaya > Piaya cayana. Next base: position 24,199 of record WAAB01008442.1, read on the forward strand.
CGCTGCGGGAAGGTGCAGCAGGAGAAAGATCCAGTGAGACACCCCCTCACCCAGCACTCGCATATTCGCTCTGCCCCATGGAGATATTCTCCCCATCCACCCACCCTCCCTCCTGCCTGCAGTCCCCTGAAAGGGGGGCTGGTGCCCTCACTTGGGAGGTTCTTCTACACCGTCACCCCAAGCAGGACAATGGATCTCACCTGTGCAAGCTCCCACCCTGCACCCTGGGAGAAAGAGTCGACAAGAGATCCCAATGCCCACTGAGAAACACCCCAGGGCAGGCTGAGCCCCAAGGGATCGCAGCTCTGGTTTGCCCCACAGGGACCTGACGCTGACCAGCAGCCCCCAGCTGCTGCAAGCATCCCACAGGACAGGGTTCTGTGGGCTCCTTGAAGGAGATAAGCCTGAACTGGATCCTATTAAAGACCAAGGATGGTCTTTGGGGTGGGGGTACATCCCTTATCTGCTTTCCTCACATGCTGATAACAACAAGGTAGACTTTCCAGGAGCTGAAGACCACCGAGCTTTCTTCAGTCTTGGAACAGAGAGCAGGTGCTGGAAACAGCAAGTTTGGGGCATGGTGTGCTCCTTCCCTGTGCAGTCCAGTCATGCAAACCTTGCAGGAGCTCCTCTCACCCCTCCTCTCCTTCCTCTTTATTGCACTAAAGCAGTTGTTCATAAACCGTTATTCTGTGCTTTGGCATCTTTACATCAATCACGCTTGATCACCAAGTCGTCGGGTTCCCACCTGGGGATGGGGAAGAGGAAACTCTAGGGGACTTTAGGGGAATGTAAGCAAAGAGTCCCAAAGAGCTTCTCCCTCTTCTGCGAGGTACTTGGCTGGTTCTGATGTTTCTCAGGGGTGGGTGGGCGGCAGCCTAGGGGCCACTTCTGCTCTTCCACCAGGACGGTTGGGGAGCTGGGATGAGAAGGAGACTCCACTTTGGTCCCCAGTGACCCCTCCGCTCTGGTTCTCACATTTGCCAGTAGGGAAGGAGGGGAGCAGGACCAAGGAGAGCCTTGAAGAAAGCAAGCACCAGCAGGAGCTCCTGTATGGAGAGAGCTTTGGAGGGCTGGGTGGGAAGAGGAGGTTCCTGCATGGGGAGCAGAGCAGGGGGAGCTCGGGTCCTGCTCAGCAGCTCCTGCCTCCTGCTCCTTTGGCACCTGAGTCTCTATTTCCATCTAAATCTGCCCTACAGCCCTGTGTGTTTCTTGGCAAAGGAGCCCACAACTGGCAGAGTCACTCAACACAGACAAATGTTCCCTCACAAAGTGGATCCGTCCTTGTCAAATCAGGGGGGTGCATGGAAAACAGAGGACTCAACATGTTGACTCTCCCAAAGGAAAACCAAAAAAGACACGTCAGGACAGAGAGAAACCCAAACTGCCAGGACGAGCAGCTGCTAATAAACATCTGGAGCAGATGTTATCTGACTCACTACAGGGTGGGGCAGGAAAGGGGCTCACAACCTCAACCAAAATTGGAGTCGTCTCTGTGGGGAAACCAAATGGTCTGGCAGTCAGCGATGGGGAGGGAGCATGAAGGATCTAGTATGAAGATACTTGGAAAAGCTCAGGAAAAAAACAGGATCAGAGCCTACCCACAGCCTTCCTGACACCAGCTGAGCTCAGTGAACCAGAGCATCTTGGAGAACTTTTTGGCCTGTTCTTCCTGATGAGAGCAAGAAAAGGGAGCTTGGTCTCCCATGACTCCCAATGGAGTGAGAAGCAATAATCCCGTGTGAATCCACAAGCTCCTACAAACAGGTTAGGGGCCAACATCTCTGAACTTCTCTAGCTGATACAACTGATGAAGGGGTTGGAGAACAAGTCTTATGAGGAGCAGCTGAGGGACCTGGGGCAGTTTAGCCTGGAGAAGAGGAGGCTGAGGGGAGACCTCATTGTTCTCTGCAGCTCCCACAGAGAAGGTTGTGGTGAGGTGGGTGCTGGGCTCTTCTCCCAAGTAACAAGTGATAGGATGAGAGAAAATAACATCAAGTTGCACCAGGGGAGGGTTAGATTGGGCATTAGGAAAAATATCTTCACAACAAGGGTTGTCAAGCATTGGAAGAGGCTGCCCAAGGCAGATGTGGAGTCCCCATCCCTGGAGGGGTTTAAAAGATGGATCAGTAGTGGACAGGTACAGTTGGACTCAATGATCTCAAAGGTCTTTTCCAACCTAGGATTCTATGATTCTAAGAAGTGCAATGCCTAGTTGTGGCTTTGTATTTTGTGCTCAACACAATCAAACCAAAGCCCTGTGGTGGTGTGACCACCCCCAGTGCCCATCCAGGGCTCTCCTCCTCTCTGATTCCCTTCTACATGTCCTGTATTTCATAAACTATATCTTGCAAGTTTGTCATTTCTTGGAGATGCGGCATTCAAGAGACCTGGCCAGACTCCTCAGCCCTGCTATGGCATGATTCCCTGGGAGAAATGGGGCTTCTGCACTGACCCAGAAAAAAATCCCATTAGGTAGAAGTCTACTGGCAGGCGTCCTGGCCTTCTACCAGCTCCTGAAGGTAAATGTGCTGCAATAGTAGAGCAGGGCTGTGCCTTGCCATGCTGGTGCCAAGCAAAACTGGCTCCGGGGAGCTGCCATGTGGACAGCCATCTCCTCATCCTACAGCTCCAGCACTTGGGGGAGGTCACCCCGTGCTTGCATGACTTTGGAGGCCGTGAAAATGATGCAGCTTCACATGTTGAGTCATTCCACCATCAGGAGAGGAAGCAATGAATTGCAAAGATACAGAGGTGGTAACTAAATTTACAAGTGGGATCCGTTTGAAAAGGAGGAGAAAAAAAAATCAAAGTAGAGCAAGTTGGAAAATACTGTTCATTAGTTTTCTTTGAAAAGTTTCAATGAACTATTTCACAGTCTCATTCAAGGGAGATGGGTCCTCAAATCCATAGTGAAAACCAGACCTTTTCTAATAGAATCATGGAATGGTTTGAGTTAGAATGGACCTCAAAGCCCATCCAATCCCACCCCTGCCAAAGGCAGGGACACCTCCCACTGCATCAGGGGCTCCAAGCCCCATCCAACCTGGCTTTGAACCCCTCCAGGGATGGGGCAGCCAACCCTGCTCTGGGAAACCTGCACCAGGGCCTCCCCACCCTCACAGTGAAGAATTCCTTCCTAATGTCCCATCTTGATCTTCCCTCTTGCAGCTGAAAACAGTTCCCCAGGTCCTGTCCCTGAATGTGAACCAGAGCCCCTTCCCAGCTTTTCTGGACTGGAAGCTGCTCTAGGGTCTCCCCACAGCCTTCTTCTCTTCTCCAGGCTGAACAACCCCAACTCTCTCAGCCTGTCCCTGTACAGGAGGTTCTCCAGCCCTCAGATCATCTCCATGTCCTCCTCTGGCCTCGCTCCAACAGCTCCATGTCCTCCCTGTGCTGAGGACTCCAGAACTGGACCCAGTGCTCCAGGTTTGGTCTCAGCAGAGTGGAGCAGAGGGGTAGAATCTCTTCCCTCCCTGTCCCTGCTGGTCCCACTGCTCGGGATGCAGCCCAGGACAGGGCTGGTTTTTGTGCTGTGAGCGCACGTTGCCAGCTTGCATCAAGCTTCTCATCATCCAGCACCCAAAGTCCTTCTCCTCAGGGCTGCTCCCAATCCATTAAAATTTTTAGGAAAAAGGAGTTAATCAGCACCAATAGTAAAGTGAACAGAGCATTCAAAAGGAAGGGTGTCTCTTGATGGAAGTCTCTCCCCCAAACATCACTTGGAAGTAGGACACCAAGCAGATTTTGGCATATGGATAAATATGTTTTCAATATGTGTTCTAACCTCTGCCATAGGGACGTGGACTGAGTTTACAGGGATACACACACATCCTCTGAGGAGGTCATTGCCTTCAAACCCAAACAACTTCCAAGTCCAGGGCTGGCCTCAGAGGGTGAGCAAACTGCACAGATGTGGCCCTCTCCCTTCTTAACGTCAGGAGATCCTCAGCGTAACCCAGAGCATCACCCTGAATCCCTCGAAGTGGGCTCTCTGTCTTTGGCCAGAGGAAGCATCTTTCACCATCCCACCTCCGGGTCTAGATGAAAGCAGGGTGAGGATTTCAGTCACATGGGCACAAACTTCATATCAGGGATGGGATTCATCTCCCCTTCCACAGGAAACTAGGAGTTCGGTGTTTGGGTCCCATTTGAGTCAAGAGAGACAGGCACTGCCAGAACATAATTTAATGAATAATGTTTTTGAGCAGGATGAATCACCTCCTGGAACCACTTTTCCCTGCAACAGAGGGAGCTTGGATCGGCTGCGATTTTTAGATAGCAAATGTACAGAGAGAGGAATCCCATCCTGAAAGCCTACCTCCTGCCTCACCCCACAGCCAGCACAAAATCCTACCCTCGCTCTGCAAAGCAGCCAATCTGGAATCCTCCCTTGCCTCCTCTCCCGACTACCCAGGAATTAAAGGTCTAGGATTAGCAATAAACAGGGAAATCATCTTCCAGCAGGTGCAAGTGTACCAAGAAGCCAGACCTTGCATCTGGCACCATTCACAGCAGTATCATGAATATTATTAGTAAGAGACCTAGCCATCCTAACGATATATTTATATATACAAAAATAGATCCACAGAACTCTGCGCAAGGAGGTGGCTGAGAGACAATGACGGAGGAGCCCTGGGTGGCAGGGTCTTGGAGGAAGCCAAGGGACACATTGCATATATTTCTAAAGGGGAACCAATCGCTTCCCTCTGCGCTCACGCACCTCGGAGAAGGGACAGGCAGGCAGAGACGAGCACTCGGGCACCATCCCATCTTCAAAGTCTCCTCAGATGATGTCAGTGGGGTCACAACTGAGAGGTGATGCTACCTCTTTGCAAGAGGAGATAGGGCTGAGCCCAGGACCAGGAGGAGCTCCCCCAATGGCAGCAGTGACTTGGGCTTATTATCATCACAGCAAGGGAACCATGAAGCACGGACACCAAGTCAGGTTTCTGTCTGGTGTGCAGCTGGCCCAGCCCCAGGGCTTGGTTCAGCCCCATCTCCAGTTTGCTGCACAACACCCTCTGCAGAGCCGACAGGGTTTGTCTGTCAGCATGATGCTAGTGGTGCTGTGACACGCCAGCGGGCGAAGGAAAGCAAGGCAAGGACTCAAAGACAACTTTTGCGGGGAGGGAAGCTCAGGTTCCCACATTTTGACACTCGCTTCTGCTCTCGGCTTCCCTCCAGCCCAAAGCAGGAGCTGCAGAAACCCCTGCTGGGGCGTCTCCTCAGTCAGGGAGAGCCGTGTGAGTGGCAGCTGCTGAGAGGTGGGGTTGGGGGTTTTATTTTTAAAGTGAATTCAGTGCTGGTGGAAGGTACCATATTGGGGCCCGAGCACGGAGCCGATGCCTGTGGCATCTGCTCAGTGGTGGGATGGAGACCCCCATCCTGCCAGGATTTGTGCTCTGGAGGCAGCCCTTCAAGACACTGAGAATGAATGGCAATTTCAAACCAGCTTCTTGTTCTAAGCCAAATCCCAGAGGGGACCTTTCCCTCAATGCAGTCGGGCAGAAGCGAGTGGGCTGGGCTGCCTCCGATAGCTCCTTCCCCTGCCAGAAGGTTTCTAAAGCATCCCACACCTTCTCTTCCTCTTTGAGACAGAAAAAATACGATGCCACCTCATTTTGAAGCTCACTTGCTTCTTCCAGTGGCTTCTGAGCCCAGAGGAAAGCCACTGTCACTGGTGGGATCCCGCAGCACCCCAGCCCCATGGGGAAAGCAGACCCAAAGCCACGTGAGAGGAGAGAGGCCACCCACAAAAAGTGCTGGAGAGAGATAAAGGGAGAGACAAGGAGGTCTGGCTGCTGGAGGACTCTTGCACAGGGGATGCATCTACCTGCCTCTTCCTCACATGGGGAAGGACCACACCATGGGGCAGCAGCAGCTCCTAAAACCCTGAGAGAGCAGAGTCCTGAGGGCCCCCCGGGTTGCCCTTCCCTGCAGGACATGGCCAAGGAGAGAACCTGCAGCTCTCTCTGCCTCTCCCGAGTGTGCAAAACCACCGCTTCCCACCAGCTCGGTGCCGGCTCCCCAGCGCCTTCGTCCTCCCGAAGGCTGGGGGACCCCCAGTTCACCCGTCTCATTCCTGGGAGGTGATGGTGGGAAGGGGCGAGCGCTGCAGAGCGGAGGGAGCTGAAGGAGAAGAGGGACGGAGGGGAGAGGGGAAGGAGAAGGAAGAGGAGTAGAGCCTGCTTCTCCTCCCTGGGAGGGTCATACCGGCTTGTCCAGCGTCTTGGGGAAAGGCGTGCCGCTGGACGACGAGATCTTCCTGCAGACCGTGTTGGTGTGGCTCTGGCAGCGGCAGCCGGGTCGTTTCAGGCCGTCGTAGCCCCGCTGGCAAAGTTTGAGGCACCCCAGGGTAGGAAAGTAGCAGCAGAGGCAGGGCATGAGGAGAGAGAGGAAGCTCATGGCAGCCCAGCGGGCGCAGCAGGACCCCGGCCCGCAGGAACAGGGGTCGTCGGCGCAGGTGTCCTCGTCGTCGGTGGAGCAGTGGTAGAAGAGGCCCTTGACGCAGCAGAGACAAGTCCCGTAGTCGAGGAGGCTCTCGGGGGAGCAGAGGCAGCGCTGGTTGCAGAGCCAGCAGGAGGGGAGGCTGCGCGCGGCCGTGCAGCGGGGGCACTTGCATCGCCCGCACTCCTCGCAGATGAAGAGGTGGCCGGTGTGGAGGGTGGGCTTCTCCACCACCCCCTTCAACGGCGACTCCTCCGCTTTCAGCTCGCCAGCCCGGGGCTGCGTCCGGATGAGAGAGTGCCCGGAGTGGGAAGGCGTCAGGCTGCTCAGGAGGCGCTGGTCCGAGGCGGTGGTGCTTTGGGAGACAGAACTGGCCGTGCTGGAGTGGCTCATGTGCTGCTGCAAAGGTGGCATCTGGTGCTGTTGGCTGTGGCTGCGGTGCAGGTCCTGGAAGGTGGAAGACACCAGGCGGTCCTGGGACCACTCTTGCTTGTGCGGTGGCTGCGACAGGGAGGGGTTGGAGAGGGCTTGCTGGAAGCAGACGGCCGGTCTCTCCACGTAGTTGTTGCTGGCACGGATGGAGCGGATTTGGTCGATGGACAGGACCTGCTGGAAGTCCTCAGCAGGTGGGTCCATCGTCTCGTCACAACTGATTTCAGCCACACTGGAAGAGAGCTGCATTTCCAGGAGCCAGGAGACCCTGCGGCATCAGGGCACATCTAAAATTCCTAAAGGATGGGACAGGAAGATAGAGAAAACATCTGTGTTGTGGTTTATGATGGATCTATCCATCCAAAGCAGGAAGCAAAGGCTGGCTGGAGAACTCCTAACAAGACTGTTTCCAACAACCAGAATCAAAGTACTTCTGTGCCTGGGGAGGCTTGGGCTGGATGTGTCCAAAAGACAAGGACAGTGAGATCTGTCCCTTGAAATAGGTGGGCACAGCATCTTCCCACGCCCTGGGATGCTTCCAGAGGATTTCCCACCCCTCACCAGACTGATGGACCCTGTCTCTTCTCAGTCTCCTTCCCTGGGGGAAGGTGCTGGCCCTCCCTGAAGCAGGGGAAACATGAAGATGTGACCTATCCAGAGCCTGTGACAGAACTGGGAAGAGCAGGACACTGTTTTGAGGTTTCCCAGCACACCGCGAGCAGCATCCCAGTGCCGTACCCTGTACACGCCAGCGGCACAGGGATGGAGGTGGATCTGAACACATTGGATGTTAGGCAGTAGCATCAACAGATCGCAACTAATGAACCTGCAGACTCCTTCAGTCTTGGTCCATGCACAACCCAGCGACAGCCCCGTCCCCAACACTGAGAAGGTTTCTCTTCAACCCTGGCACCAAGCTACAGGGAAGCAGGGAGTGCAGCATTCCCAGCAGGCGAGCCTTGTCTTGCTCCTCGTGCCAAGGCTGCCATGCTGCTGTTTTAAGGCAATGGCACTTCCCAAGGCTGCATTGGTGCCTGGTTTAGCCACAAGGAAAGCCAGGGCTGTCCGAGGGCTGGGGGCTGCATTAGAGAGGAGCTCTGCGTCCCACAGCTCACCTGACCCTGGCAGGTTGGACATCAGCACCATCCCCAAACCCTTGGGCTTCCAGATACTGCTGCTGGCGTCCGGATGAAACCTCAGCGGGGTGGGGAGAGTGGGGCTGTGACGGAGCTGGATCCCTTAGGAGGAAGGGAGAGGGAAGCTTCCCACCCATGCTGCCTGCAAAAAGGAGCTGCCCAGGAGGACAGAAGCCATGTCTTGCACGTCAGACCCCAGCGAAGAGCTTTCCCCCAGCACTTCCAGCCCAGATTGCAATATCGGATACGCGCTTTCCGTGCACGGCCAACTTCCCTGGGACAAAGCCATTCTCCTTTGGCAGATCAAATGAGTGATCCCTCAGTGACACAGATATTGTCACGGTGCCCAGGCCCGCAGGAAGACTCTGTTTCAATAGGAAGCTCCCCACCGGCGTTGCACATGGTCAGCAGCCCAGGCAGGCGGCAGCGGCGGAGCCTTTCAACTAGGTGAGGGGCCACAGGTAGAATCTGCTCATGCAGCAGAGAGAGGCAGAGGGAAGATTGATTTTCATTAGCTAGGCTGACCTTGAAGAGCAGGGAAAAGCAAAGGCAACTTACTTTGACTGTTCAAGCAAAATCTGGCCTCTCCCATCCCCCTCCTTGAAAAGAAAAGGCAACGGATCTGCTTAGATTTGGGTTTTTCCTGAGCGTGGAGCCCACCTCCATATGATCTCAAGTGAGATGCTCGCCCCGTCCAAGGAGATGCAGACAGGGAATGAGTCACTCTCCCAGGACACCCACAACTGATTTGGACACCGGTTTGTTTAACAGAAATATCAAGGTGAATTAGGAGGGCACGGATGACCCAAGGAGGGATTTGCAAGGATGTTGCCAGGATGAGAGCAGGTCACAGAGTCAAAACACTCACTTGTGAGCTGAGACCTGAGCCCCTCACCTGGGAGGGTCTGACTAAAGCTCAAGGTGGTGACCTGAAGTCCCCCATACTCCTTAAGAGACAGGACACATCTCAGCCAAAAGCTAGGACCATGCTGAGAGCAGCCTCAGTGGGTTCCTACATGCCTCATAGCCAGGATCCTGTTGTGGGGTGGGATGGTTTTGGTGACGATGCTGATTTACACCTGGGAAAGAGCTGTTCCAGGTGTCCCTGTGCGCTGGGCATTAGGGCTCAGCCAGTGAGTCTCCTGTGAGGTTCTCGTGTGGGACTGAACCGAGGTGTGACCCAAAGAGAGAGATCGAGGCAGCGGAGGGTCCTGCTATGTTGGAGGCAGTGGAATCAGGAGATGAAAAGCACCCAAAGGACAGACCCAATACAGCTACACTCAGTCCTCTACACAAGACCTGGAGCTCAGGAGACCCAAGGAAACCCACAAGCTCTGCTTAGGCATGAGGAGAGGCACAAGGGGCACTGTGAGGAGGAACAGAGCCCCAGGGACAGCAGACAGAGAAAGGAGCTGACCATCCAGCCACACAGTGCATTGCAACCTGGACACTTAGGATCTGAGTCCAGGAATTGGACACAGCATCCCAGGCAAGACAGGTCCTGGGAGGACCCCAGCACTGAACTGGAGCCTGAAAGGCTCCTGGATCCCCAGTCCCCAGGCACGGGGGTAAGACACGGACCGAACCTTGCTGGCTGTGGGAATTAGCGGTCTCTCTGGAACCCAACCAGATGTGAGCCAGAGGATCTGTGGGTCCTCTAGTCCAGCAGGATGGGGGGAAGATGGATTGAATGACCAGAGTTGGCACCCGGCAACCATCCCCTCTCCCCGGGGGGGGAGCCCAGTGCCTCTGATTCACTCCCAGCCCTCCCTGCTCCAGTCCGATCCTGGGGTTGCCACCAGCCCATCTCCTGACCCCATCGCTCCAGCCATCCCTGAGGCACTGCGGCACCTCTCCCTGCCTACCTGCCCAGCCGGGGGACCGGGGCAGCGTGTCCCCAGCCTCCTCCTCCTCCTCACACCCTGCCTGCCAGGCAGGCATTGCCAGCTCCGGAAACCAGCTGAGCTTGATGGTCACCAAACATATAAAGTTCGTGTGATAATGGGCCAGAGGAGGCATCGTAAAAGCAAATGATTTACAGACTGGAGGTGGCTGCAAGAAGGGATGAGCTACATAAAGCACCCAGGTGGGAGGAAAGGGCTTTTTCCCTCTGGCAGGACCCCCTCGCTCTGGTCCAGGTACTGCAGGATGGAGCGGGGTGGCGGCAGGAGGCTGAACCCACAGTCCTGCTCTGCATGAAGCCCACGCATGGCCTGGATCCGGGCTGCACCCCCCGTACACAGCCCAGTGACGGCTCCTCCAGTCCCTGTATGGATCCGATTCAGATCAGTCAGGCAGCCCCCAGCACCACCCGCTGACACAGCCCACGGGTGGCTCAGATCCACAGTCCCACCGCGTGACACAGTCCATGGGTGGCTCAGATCTGCAGCCCCCAGATCCACAGGGTGACACAGTCCACGGGTGGTTCAGATCCACAGTCCCACTAGGTGACACAGCCCATGCATGTTTTAGATCCACAGTCCCACCAAGTGACACAGCCCACACGTGGCTCAAATCCGCAGCCCCCAGACTCACCAGGTGACACAGCCCACACGTGGCTCAGACCCACAGTCCCACCAGGTGAAACAGCCTAAGGGAGGCTCAGATCCACAGTCCCACTGGGTGACACAGCCCACGTGTGGTTTAGATCCCCAGCCCCACCAGGTGACACAGTCCACGAGTGGCTCAGATCCACAGCCCCACCGGGTGACACAGTTCACGGGTGGTTCAGATCCACAGTCCCACCAGGTGACACAGCCCACGCGTGGCTTAGATCCACAGCCCCCAGCCCCACCTTTCGACACAACCCACGCGTGACTCAGATCTGGAGCAGCCCCCAGCCCCACCACGGTGACAGCCCCCACACATCTCAGATCCAAACCTAAACCTGCACCCCCAGCTTCCCCCGGTGACACAGCCCACGCTCTCCCAGTACCTCCCAGCACTGCCGTGCATACAGCTTGTCCACCTTCAGCACGTCCCGGCCCCACCGTGCACACCCCCCAGCGTGTGACCCTCACCCCCAGCCCCACCACGTACACTGCCCGCATGTCCAGGACCCCCGTCCCATGGCGTGTGTGCGCCCTGGAACCTCAGCTTCATCACACGCTTATGGCCCGTGGGCATCCTGGGGCAACTTTACCCACATGTGCTCCACGGCCCCTGACCCTCCACCAAAACCCCACGAGCGCCGACGACTCTCAGTCCCATCACAAACAGCCCAGGTGCGCCCAACGCCCCCTGCAAACAGCCCACGCGTGCCCGGGACCCGTGTCCCATCAGCAAACACCCTATACATGCCCAGGAACCCCTCTGCAAACACCCTATACATGTTCAGGACCCCCCCACCAACACCCTATACGTGCCCAGAACACGTGTCCTATCAGCAAACACCCTATACGTGCCCAAGACCCCCCCGCAAACACCCTATACATGCCCAGGAACCCTGTCCCACCAGCAAACACCCCACACACGCCCAGGACCCCTCCCAAACCCCCCACTTGTATCCCCCTTCGCTCCTGCCCGCCCCACGCATGCCCCCTGACACCTCACACCCAGCAACCCTGCTGCCCTCCCCCTGCGTGCCCCCTACCTCTGCCTCCCCACTCGTGTCCCTCTGCCGCTGCCCACCCTACGTGTGCCCAGAACCGCCTAACAAACACCCCACTCGTGTCCCCCCATAGCTGCCCACCCCCCTGCCCCATGCTCAGCACCATCCCACAGCACCCATGACCCCCCTCATGTCCCCACCTACCCCACACCTCTTCCTCAATGCCCCACACCCTGCACTGTCCTCCAGCCCCCCTGCCCCTCACTCGTGTCCCCCTGCCCCCCCCACACCCCTCCCCCCCTAACCCGCCATCCCGCCCCGCCCGGCAGCCCCCTACCCCCCCCTCCTCCCCCCCCCCCCCCCCCCCCCCCCCC
>WAAB01008442.1:36309-53686 GCA_013389865.1 Piaya cayana
ACCCCACCGCGGGTCCATCAGCCGGGGGGGCGATGCTGGGGCGGTGGGGCAGGGCTGGAGGCTCGGGGCTGGGGGGCTGGGGGGATGCTGTGGGGCAGGGGTGGTGGGGCAGAGATGATGCTGTGGGGCAGGGTAGATGCGGTGGGTCAGGGCTGGCGGCTCGGGGCGGTGGGGCAGGGCTGATGCTGTGGGGCAGGGATGATGCGGTGGGGCAGGGGGGATGCGGTGGGGCAGGGCTGGGGGCTCGGAGCCGGCGCTGCGCGGGGGCAGCGCGGAGGAGGGGAGCGAGGGAGGGGTTTTCTCGGTGCCCGCGAGCATCTCTCGCTCTCCCTCTCCCTGCCGCTCGCTTTTCCCGGAGCTGGAGCTCTTAACGCTTCACCTAAGTGGCGTCATCCAGCAGAAATGGACCCGGCCCATTAGCGGTCCCCAGCGAGCCCCGGGCATCCGCTCCCCCGGTAATGACTGCGGCCCCTCCGCCTGCCCCGGGCTCCCAGCCCCGGCCCCCCGGAACAGACCTGACACCCCCCGGGACACCCGCACCCCACCCCGGGACACCCCTGCTGCCAGCGGCTCGTCCCAGTGACACGGGTACCGGTGAATCCTGGGGACACAGGTGGCAGTGATGTTGGGGACACAGGCATCGGTTGACCCCGGTGACACGGGTACCGATAAATCCCAGTGACATGGGAATCAGTTGACCCTGGTGACATGGCTACCAGCGGATCCCAGTGACACTGGTATCGGTTGATCCCGGTGACGCGGGTATCAGTTGACCCCAGTGACATAGGTATTAGTCGACCCCAGTGACACAGGTACTGGTGGATCCCAGTGACATGGGTACCAGTGGATCCCGGTGACACCGGTACCAAAGAATCCTGGTGACATGGGTATCAGCTGACACTGGTGACACAGGTATTGGTTGACCCCAGTGATACAGGTACCAGTTGACACCGGTGACACAGGTACCAATGAATCCCAGTGACACGGGTATCAGTTGATCCTGGTGACACAGGTGGCAGTGATGCCAGAGACACAGGTACCAGTGGATCCCAGTGACACCAGTACCAGTGGATCCCAGTGACACAGATACCAGTGAATCCCAGTGACATGGGTATCAGTTGATCCCGGTGGCACAGGTGGTAGTGATGCCAGTGACACAGGCATTGGTTGATCCCAGTGACACAGGTATCAGTGGATCCCAGTGACACGGGTACCAGTGAATCCCAGTGACACAGGCAGCAATGATGCTGGCGACACAGGTATCAGTTGACCTCAGTGACACGGGTACCAGTGAATCCCAGTGACATGGGTAGCAACGAATGCTGGCGACATGGGTATCGGTTGATCCCAGTGACACAGGTATCAACCGACCCCAGTGACATGTGGTTTCAGCTGATCCCAGTGACATGGGTATCAGTTGATCCTGGTGACATGGCTTATCAGCTGATCCCAGCGATAAGGGTATCAGTTCATCCCGGTGACACAGGGATCAACTGATCCCGGTCCCAGTGACACAGGTATCAGCCGATCCCAGTGAAATGGGTATCAGCCGATCCTGGTGGCACAGGTATCAGCTAATCCCAGTACGCAGGGTGGGCTCCATTCAGTCAGACACGCTGGGCAGCTGGTGTTGGGAGCGCAGCAGATTTAGCTGCAACATATCAACCATCAGGTTCTGGTCCCTAAATGGCTGAGAGACCAGGGAGTCACTTTCTCCCCTCTCACCTGCCTGTCCACTGGGCATCTCCGGAGGTGTCAACAGGAGCCCAGATGCCAACCATACCAGATACTACCAAAACGTCTAAACTCTACCTGAATCAGCTCCTGAAGTAGAAGCTCAGGGCAGAGAGGTTGGATCTTCCCTACTGAGACCCACAGAACCAGTTCATGCATATCCCCTTCTCCCCAAAATAAGAAACCCTTGAACTCAAAGTCCAAGCAGGACCTGGACCTTCTGTGCTGTGCTCTAAGGCAACAACCTCTGTTCAGGAGCACTAAAGGTCCTTGCGACACCCTCTGCCCCATTTATAAAGAAACTGGACCTCTTTTGACAATCCCAAAGACACAAAGCCTCTCCTTGATGGCACTGGCCATTGGCTATGGTCCCCATCACAGCTCCCACCCTCACTTTGCTCCTCTCAGCACTTCCAGGTTGGTCACCCATTCTTCCCAGAAGCCAAGCAACGTTACCAGCTCAAGGAGAGCCCGTCTGCAAGAAGGGAAGCTGAAGCCATCAAGTCCTCATCCATCCCAGCCAAGTCGCCAGCAGCATGGGAACCCGCTCCCCCGGGGCACGAAGGGTCTGCGGGCGTGAGAGCAGCCAGGGAAGAGAAGGAGCCTGAACAAAGGGCGTCAAACCAGCTCTGCCGCTTGTCTGTCGTCCTACCAGACGGGCATGAACCAGGGTGATCCCACTGACCTCAGTGGCTCCCTCCCAGATGATGCCAGCAGAAGTTTTCCTCAGCAGGGGCCAGTGACCCTGCTCTCCCGCGTGGTACCCAGCTGAGCCTCTCCGGGCTCATTTTTAGGCATTTCTAGGCTGAGCTTTCCTCCATCTCCACAGGATCCTACCAGAGACGCTCCTCCAGGAGGGTTTTCTCCAAGAGGAACAAGTCCCGGGCTGCATCCTTCAGCTTCAGCCCCAGCTCAGAGCCAGCATCTCTCTGCACTCCCACGAGCCCCTCCTCTTCTCCCCATCGCTCTCAGCTCTGTCTTTAAAGGCGCAGAAAGGAACCCAGTTGCCCAATTCCCAGTGACCGCCAGCTGGCTGCGAGCACCTGACTCCTCGAAAAGCACGTGTGATGTCCTCCCCTCTCTCCCAGCCCAAACCTCTCACACCCACCTTGAAGTGATTCAGGCTTCCCCTCCGCCGGCTCTCAGCATCCCTCGCGCAGCCTGCGTCGTGCTCAGCCAGCGCCGCTTTATTCCTCACCCGCTGCTGAGGGAGGGCCAAAAAGGCATGAATGCAGATACCGAGACAAGTGGGAGGGTGGGAAGCAGAGGGAGAATGGCAGCCTCCTGGCGAGTTATTGACCACAGCATCGCTGAAGAGGAGGGCTGGGAACTCGAACGCGTTTGCAAAGCGCAAAAGTTAAAGAGGCTCCCAAAGGAAGAGTCTGGGACAGAACCCAGGCAGGTTTTTGGGGAGTTTTTGGCTGCTGGAAGAGGGATGCGGTCCCCTGGTGGTGCCTGATACGAGCCATCTCAGGGGAAAGCACGAGACCCTGTTAGGTTTAGGATGCTTTCTCCCTGCATGGGGTCTGCAGGGGCAAGTGTCTGCCCTGAGCAGGGGGTTTAACGTCCCCTGGGGTGCTGTGACAGCTCTCACTGTGCCCCATCACCACCACCCCCGGTCCCTTCTCAGCCACCACCTGCAGCTGATCCCAGCTCCTCTCAACTGGCATTTTGGACTGACCTCACTCCTCCTCACACACTCCTCAAATACCCTTGGGATCCTGTCCAAAGGGACAGAGAGAGGAGCAGCTCCCAGGAGTCCCAGTCCCTGGCCTTACTTTAGAGGCTGTTGGCACATCGCCTGCCCAGGCCAGCTAAGAGCAAGGAAATAAAGGCATCGAGATGGCAGAAGCACATCTCCGCTTTCCCACCTCTGGCCGAGCCCGCTCAGCGGGTCCTCAGCCCTGCTGCAGGTCTCTGCCTTGAGAGGAACCCTCATCCCTGGCAATCTCCGCAGGGCACCAGCAATCCCTCCCTGCTTTCCTCTTTCCTGCACATCCCCAGCCCAGCCAAAGAGGTGGGGAGTGACTTGCTTGTCTTCCCCTCCTCAAAAAGTGCTTCTGTAGGTGAACACACACGTTGACAAACCCAAAAGAGCTGAACCTGGAACTTGAAAAGCGTAGTTGCAATTTCAAAACAAGCAAGAGAGCTCGGCATTGTTTTCTAGGCACGTTGTCCAGCCACCTCCCAGCCTGACCAACCTCTGGTCCTGCCTTGTGCAGACAATTAACCGCTGTGAATCAGTCCGGAAGCGGAGAGGAGAGCATCCCAGCGCAGGGCTGAAGCTGTCTGATCTCTTCTGATGCCATTAGCCAAGCTTAGGCACAGGGGGAGGGCAAATCCATCTTCCGTTAAAGATGATGCAGGGGAGGGAGGAGAAAAAAAAAAAAAAAAAGGAGGGGATGAAGAGAACATGCGATTCCCCTGATTAAATCAGCAAGAAACAATGAGGTGCTGGTGCCCTCTAATTTTTAGATTCACAGATTTTAGGGCCAGAAGGGACCGTGATGTTCATCTAGCCTGACAGTCTGGATTATGTAAAAGCCACTTGAAGTCAGACAGTGCCACAAGCTTTTTAGAAGCAACAGCGAGCGCTGGGGAACTTATTAAAAGGCTGCGACTCTCCTAGGGTGGAGGGACATGTGGCTCCCAGCACATGCTTTGGCAAGGAGGAGGCCAGGTACATCCACCCCACTGGGCTCAAGCTGAACAGACGGCAGCACTGGGGAAAGAAATCATTTCCCTTCCATATCACGCAGTTCCTTTGCCCAGCAAAGAGGGATAAGCAAGCAGGAAAGACGCCCGCCCCTCCTTGCGTTTTCCTTTTCAACCTTCTCCAGCCCCTGGAAAGAAAACACCCTACAAGGGTCCTGGCCCCAAGTCATCTCTTGGCCACGTTGGTGTCAAACCCCACTGTTTGCAGCGATGTCGCTTCATAGCAACCCGAGCTGAGCCTGACCCACCACGCAAGCCAGATCCTGAGCTCCTTACTCAGCCTGCAGCACCGCGGAGGTGTAGTCATTGACTGCAATGTGAGTTTTTCTCTGAAGATGGAGCCAGGCAGCATAAAACATCAATAAAGAGATCAGGATGTGTCCCTTTAATGAGCTGAGATTGTAACACGCTGACGGAGCTTGCCAGAAGCTGCCCATTCTGTCAGGAGGAGTAGATCCTGCTCGGAGAAGTGTTAAGTGGGTCCTGCTGACTCACTGATGCAGATGGCTCCGTCCCCACGCGGACAGCAGTGAGGCAGGAGGTGCCGTCTCGGGGGAGAGCATCCAGCGCGGGGGCTGAGCTGCTCCCCTGGTGTGTGAACCCAGCCAGGGGGAGAGAACAGAGAAGCAGATGTGTGGGGCTTTTCCCCACGTCCCATTGTGTACAGCAAGTGCCAAGCAAGTTGGGCGAAGCTCAGGGCATCCCAGTGCATCGACACCCCCTCCTTGTACTTCTGCAGTGGCTTTTCTTCTACAGAAAACATATTTGTCCCCACAAGGTCCCCTACCCTACGTGGATCTTTCTGAGTGGGTCTAGTGGAAGCCAGGTAAATGATCCAAGGGATGAAACACCTCCCCTAAGAGGACAGGCTGTGAGAGTTGGGGTTGTTCAGCCTGGAGAAGAGAAGGCTCCAGCAGAGAGACCTTAGAGCAGCTTCCAGCGCTGAAAGGGGCTGATAAGAAAGGCGGGTACAGACATTGCAGCAGGGCCTGATGAAACAGGACAAGGAGTAATGATTTTAAACTGAAAGAGGGGAGACTCACACTAGATGTAAGGAAGAAATTGTTTATGCTGAGGGTGGGGAGGCCCTGGCCCAGGGTGCCCTGAGCAGTGGTGGCTGCCCTATCCCTGGAGGGGTTCAAGGCCAGGTTGGATGAGTCTCTGAGCAACTTGGTCTGGTTAAAGGCATCCCTGCTCATTGCAGGGGAGGAGTGGATTGGAGAACCTGTAAAGGTCCCTTCCAACCCAAAGTGTTCTGTGATTCCGTGATCGTACCCACATCCACATCACCCTCCCAGCAGAGAAACCAAAGTCAGGACTTGAGCAGCCAGTGAGGCTCCAAGCATGCGATGGAGAGACCCTGACCCTGAGCGGGCACCTGAGCAGAGTGGCTGAAGCCAGACCATGCATTAGTTATAGAGACACTGGGGAGCCTGTCAACACAAGTATTTCCACACTGGGAACTTGTTAACTCCATCTTGTGGCCCCTTGGAGGGACTGGCAGGTGCCTGGGAGCACATTCTGCACGCAGTGTGGGCAGCCAACTCTGGAGCTGCATCCCTCGCACCAGACCAGCTGTGTGGGGTCCTTCCTTCAGCAGACAGAGGGCACAGAGCTGAAGGCTCTTCCTGTTGGAAACAGGCTGACTCTGCTGAGCCAAAAGCTGGAGGTCTGTGTAGGGTGCCAGGCGTAGGGGATGTGTATTTCCCTACCAAAACCCCATTGCTACACCCACCAGGTAACCAAGTACCAGAGGGTTTGCACACTCCAGATCCTGAGTGTCCCCAGAAAGCCCATGGAGTACCAGACTCTCTTGCCAGGCCTGATCCTGGATCCACAGGACACGTGGTTTTCATGCAGCCTGTGTCTGTAAGGCAAGTTCAGCCTCTGGTTTGGTGGGGACTTGATGCTCCCACAACTCTCTTTGCTGTCCCCAAGCACTCAGGGCCATGTATCTCCCTAGCTCCTGTACTCCACGCTTCCAGTGATGCTTCTCCACCGTCCTGATCTTTTCTAGGAGCAGCAACCACCCACTGTCCAGTTGAATGAAGTTTTGAGCAACCTGATCCAGTGCAAGGTGTCCCTGCCTATGGCAGGGGTTGGAACTGGATAGGGTTTAAGATCCCTTCCAACTCAAACCATTCCATGATTCTATGATTCTCCAGGCTTTCCAGAGGTCCCGGAGCGAGCTCCATCATGTCTCAGGTATCCCTCCTTGCAGACTCCCAGATGGCCTCAAGCTCCACCAGGGGAGATTTAGGCTGGATATTAGGAAGAAATTTTTCACAGAAAGGGTCACTGGGCAGTGGAACAGGCTGCCCAGGGAGAGGGTTGATTCACCTTCCCTGGAGGGGTTTAAGGGATGGGTGTACAAGGTGCTGAGGGACATGGTTTAGTGTTTGATAGGAATGATTGGACTCAATGATCGGGTGGGTCTCTTCAAACCTGGTTGTTCTATGATTTTATGTGCTCGGCTCTCCAAGCACCCAGCAGCAGATCTTCCACCTCTTACTCCCCTCCAAGCCTGTGCAGCCACCACGAGCATCCTTCCTCAGGAGCATCCTTCCTCACGTGGGTACCACCCTTCCCACTCCAGACCAACCCTTTCATGCCCTGCTGAGCAAAACTCATTCCTCAGCGATGGAGGCAGTGGTGGAGGGAGCACGGCTCCCCCCAGTTCCTTTGCCTTCAGCACTTCAAGTTCCCGTTCAATGTCACTTTAACTTGAGCGCGCGAGTGCAGAGGAGAAAGGCTTGGTATTAAATTGCCAATCTGGTCACATGTTGCCTGAGATTTGGCCGTAGCTAAGCAGCACCACCCCCGCATTCACTTTTTTGGCTGGTGACTCCTCTGCTCGGCGTAAGGCAGAGCTGGGGAAGAATAGGAGAAACCGGAGGGGGAAGGAAAGGATCAAAAAAAAAAAAAAATACAGCGAGTCATTGTGAATGTCAGGAGCTCCTCGGCTGCGGGTGTGACAGCGATCCTCCCCCTCCAAACTCGCTCCGGGTGAGAGCCAAAGAGAGAGGATTTCATTAGGATCTGGTAGCGGGCTATTTTCAGAGCTGACATCCTACCCACAGCTAAAAATAGCAGGTCCCCTCCACGCAAACCAGGGTTTCTTTTCTGTTAAACTTTAATAAACCTTAGCAAGGCTCAGACCTTGCTTTCTCCCCACACTTTGCTCCCTTGCTTGCTCCGCTCCCTTCCATCATCTCCTACTTTCCCTCCTTTGCCATCCTTCATTCCCTGTGGCCCAGGTGTCCTCTCCAATCTGGCCTGAGCTTGCAGAGACCTGAGTGGAGATGTCCCTGCGGTGGGGCTGGGGGCACCCAGAAGCAGCGTCCTGCACATGGACCCAGGCGCTCTGAGAGACCAAGCAGGCAGCAAGATCTTGAGCTACCCAAGCTGCTGACCTCAAGCATCCCTGCGGAGCCCAGCTCATCTCCCAGATGCTCATTGGAGCACCCTGAAAGGAAGGACCACCCACTGCACCCCAGGGAGGTGCAAAAGCGCAGCTGGAGAGGGGACAAAGCCAGCCCAGCTGAACCCCTAGGGCATCACCTGCACCAAAGGAAGATGCTTTGCTTTGGTGCCAAATGCTTGTGCAGGGAACTCAGGACAGGCCGCTGGATCAGACTCAGAGGGGTCACAGCACGAAGGTGTCCCACCTGTAGAGGTTGGCTCCAGCATTCGGACGCATTCACCTCTACGAGGGCTCTCCTAAAATCACCACCTAGCCTAAAAACCACATCCCTCCCCTGGGCCCTCGGAGCCACTGCTGCTGCTGGTCCTCCTCTCTGAGGGGCTGCTCACAATTCCCTCCCTTCATTAGCTCTGCCACCTCAGAGGTATTTATAGCCAGGCACCTACCCCCTCTTGCCAACTTTTTCAAAGACAACACAAAGTTAACTCCTTCCCATGCTCCTCTTGACTCCAGCCCAGCCTGGCAGCCTGAAATCCCATAGCTTGGAATAACCAACCTCTTCTCCTGGTGCAGGCACCTTCCCTGTCCCAGCCCCGAGTCTCCCACCTCTCTCCAGTCACAGTACGTGGGCTCAGTTGCTCTTAGGAGGGAGCAGTGTTCCACCAAGAAATGCCTTCTCAGCTGCCCAAACCACTGGGGTTTCATCCCAGAGGAGGATCTGCTGGTCCAGAGGAGGGCTATGAAGATGATCCAAGGGCTGGAAGATCTCCTGTATGAGGACAGGCTGAGAGCGTTGGGGTTGTTCAGCCTGGAGAAGGGAAGGCTTCGAGGAGACCTTAGAGCAGCTTCCAGTGCTGAAAGGGGGTCCAGGAAAGCTGGGAAGGGACTTTTTACAAGGGTCTGGAGTGACAGAATGAGGGGGAATGACTTTAAATTGGGAGGGGGAAGATTCAGACTAACCATTAGGAAAAAATTCTTCACAATGAGGGTGGGGAGGCCCTGGCCCAGGTTGCCCAGAGCAGTGGTGGCTGCCCCATCCCTGGAGGGGTTCAAGGCCAGGTTGGATGGGGCTTGGAGCCCCTGATCCAGTGGGAGGCGTCCCTGCCCATGGCAGGGGTGGGACTGGATGGGCTTTGAGGTCCCTTCCAACCCATGATTCAATGATTCTGTGATCCCTGCAGCTTGGAGCATCCCTTGTACCCAGGCAGTTGTGAACCTGACACCTGAGGTGACAGCCTGGCACACCATGGGGACATCCGGGATGATGGGGATCGGTTCCATCACCTCACTCTGGTGCCCACCAGCATGGGGGGACTCCGCTTGCCTTCTCCCTCTGCTCCGTGCCGGGTGAGCGCGGGCCCTTCGGAGGCCCTGGCTGCCAGCCAGCCAGCCATTTCCTGGTAATCTAATAGCTGCAGCAGATGAACTGAAAATGCATTTCCTGCCACTGTGCTGTAAAATTTTTATTAATGTAAGCAGAGAACGCAGCACTGGCTCGCACCGGCCAGGGCCACAGCGGGGCGGAGGGTGGCGGGGGCCTCAGCGGAGCACTTGGGGCTGGGGGACACAGGGATGGTAGCAGTGATGCTGCAGCAAGGTGGAAGTGGGGGGCTGTAGCCCCCAGCAGCAGGAGCACAGGATGGGGAAACTGAGGCACAGGTGAAGTGTGTGCTTGGCATCACACTGAGGTTGGGCAGCAGCCCCTCGTTGCCTCTGGAGGAGAAAGGGTCACTGTGGATGGGTTCTACAAGGTGGGCTCAGCAACCTCCCCAGTCAATCTCTTCAACCCCTGGACAGGTGTGTCCATGAAAGCCACCTGAGATGGGACTGCTGATGCTGTGGGTGATAGAACCATGGAATGGTTTGGGTTGGAAGGGACCTCAAAGCCCATCCAGCCCCACCTCCTGCCGTGGGCAGTGACACCTCCCACTGGATCAGGGGCTCCAAGCCCCATTCAACCTGCCCTTGAACCCCTCCAGGGATGGGGCAGCCACCCCTGCTCTGGGCAACCTGGGCCAGGGTCTCCCCATCCTCACACCAAGTTATTTCTTACCAAGATCTCATTTCCATCTCCCTCCCTGGAGCTGAAAACCATTTGCCTTGTCCTGTCCCTGCCCTCCCTGATCCAGAGCCCCTCCCCAGCTTTCCTGGAGCCCCTTTCAGCACCAGAAGCTGCTCTAAGGTCTCNAACAGCTCCTGTGCTGAGGACTCCAGAACTGGACCCAGGGCTCCAAGTTTGATCTCAGCAGAGTGGAGCAGAGGGGCAGAATCCCCTTCCTGGTCCTTCTGGTCCCACTGCTGGATGCAGCCCAGGACACGGGTGGTTTCTGGGCTGTGAGCATATATTGCCAGCTCACATTGAGCTTGCTCCAACAGATCTATCGTTTCTGGCTTGAAATCATCTCACCCTGTCCCTGTCACCTCCCCAGGGCACCGGTGGGTGACATCCCAGCTGAGAGGGGCAGGCGGCAGCACTGGGGTTGCAGAGCTGGAGCTCTTCATGCAGCCTTTTTCCCACTTGGAGCCTGTTCCCTGCGCCAAGGCAGAGCTAAATTGGAAAAACACACACAATGACCTCTTGTGGAATGTAGTATGAATATTTGATAGGTCTAATGTAATCATATCCAATCGATACAGGCAGGAATATCTCTCCTCCCCACCCCACGCTCTCACTCTGCCCTGTCCCTTCCTCTCTTTTCCTCTCTCTCCCTCACTCTCTCGTTCATTAATGCATTCTCCACTTTACATTATTTATTAACTTCCTTCCTTTTTTTTTATTTAGAAAAAATAAATTAAATAACAGTGGTTATCTTGAGGCCCCGCATGCCTAAGCGCTTTTGGGCCAGGCAAAAACTTTGCTGACCTTCTCTTGCTTCCTTGTCTTCCCCTGTCGAGAGAGGCTCTGCCCCATAGCTGTGACCCCCCCAAACCCCCATCCCTCGCTGTGCCCCAACACAGACCATCTCCCACCTCCCCACAGGCACATCCGAGCCCTAAAATCCCCTGGGCTTGTCCACCCCTTGCATCTTAGCACAGCAGGTGGTGCCCAAAACCCGCAAGCAAGCACCTGAGGTGATGCCTGGGAGGTTGAGGGTCTCCAGACCCACCTGAAGCAGGCTGCTCCCACCTCCAGGGAGGGAGTATTTCCTTTGCTGCCCCCAAACTGAGCACATCTGGAGCCAGTGAAGGGGGAGCAGGCGGTGGTCATGCTGGTGGTGAACTGATGCTCTGCTCCTGGGTCTCTAACCCAGCTCATTCATCCCTCACAGTGGTTTGCTGGAAGAGCTTCCTCCAAGACAGGCTTCAGGACTCTGTTGGAGAGAGGGGTGGGATGCCAATGTTCCCCAGCTGCCTGCACCCCTCCAAAAACCACCTTTCAGCAACAGATGGAGCTTGCCCACTCACTGGTCACTGGCACCTGGTGTGGTGGGACCCACAAGTGGGAGGAATGGGAGGCAAAGCAAGCAATAAGGAGGGGTCTTCTCACACACCAGCACCTCCAGCCCCATGTCCCCACTCCTCGACACCCCCAGAGCTGGTGACAGAGAGCAGCAGAGATACGTAAAGCCCTTTAACAGGCTGGGAAAGGTGAGGAAGAGATTGAAGCTCACTACATGGTGGATGAGAAGCTCAACGTGAGCTGGCAATATACACTTGCAGCCCAGAAACCAACTGTGCCCTGAACTGCATCCCAAGCAGCGGGACCAGCAGGGAGGGAGGGGACCCTGCTCCTCTGCTCCACTCTGCTGAGACCAAACCAGGAGCCCTGAATCCAGTTCTGGAGTCCTCAGTACAGGGAGGACATGGAACTGTTGGAGTGAGTCTAGAGGAGGCCATGGAGATGATCCGAGGGCTGGAGAACCTCCTGTATGAGGACAGGCTGAGAGAGTTGGGCTTGTTCAGCCTGGAGAAGAGAAAGCTTAGAGCAGCTTCCAGTGCTGAAAGGTGCTCCAGGAAAGCTGGGGAGGGGCTCTGGATCAAGGAGGGCAGGGTCAGGGCAAGGGGGCACAGTTTTGATCTGCAAGAGGGGAGATTGAAATGAGATCTTGAGGAGAAATGTTTTGGTGTGAGGGTGGGAAGGCCCTGGCCCAGGTTGCCCAGAGCACTGGTGGCTGCCCCATCCCTGGAGGGGTTCAAAGGCAGGTTGGATGGGGCTTGGAGCCCCTGATCCAGTGGGAGGTGTCCCTGCCCATGACAGGGGTGGGCTTGGAACTGAGGTTAGCTTTGAACTCCTTTTGAATCCAAACCATTCTAGGAATCTCTATAGGTCTGTGCCCTCCACTGAGCAACTTCCAGCAGGTCCTGGCAATGCAGGGGATGCTCCCCAGGGATATTGATTGTCTGTGCTGCTTTACCAGGGGTGGTCAAGCACAGGGCCTCTCCTGGCTGGCAATGACCACTCTGTCTGCCTTTGTACCAAGAAACCCTTACATCAAGACCCCCCAGCAGGGCTGAGAGCCCCTAGGCTGGAAAGCCTCACGTTCCTGTGCTTCAAACCAGACCCAGGGGGCCAGAAAGGCTGGGGCAGGGCCAGACTCTGCTGCAGGCAGTGGGAAAGTTGGGAGGGATGGGGAAATGGGCTGCACAGCATCTGGAACAGTGACCCCAGGGTGAGGAGGGGGCAAGGAGCAGGGAAGTGAGGCCCCAGGGATGCCCCAAGCGGGACAGAGCAGAGACAGGGGAGTCACCAGCAACCCACCACGGTCCTGCTGTCTTCATAGAATCATAGAACTACCAGGTTGGAAGAGACCCACTGGATCATCGAGTCCAACCATTCCCACCAATCTCTAAACCAAGTCCCTCAGTACCTCATCCACCCGTGCCTTAAACACCTCAAGGGAAGGTGACTCAAACCCCTCCCTGGGCAGCCTCTGTCAGTGCCTAACTACCCTTTCTGTGAAGAATTTTAACTTATGTCCAGCCTGAACCTCCTCTGGCAGAGCTTGAGGCCATTCCCTCTCGTCCTGTCCCCTGTCCCTTCGCAGAAGAGCCCAGCTCCCTCTTCTCCACAACCTCCCCTCAGGTAGTTGTAGAGAGCAATAAGGTCTCCCCTCAGCCTCCTCTTCTCCAGGCTCAACACCCCCAGCTCTCTCAGCCGTTCCTCATCAGGCCTGTTCTCCAGCCCCTTCCCCAGCTTCATTGCTCTTCTCTGGACTCGCTCCAGAGCCTCAACATCCTTCTTGTGCTGAGGGGCCCACAACTGAACACAGGATTCGAGGAGCGGTCTCCTCGAGGGGCAAGTCTAGACGGAGAATAACATCCCCATGAGGTGGAAAGGGAGAGATACCCTGATCCCTCAGGGCAAGGATTCTGTTGCAAAGCCCCCATAGGAGCCATGGGTCAGACCTGGGGATATGGGACATGGGTCCTAGTGGGGCTCCAACCCTGTTTGGACACAGGGAGCCACTGAGGTCCTGGATTTAACAGGCTTGGTCCCTGCGTAGCTTCCGCTTGACTCATGTCACCTCATCCCGCTCACCCCCAGAGGAGCATAATCTTTCCCCTCCCCAAATATCCACTCTGGGGAAAAAAGAGCATCCACCCCCAGCCCAGGAGGGGAAATTCTGGCTGTAGGAAGGTGCATCTTTCCCCTCCCTCCATGGGGACACATGGAAACATGCAGATGCTACTCCATCCCTGCAGAAGCACGTGGGCTGTCTCTCCAGAGACACCTCAGTCACCTCAGAGGGGACAATGTGAGGCAGAAGGTTTTATTATTTTCCACAAGTGGAAGGGATGAGAGAGCCTGGGAGAGGACCTGCTCTTCCACAATAAATACACCAGCAATGGGGTCCAAAGGAAGGGCTTGTCTTTACCCACCCTGGCCAGCTCCTTGCTTTCTAGAGGACATCACTAAGCACAGAAATGAGGAAAATAAGTAATTTCATAGTCCCTGACTCAGTTTACCCCTTCAGAGAAGTGCAATGGCTTATTCTCAGCCTGCAGTAATTTGGGAAGGACCCCTCCCTCTTCCATGCTACAGATTATAATGGTTTGTGTTGGAAGGGACCTTGAAGATCTTCTAATTCCATGCCTCTACCATAGGCAGGGACACCTCCCACTGCATCGGGGGCTCCAAGCCCTATCCAACCTGGCCTTGAACCCCTCCAGGCAGCCACCCCTGCTCTGGGCAACCCTCATCATGAAGAATTTCCTCCTTATACCCAGTCTAAATGTTCCCCTCTCCAGTTCTATACCCATTGCCCCTTGTTCTATCACTCCAGGCCTTCATAAACTGTTCCTCTCTAGCTTTCTTGTAGCCCCTTCAGGTACTGGGAGGTCGCTATAAGGTCTCCTGGGAGTCTTCACTTCTCCATGCTGAACAACTGCAAGTCTCTCAGCCTGTCTTCATACGGGAGGTGCTCCAGACCTCTGATTTCCTCGTAGCCTCCTCCAGACCTGTTCCACATTCTTCTTGCATTGGGGATTCCAGAACTGGACACAGTACTCCAGGTGGGGTCTCACAAGAGAGGAAGAGAGGGGCAGAATCACCACTCTCAACCTGTTGGAAGACCCCCAGGGTACTGCTGGAGGAGATGAGCAGCTGCTCTGCAAGATGCTATGATCCAAAACGTCTTCACCAGGGATCATCACGGAGCAGGGTAGAAGAAAGGTGATGGTCTGGCCATGACATTGGACATAGCTTCTCCCCCACCACCAGCATCCCCAGGCAGCTTAGAGGGACGTTTCAGCTAGGAATGGGCTTACAAAAATCAGAGGTTCCCCAGGGAAAGCCTGCCCAGATCCACCTAGGGTTGCCTGGAGGGAGCAAAGGACTGTTTGTCCCCAAAACAAAGAGGGCAGAGTGTCTGCTGCTTCCCCACTGACAAGTTTCCATGGAGGAGCTGCATTTGCTCACGATCACATCTCAAGAAACAGGGGAGCTCAGGGCATGGGGTTGGGGGAAGAACCACCCAGGGCTCCCAGAAAACCAGAGGGACATGATGCTCTCCCCAGCCACCCCCCCAGCTCACAGTGCTGCCATCACCCGTGTCACCGCTCCCCAGCCCAGGCTCCCACTCCCCTCGCTGCTGGGTTTTGCTGAAGCAGGAAAATCGATCCCGGCTGTCTGCTGCCGGCCAGACCTGGGCGGGGGGATCAGATGGAGGGACTGAGGGGAGGCAGGGGAGACAGAGAAGGAGCAGGGGACCCCAGGGGCTCAGGCAATGGCAGCAGAGCTACGTGGCAGGAGAAGGTTTGAATAGAGCATCTCCAGATGGTCTGGAGGCTTCACCCCACTGATGCAGCCCCCTCCTTGCAGCCCCCGCTCTGCAGACTCGGTGGTCGTAGACGGGAACCAACAGAGACTCCACTTTAATGCGAATCACTTACTGACCCCGCAGACAAAGATTGAAGGGAGGAAGCGTAGGGAAAGAGCTCCAATTAGCAGCATCAAAGCTTTATATTCTCATCTGGAAGGGGCGCCTGAGCTAGACAGGGCAGCAGTTGCTGCACCACATGGAGCTGGAGGACCAGGGGCTCCAGGACCCCCAGAACATCCCCACTCACTCCCCAGGGAAGACCCCCATGCCCACCACCCTCCTGCAGAGCGAGCAGCTGCACCACCCAGAGCGGACCCTTTGCTGAACACGTTGGGTGGGGAGAAGGGAGCCAGAGCAGGGAAGGGCCGAGTGCCTGCTGGGACTGAGGAAGGGGACGGGGACATTGCACCAAAGAACAGGCAGAAAGAGACCTCCTCCCTCAGCTCCTAGTGTTCTCCTTGCTGGACTTGGATGCCTGTCATGGTGCTCTGCAACATTTGAATCCTGGGTTCTGGTTTGGGCCTCTCACTTCATGAAAGACCTTGAGGGGCTGGAAAGCATCCAGAGAAGGGAACAGAGCTGGGGAAGGGTCTGGAAAACAAAGGTTGTGGCTGAGGGATCTGGGGCTGTTTAGCCTGGAGAAGAGGAGGCTGAGGGGAGACCTCATCGCTCTCTGCAGCTCCCGGAAAGGAGGTTGGAGAGAGGTGGATGCTGGGCTCCTCTCCCAAGTAATGAGGGATGAGAGGAAATGGTATCGAGTTTCCCAGGGGAGGTTTAGATGGGATATTTGGACACATTTCTTCACAATGAGGGTTGTCAAGCATTGGAAGAGGCTACCCAGGGCAGTGGTGGAGTCACCATGCCTAGCATTTAAATGCTGTGTGGATGTGGTGCTAAGGGACACAGTTTGGTGGTGGAGTGAGCAGTGTGAGGTAAGCAGTGTGACTTACAAGTCTTTTCCAACCTAAAGGATTCCATGGTTCTGTGAAATCTGCTGAGAGCCCTAGGAAAAACTGCTCCACAGCAGATGAGCAAGAGGCAGAAGAGCTTCTAGGATGTGGGGACCAAGACTGGAGATTTAGGAGCCACCTGCACTGCCTGGGCTGGGAGAAGTTCAAGTCTCCTGAATGAGGACATCAGCACCAGCTGCAGGAAGCAAATGGAACACCCCCATATTTCTTACTGTCCTCCTCTAAGGAGGGGGGCTCAAAAGATGTCTCCAGGGACACTTCACTGCTGCAAAGACCACTGCAAGCCAGTTTGTAACAGAAATGGTGGCTTCCTTGCCCCAGCATCACCCACCATGCCTTATCTCCAACACCTTTGTTCACCTTGCAGGTGTCCCACAGGGATTCATGTCCTGAGCCCACCCAAATGTGTTTCCAACCTTGGGGATTCTGGGGGACGAGGCAGGGTCTCACATCCCCCAGGGCCACTCCAACATCCCTGGGAAGATGCTCTTCTCATAAGGTTTCCAGGAATTTCCTGAGCTGATCAAGCCCCCATCGCACATTTCCCTTTCCCTTGAACAATGTTCCTGCCCTTGACAGTGTGCAGGGCACAAGACAACCGCACCTCCAGCTCCCCCACCCATGGCACACATTCAATATCCTATAAATGTTTGCCTCTCATGGACCATGGTAAGCGTGCATTCCAGTTTGGAGGGAGGGAGGGAAGACTTTCCAACCTAATGGCTTGTGTCAGGAGCATGGGATGAGCTCCTGACTGATTATTCCAACCCAGGAGCATCCGTTCTTTCTCTGCTCAGGGTCTGTCCCAGCCTCAGACATCACTGGAGGCCCACAGTGGAGCAGGATCTGCTTGGATGCTTCTCTGCTTGAGAAGAGCACGGCTCTCATCCCAGCCCAGATTCCTAGTGGATTCTTCTCCTCCAGGGTCCCACAGCCACGGGTGAACCATGGGTCCCTTAAACACCGTGTACCAGAGGCTCCAAAGGTGACACCAGGGCAGAGAGAATCTGGATTGCAGGGAGATGCCCTCCTTACAGACATCCTTATGAGGACAGTTACAGCAGAGAGAGAGGAGGGAGGAGGCTGAGGGGAGACNCCTGTTACAGCTGAGAGAGCTGGGGCTGTTTAGCCTGGAGGAGGCTGAGGGGAGATCTCATTGCTCTCTACAACTACCTGAAAGGAGGTTATAGAGAGGAGGGTGTTGGCCTCTTCTCCCAAGGGACAGGGGACAGGACGAGAGAGACTGGTCTCAAGCTCTGCCACAGGAGGTT
>WAAB01008443.1:0-18124 GCA_013389865.1 Piaya cayana
GAAAACAGTGAAAGCAAGAACATTCTAAATCAGTACTTCATTGTCAGAATCCACATGTGTATTTCAGCCCGATGCTCTAATATATCACAGCAAAGGTGTGTTAGTAGTTACTGGCTGATTTCACCACTCTACTCTGAGATCTATTCAACAGGCTTAATCTTACAAAAGAGCAACTAAAATCCCATCAAACCCAATTTTCAGGTTTTTTTTTCCTTTAACTATCAATTACCATGCAAAATAAATATACAAATGTAAGTTTCATACTGCCTGTAACTTTTTGGAGCTACTAATGGACCCCACACATGATTTTTACAGTGCCGGATAAGCATTCCTGATGGGGCTAAGCAGGTGAAAAATAAAATTCTATTCAAATCAGTCACTATTTCAGTAGCAATTTGCTTACTGAATTTTCTCTCTTCCCCTTACCCAAGCACGAGACCCGGACAAGCTTATTCTAAAGAGGTTATTTCAGATTAAACATAGGCAGTGCATTTGTGACCTTAAGCAAGGGAAGGAATGAAGCATACAGTACCATGAGAACACCAAAGGACCACCAGTCAGCACTCTGGTTGTGCCCTCGCCTGTTTACCACTTCAGGTGCCATGTATTCTACAGTACCACAGAAAGAATAGGCCTTCTTCTCTTGATCTACGGATTCTTTGCTGAGTCCAAAGTCTACAACAACAGCATTACAAGAACACAGCCAGTAAAGAACTTCAGGAAAAAAACAATATCGCATGCAGTATCTGAAAATCAAAGTGCTGACAGCTTTTGTTTGCTTGCTTTCAGGAATATTATGTGATTATCCCAGCTCTTCATGCAACGAGAAACTGCAGATATCCAGAGATACTACAGACAATTTGTTTACTACATACCACCAAACCCTGTAAGTCCTATTAAACTGATGATTTGCCATCAATGTTACTACTCAAAATAACTCAATATTTGAACTATTACATAGTTAGAGCCTTATGATAATCAAAAGTTCTCATTTTCTCCGTTTACTCCCTGCTTTATTCATACAAAAATAGGATACAAGTAGAAATGAGTCTCAAAGAGAACACAGTCTGCACAGTCTAGTGTTACTGAATGATGAATAAATAAAATCAGACTAAAAATAATTTTGTTATGTAAGAGAACATGGTTCTGCAATCTGACTCATGTTCAGTAAAGAAGTTTTGTACATCTGCTCACTTCACTCCCCAAATACTTTTTTTCCCTTGTTTGAACGATGCCATTAAATATACAAGTCTTTGACATTAGCCAAGCTCTCAAGACTAGGCTCCCAAGAGCCCCTTTTTTCAAAAGGGAAACGACTGCTAATCAATAATCCCATCAATTAGTACTTCCAAGAGGAAGTGAGATTTCAGGATTGAACCGGATTTAAATGTATCATGCACAACTTTGAAAATTATACATTTTATGAACGTGATTTCCATCACTGTTATTCCATCAGATACTTTGAGTTTTAAAACCTTCTTTTTCTCTTGGAATCTAATAGTAATAGCTATAGACCAAAACAGATAATGAAATTTATAATTCACAAGCACCATCTTCAATGTAATTTAAAGCTTTCAGAATTTCATAGTAATTTGTCTTCCAAACAGTCACGTGTTTTGTATATATAACTTCCTAAAATAAATGCATTTTAATTGTTCCTCATGAACATTGTTCTGCAATTTTAGATGCATTTACAAGTGATAATCCAGAAATGTAAAAGTAACATTTCAGCGGTCTTTTGTGCATGAAAACCATTTTACATCAAAAAACACCCCTGCCCCCTTTTCAAAGGCTCAGTCAGCTCTTAGCCTGGGTCTGTAACTTCTTCATCTGCAGTTAAAAAGCATTTCACGGTGAATCTCACATTTTAACCTGAACACTGGATAGTTTTAGTTACTAGCACACCACCACCTGAACTAAAACTCCTTTAAAAACCACATTCAAGGTCTGCTTCTGTATTTCCCACTACTTTTCTTCTATTTTCACCAGAGCAATGAGGATCTGCACTTTGCAGCGATATTGCTGCTAACACTGCAACCGGATCAATACAAATATTTGTCAATGCAAAAACCAAATTCAGTGGAACCTGCATGAACATCAGGGTCCAGTAAATGACCAAACCCATCAGACACAGCCTCTGACTTTCTCAAATACATCAATAAAAGTATTTAACGCTACAAAAAGAAATATTATCTAAGTCAGGGGTACAGATTTCTTATAAAGTCTGTCCCATAAAACATTTTTTAAATAGTGGCTCCCACACCCCCCAGCCACCACTACACATCTTAGGTTTGTAATTAAAAGCTTACAGAAACACATTCAGAAAGTGCTATACTAATAAGTGTTACCTACCTGTTAACTTGATATGTCCTGCTTCATCAAGCAAAATGCTGAAAATTAAAATTCACATTCACCAATACACATAAAGAGGAATGTTTACATACAACATTTAAAATACTATAGTTAAAAATTTTTATCTGCAGATTATAGTATTCCATTGAAATCATCGATATATTTACATTTTATGTTCATTTACATAGTCTAACAAAAATTTATTTTTTTTTTTTACATCACTATAGTGGAAAATGAAAAGCAACAAGCAAAATACACGTAATAGTGGTAAAATACATTTTACTTTACTTTTCTGGCTTCAGGTCCCTGTACACAATTCCCAAGCTGTGAAGGTGATCCAAAGCAAGGGCCAGTTCTGCGAGGTAGAATTTCACATCTTCCTCTGTAAACATAACCTAATAAGAACTGTATAGATTTACCTTCTGATCTTGTCTTCAGTTTTTAAAACTGCAATCTAAAAAAATAGTCCTGTCTGCCTAAATTCCAACATAAGCTTTTAAAGTACTTTATGAACTCATAATTCATTAATTAACCAAGCAGAAATTATACACTAATACAGGCTAATCATCACACACACAAAAGAACTACCCATAATACTTAAACAACTTAGAATCATAGAATCACCAGGTTGGAGGAGACCCACCGGATCATCGAGTCCAACCGTTCCTATCAAAACTTGCTGCAGAGCATTAGCTAACTTTTAAGGTAATAAATTTCATTGTGATATTTGGTGCTACTGACCACCAGTGCTCCTGTTGCCACAACCCTATACAGACTGTTTTCGACTGCATCATAAAATTTGGGATACGATTGCTGTACCAGGCGACCATCTATGTGAATTCACATTTCAAATATTTAGGGGAAAAGTAGGTACAATTTAGAAAATAAAGTATGCAAAATCACAGAATCATAGAATCACCAGGTTGGAAAAGACCCACTGGATCATCGAGTGCAACCATTTCGGTGAAAATAAAATGTGAAAATCTGCAGTGGGAGTTGAAGAACCTACTCTGCTCTTCTGAGAAGCATGAAGAACCCTAGTGAGAAGCAAACACTGACTGGTGTTGCATATAGAGCACTGGAGAGTCAAGTTTCTACCCCAAATTCTCAATTTGAATAGTTTCTAGTTTCATATACAAGAATTGTACCTGCCTTGCCCTTGTCATGTTTTAACAAGTTACTGGAGAGGCTGGTAATCTTTATACAACTGGAAATAAATCTGTGGTTTAAGTGCACGACACCAGGAACAAGGAAACAGCCATCTCAACGGTGGTTGGCTAAGGAGACTTAAATTCAGGCAACTGGGCTTATTGACTCACCAGAACATGGATGTGGTCTTTGAATCACATATGTGACCTCTTCTACTGGCAAGAGAAGTACTCCTGACTTCCACAATGATAAGTATTAACATTGCATGAACAATAAAGCTGTCATGCTACATAAAGTTGCACCTTGATAGTTAACAGAGCAATGTTGTTGTTGGTTTTTTTTATATATACACACAGAAAATCAAGGGGAAACCCTGGCTATCACTACTCCTTGGAGTAGCCAAAATGCAAACCTCAGAATGCAGTGATGCTAAATTATAATCTCCCAATAATAATTTCATTTAAAACTGCTTTCTCTGTCAAATTAAACACGATGCAAAGCAACTTCATTAAACGTTACCAGTGAAAACTTCGCTTTAGACTCATTTTGCTTCCACGGCTGCGACTCTCATATTCACATTAGAATTTAAAGGCTAACTGATGTGTTTTAATAACCTCATACTAAACCTAATTAATTTAAAATAATCCTTGCACGGAAAGCACAAAACGCCATGGGGAATTTACCCTCCTGTGTATTGTCCACTGTCTTTCATCTACCATGTACTTTTGAAAATACCTTGTCTTCCCAACATAAAATAACACTCGATTTTATTTTTCTTATCTATACACACAGTGGGCGTTTAGAAGTCACCACAGAAGGCAACTGAAGTCTCCCAAAAAATAGAAGTAGAGACTTAACAGTAAGAAAACTTGACAATTATTAGTTCTTTATTCCCAAAGGGAATACATACCTCGTTCAACCACCCAGCTATTATTATTATGGATAGACTTGCATCCCTTATTTAAGAACGTTGCATACTCGGCAATCCCAGCTGCATTAGTGGAAAAGAACAGTTCTTCCTGCTCTACCAGAATTTCCTCTATAATTAGACACCCTATACCAAAGCAGAGATTGACCTCTTTCTACCTGCTGTCCCAATAACACTTAACAAGTCAGTCGGTTTCTTTAAGCTTTTAGCCTCAAGGTTAATTAATTGTGAGCTCGATTCTTAGACACAATCACCGTTTCGCTAGGGTCAGCTATTTATAAAAAAGGAAAAGTAAAAACCTTTTAAATTTTTCTCTCTTTTGCCTGTTCTATTTTTATTAAAAAACATACAGGAAAAAAACACCCCTAGCTTAATACTGGGGATAAAACCACCCCCATGTCACAAAAAATCAGATACCCAGGTTTCCTATTTAAGAAAGTGGCTTTTCCTGTGCATTACCAATATAAATGCATTTACACCAGGGAAAACACTGAAAAGCTCTCTTACTGTGAAGCTGCTGAGAAGCTGCCATTAGCAATTTAGATCTTTATGAAAGGTTTACAGAAAGAAAAGCCTTATAAACATGTTCATAATACTTAAGGTAATATATAATAAATATTTGATGACAAATTTTAACCCAGGAAAAAAACCACCAGGCTGCATCGTAGTCCCCTTCTCTGAAGCTCTCTCTCCAGCAAACAAAAATAGAAACGAAAAATTGAAGTTCCAGAGGCGTGTCAGTGTTTGATGAAGGGGAGTGGTCTCAAAAACGCTCCCTGTTCACACTTCGTGAGATTAAGCACTGGGATCTGCCTGGCAGCATTATCAAATTTTACAATGCAGCAGAAAATCTGTTAGAGATGAGGCCTTCCAGGAGCACCTACACTGACTATGAGCAGGAGAACTACACATCCTCTTCTTTTATTGCTAAATCTTAATTTACTTCAGTTAGGTTTCCAAGCAACAGAACATTTTTAGACAAAAGAACTGTACTTTGCAGATATCAAATGAAAACTTAGGTTACTCATCAATACATACGTTTTCCCTAAGAGTGTAGAATTTATTTGAGAACATGTAAGGAAAGCCCAACTAAGTTATCAAAAACTTGGCTATGACAAGAAATATGAGTGAAATGGCCACAGAAGTTAACCCTCCACTGTCAAAAAATAGCTCTATCTAACACTGAATGAAAATAAAATATTAGGTGCTTACCTCTTTGGATAATCGTGTGAATACATCTCCTCCCCTGAGAAAATCCAATATTAAATATAGCTTCCCTTCAGTCTGAAAGGCTTAAAAAAGAAAAAAACCAAGAACGATAGTTGTGTGATAGAAATGATCTACAAAACAGATCTAAATGCTTTTACAACTTGGAACTTTCAGTGGAAGGCGATACTTTTGTTATGGAACTGAAATAATTCAGCAAATTCCATTTTGTTATGGAACTGAAACAATTCAGCCACACGTGAGCTAATCTATTGAATGACTACTTGCTTCTTCCCCGAAGACTATCTTAGTCATAAAGCATCATTAAAATACTGCTCTCTTATTTCTCCTCTGTCAAACAGGGAAACACCATGAGCACGAATTACTCTGCTTTGGTTTTATTCAATGAAAAGTACTAAAAATTCTGCAGAACTTGTAAGAATTTTCCAACTCTTTAACTTCCAAAGGACTTAACCTATAACTTCTATATACATGTGTATTTACATTCCTTTTTTAGTGCTGTCAGTTCAAGTTGCTAGAACCTAATTCAGAAACTAAAACAGACACCACAAAACTGAGAAAGAGCAAGATCAGCTATGTCTTCAAGTAATTAAATAAAAAGTAGCAAAAACATAATACCAACCATAGTGCAGTTTGACGATAAACGGATGATTTACTTCTACTAATATATCTCTCTCCATTTTTGTGCGAACTCTATCCCGAACTGAGGGGAGAAAAACAAAAAGACTTCTATGAAACAAACGTATGATACAAATGGAACCAAAATTACCATGTGGAAAGTCTCGCTGCCTGAAGAAATACTTCTTGTGACCTTATCTGGTTTTAAGTCTCCCACAAAACACAGGTTTTCAGATAGCAAAACTCTATTTTGTTTATTACCTGCTTACTTTTGGTCTTATTTTGTTTTCCAACCCAGCCTAATATTTAGTGCTAAGCCATATTAAGAAAAAAAAGCTCACATTTACCTTTCCTGGCATGAAACTCTGAACTAACTATCTGCACTCCATCTATTTTCTGTCTCTTAAGATTACTTTTTGCTCTTGGACTAGTAAGACCCTAGTTAAACACAGTGGAGCCGCATCCATTAAAGCATCTCATGAAAGCCAGAGCAGCAAGTTAACTTGCCACGGCATCTACAACAGGAGGGAATGACTTAACCATTTTAACCATAGTCTAATTCCAACTTAACCAAGGACAAAAGGAAAATTGGTTTTGAAATGAATTTTAATATAACGAAAAGACTAAACAGAATTAAATAATGCAATCTTAAACTCTGTAGGAGTACTTTTTACCACATAATTAAAGTTCTCTGGTCAGATTTGATGTAATTCCTAAACATGAACTTACAAGTTATTCTAGAAAAAAGCTACTGTCAGAGAAGCATTATGAAGTCACTGAAAATTATCTAAGATTTACAAAATTCTTTTAAAAAGAACTATGCGCAGGACTCATTTAAGAGATACAGCTGCACTGAAAACTATTATCTAAGGTTCCAGTTCCAGAGAGACACGTACCTTTCAATGAAGCTTTTTTCAATACTTTCATTGCATAAAGTTGCCCAGCATCAGGACCAATTATCTTTCGGACAAGGAAGACCTGGCAATATAAACAGCACTTCAAATTACTGCTAAAAATACTCTGTGTAAACTTGACTAAAACCCATTACTACGTATTTATTTTACCTCTGTTAATACAGACAAGGAGATAGCACATCCCTGGTCCCATCCCATTCCTCAAAAACTCTGAGGAATGAAAAGAGGCCAGATATTCACAGTGAGTCTCTTTGCACAGGCAGGTTTAGTAACAGACTAAGAAACTATCACAAAGAATCTGAAAACCTCCACTTAATTCCAGACAGCTTTTAGTGTTCTCCCCTAAGTACACATGTTTAAAGGAAGGGAAACTTGCACTCCTTTAGTCAGAGTAGAGACACACACATCCCCAGGCTCTGTGAAGTATTCAGATTGGTTATAACCTACACATTCTTTCCTACAGAAAGTCATTTAAGTAAGTACTGGCAAATAAGCACTACAAAAGTGTTTGTTGACTTTCTTGGAGAATTCTGCCTGGCCCGCCACCTCCTAAGAAATTTCTGAAGTTTACGAACCAACTCTTGATACAACTGGACTCAAGCACCTCAAAGGTCTTTTCAACCTAGCGATTCTATATGTAACAGGCTGTATTAATGAATGAATTCTGTGAAAGGGGTGAGACGAAAGCAAGGAAACCTCACCGTTTAAGATCAAAGCACCCTATCCCTCTACAAGAGCAGCTCCAACAGGTTTTTCTACTCTTTTATTTCCACAAGTTTCACAGATAGCTGGAATAACTTGACACTAAGAAAAGCACAATATTATTTAGAAAAACGCAGTGCAAATACCTGTACCTTTTCTGGCTAATACTTTAGCTACCAGGCCTTCCAGTTCACAGAACTGTTTAGTACGTGCTTCTGTTTCCAAGTTATTGTATTTACAGTAGCAATTATTAGTTATGAGGCACATTTGGATAGGAAAAAGTGTGCAA
The DNA here is from genome assembly GCA_013389865.1 of Piaya cayana. Classification (NCBI taxonomy): domain Eukaryota; kingdom Metazoa; phylum Chordata; class Aves; order Cuculiformes; family Coccyzidae; genus Piaya; species Piaya cayana. The sequence continues at coordinate 8,180 of WAAB01008443.1, forward strand.
GTCACAAGAGAATGACAAGAGATACCCAAAATTGCCTCTCCGATCTTGCCTTATTCAGATTGTCATTAACACTAGATTTGTTTTCATATATACTTTGATAGAAATTATCAAATTTTTTGAAAGTGTTTTTTAAAAATAATCAAATACACTTGTCAAATTGTCCATTCTAGGATCAGAAATTCATACACTCTCACAGACTAAATTGTACAGGGTTGGAGAGAGGCTGATTTTACTTTAAGCTCCAGTTAGATGACAAATGCCATCGTATTCCATGATGGTCAGATTGTTGTTTTGTTCAAGTTTTCCTCAATAACTGACCGACAACTCTTCTCTCATATTACACAATGTTGATGCTCAAACAGTAACAGGAGTAATTTAAAATCCAGCAGATCAGAAAACATCTGCAGATTAATGCACTCACAATTGTATAAGTAAAGCTTTAACAAGCACATACAAATAGTTTAGTGCTCAATAGCTAGCAGCTTGTGATAGCATAAGGAATACAGACTAGAAATTCTATCTAATAAGGACAAAAATAGCTGCTGCTGTGGAAACTACTCGAGCACAATCCATTTGATTTGCGGACAAGGCCTCCGTAACACCACACCTTGAGGAGATGCAATGGTCGGGTTTTCAATTACAAAGCAAAACCAAGATGGAAAAACATTGTACAAGGTGATCTGCAATACACAGAAGATCCTCCACGTCAACCAACTGTCAAACTGGACTGGCAATTTTCTCCAAAACAGAGTCGTTTCCACAAGCCTATCAACCTGCACTTGGCTTTCTTAGTTTTACACCTGACCTTGTAGTATTGTAGAAATAAGGGANGTTCAAAGCAAACAAAATACAACAATGAACAGGCCTGAATTAAGCAACTCTCGTTAGAAGTGCAGGTAAATGCCTGCTCTTTTCTTCCTTTTTTTTTAAATACTTACAAGTCTAATAAGACATTAAAGAAAGCAGTTCAAGTGAAGAGCTTTCCCATCCAACCAGTCTTAAATAAATGCACCTAAGTTTCTAAACCGAAGTGAAATTCTCCAAGAATGCTCGTTTTCTTTTGTCATAAATATCAGACCTACAGCAAAGATGGACTTTCTAACATGAAATACACAATCCTCCTGTGCTTCATCTCTGCTTTAGCGGTCTTTCATTTTCCCAGTGATCATTCCTCTCATCTTTCCCTTTCCTGAAATAGTCTTAATGAAAGCTAAATTGAATTTCATCATTTTAGGCAATTATCGCTCTTCACAGTAGCAAATAATAAATGGTCATCCAGTTGCAGCTAAAGGAATTTATGCTCTCCAAGCGATGCATGCAAGATATGAGTCATCATCTTAAGAACTCAGCACATTCTTGCATCTAACAGAAGAAAATGCAGCTCTGGTGTGGAGATCTCATGGAGAGAAAACCTTGTGTGGAGATCTCCTTCAGAAATTCTGAGGGAGGTTAAAGACTTCATGTTCTGTTGGCTTTTTCCTGTTACTCTCATCTTTATCAAAGCAGGGCAGCGCAGATGCAATTGTGAAAGGGCAAACATTTATGATGAAAACAAACCACATGATGCAGTGCAGCTTTTATGGTATTAGAGAAGCTTCTGTGAGCCAAAACAAGCAAAGGTGTCAAAATAAACACCCATGAAACTACAAAATTGGTGCTAAGGTCTGTAACAGCAACCCCAGCGAACATGCAGAAAGGGAGCAGCTCCCCTCAAGGGCCAGTTCCTTCTACCAAATATGTAAATACTCCGTTTAGAAGCCTTTTTACTTCACCATCCTGACTGGCATTCTTTAACACTATGAATCTCTGCATGAGAAAAGATCTTCAGGAGTTCACCTGCTCTTCTGTTTATCACCCACCTTGATTCATTAGCCAGTGACATCACACGCGGTTGCTGCGGAGACTGACAGAGTATTTCTAAATGCGAGCCGAGGAGAGAAATATTTGCCGTGCAAACAAAGAACAACTTGGGAAGTATGAAATGAGTTATTTTTTTATGAAGTGTTTTACTTTCACAAAAGATGTCTCTATAATTTCACCCACTCAAGTATCATTAAAGTACTAAAAATTGGCATGACTGAAATATAAAAAGTCCCCTGCATCATCAACAAGAAATGAGCAGGTAAAGAACCGAACAGATATATGTGTGTGTGTATATATATATATAAAAGGCAGCATAATTTTCATTTCTCATTTGGTCTTCATGAACTGCAAATTTGGTTATCTTTGTGCTCCGCTTCTCGAGCAGCAAGTCTGTCTCAGGACTCAGGTATCAGATCTCACCGAGCTGCCCTGCACAAGAGGGAACTCTTTCCAGCGCCTTCAACAGTATCAAAAGCCCTGAAAGAAATGACGCAACCATTATGGCTTTGTGCCATCTCACTTTGTTACAGCTTGACTGGAACATAGCTCCAAGGACCTAACAAACAAGCTCTGCAACATTCGTCTGGTTTAAGTACAGTGAAAGATTGAGACAACCCACTGCTCATCTTTCCTTGCTACCTGTACGATGACACTGGCCATTCACCTATTCCTCATCAGGAAACGTCCAAGCACTGTGTCTTTCAACCCCAAAGAGTTTATTTGCCAAATCACTTATTTAAAAAGCTTTCATTACAATACAAAGCCGTGGCTACAGCTGGCAGCAAGATCTACCTGATACCTTCTTCCACGATCCTGTTCAAAAATACAGGGATGTGTGTGTTGAAAAAATGATGGGCAATTTTGCCATGCCAAGTCCTTCTTCCAAATGAACTTATATCAACTACATCTTTCTACTACAAAGAAAGAACAGATGACAGTGTAGTAGGAGCAACATGAAGCACTCTATGAAAGGTTCCAGGTTGGACTGAGCATTTTTCGAGGTTGGGGGATCCATAAATGCTCTCTCCAGCACACAGAATCTGCTTTCCATAAAGCAAACCTTCCCAGACCAGGCACAGCCCCTCCCCAGCTACTAATTTTCCCCTCTGAGACTTAGAGCTTCTTCAGATCTGGTCAAATAAAATGATGGGTTCAAAACTTAAAAGAGTAGGCAACACATCAGGTATGCTTCAGAAGGAAGTCATGCTAACGAGCATCTAAACCAAGCGTTATCATGAGTACTTACATGGTAGGAATATGGTTCACCTTCTTCCATGGGCTCATCTGCCATTTTAAGGCCATTTAGCTGGAGAGGACGAGGGAACACAGAAAGGAAAAAGAAAAAACACCCAACATTAAGACCTAACAATTTCAAATAAGCAGAGACCATCATTGGACTGATTTACATTTCAGAGCGCAAAAATGGAAACTGGCGTTCTTGCTGCTCTAATTTAAACTTCAATTTCAAACAAACACTACTACTTAGCAGTTATATTTAGCATCTCCCTTATGTATCATTTAGCATATCCCTTCATAAATGCCATTCCATGGTTATTTAATTGGAATTAATTTAAAACTCCTTCTTTAAAAGCTACCGGCACCATCCGTACAAGACGACACTAATGCAAAATTCTTCTGTTACGCACAAAATTTATGTTGCACTTGCTTTTCCAAATCCTAAACTCTGCTGCTGAAACTTCATTTGCAGTTTAGAGAGAATAAGTTCAAAAGCGATTTCAAGTCTTTTGGGGGCGCGGGGGGAAAGTGCAAGACCAGACAGAATGGAAAATACACACTACAGAATTCTTATGCAAAAAAAAAAAACTATTTCCTTAATAAAAATTAGATTCCTCTAAAAATCAAAAGTTATTTAAATATCTAGCAAATCGAAGACTCGAATTCTAACAAAGTACTTTAGAAACCATAGATCTGTATATTACAATATTTGTGGATTAATTTCAAACAAAACAAGATATACGAGCAAAAAAAAATGTATGATGTGCATCTGGACAGAAGCAAATAAATGATTTGCTCTTAAACTGAAGAGCACGACACTTGCTAGCAGCTGCCTACCCCCTCTTCGACTACAGCCAAAGGTTCCCAGGCTCCCAGTTGCACTAAAAAAAAATAGAGTTTAGTTGGGATTTAATCTCTCGTTAGGTAACAAACAATGCTGCTTAACGACTGAAACTTAAAAACCCGAATCAAACAGAAACACAAAGGACACGCTCTATTTCGACATGCAAAGCATTAATTAAAAACTGGAAATACCTGACAAAATGGGTGAACCCAATTATGGATTTTGCTAGTGATAACAGTTGATTTATTTATATGTTAATTGCTCAGCATCACTGCCTTCATGAGGCACAGATTTCGCACAACAAAATATAAATAACATACGGAAACTCAAACTTTCTGGAAACAGAAGCTGAAACAATTAAGTTCTCGCGTTGGGTAAAGACATTTTTTACCTGTACCTCTGAATTTACCTAAAACCCATGCCAGAGAAACTGAAATACAGTACAAGAACTGGTAAAACACACACCCACAAAGAATCTGGAAAGGCCACACAGCCCATGCCTCTGTTTAAAAACAAACCAGGAAACTGGACCAACAGGTCGGACTGAGGGACAGGTTTATACCAGCACGACTGCAGCACCTGATCAAACCCACAACCACGTCCACTGCTGCAAATCAGAATTTCAGGTACAGCTGAAAAGCCAAGTCCTAAACTAGAGATTTAGATAAAATTAGACTTCCAGGCTTTGTATCAAGACACTGGCGCTTACTTTTAGACTCCAACTTCATCAAAAATAAAACCAACAGCGGAAATCACGTGAGGCTTTGGTGACTTTCACTTCTCTCTAAGTTCCTATTTATTTTAGCCACCGTTTACACACACTCTCTGCACATGAACCACAAACAGTGGGTTTAACCCAACACTGGCACACTCAGCACACGCTCCTTGCTCACACACGTCACGTGCTGCAACGCTCATTTCTCAAGGCCAAGAGCCCCCAACCTGCTACCCTGGATTCAGAAACCAATGCCGCTGCCTAACTTGCTACATAACTTATTTCTTTTTTTGCATAACCATTTTTTTCCAAATTAGATACCGAGCGGGACAGGGCACCCACTGTACTTGTTATTGTTTGAATTAATTGGATACACAAGGAATAATGCCAAAGTTCAGGACAGATATAACTCCAGCCTCATTTCAGACGATTCGCTGCCATGTGATTTCTCTTCATCATTTCACTAGATCACATCCAAGCGTGAATTAACGTGAGGTCCATCCAAGTCGTTCAAAAAACTTACTTGGACCTAGCAAGAAAGTGGGTTTCCACTCCAGGTGCTCAGAAATACATTTCCTTACTCATGGACTTAAATTTGAAGTGAAATTGGTTTGTATTTCTTTAAATACAGTCAATGTTTTCCTAGTGTTTTTACTCTAATTGAAGCTCTGGAACCAGATACACTGAAAAGAGAAGCTTAACTCCAGACCATCAGATACAGAAAGCTGTCACTGTTGGAATGGGGTTCTGAACCAAAACCCAGCACGTTATCACCGCTACATTACAGAATCATAGAATCATTAAATAAAAATTAATAATTAAATAAAATACAGAATCATAGAATCATCGTTCCCAAGCACACCATGCAGGCAATGCCTTCGGCTCCCCAGCAAATCACATGGAGCAAGCTATTAGGCTTTTATGGCAGGTAATCAAACGTCAGCTTAATTAACAATTTCCTATCGTACACTTTCCCCCTTCATTGTTGCTCATGTGTTTGTTGTTGTTTTTTTTTTCCTGTCCAGTCTCTCTGTAACTACAGAGACTGGGATGTCTGCCAGTTTTTAGTCCAAAGAATGTTATGTTCAGGCGCACAAACCTACTTTCACTGCCTGATATACACAACTACACTTCTATCTTATTTGTTTGGGAATGCTGGTCACTATTCATTACAAGAAAAACCAAAGCAAAACACCACACACCAACAAGCCTGTGGGACCGCAACTCAAAATCTGGTAGTTTTAAAGAACTTGTAGTTTGCTAGTTACTCAGCTGAAAAAAAAAATTAAAAAAAACAACCTCCTACTGTTCTACAGTTACTGATACTGGCCTGGTTTCAGTAATAATTAGTTACCACTGTCTCTGACATTTCTCATTTCCCATCTCTCATTTCCCACCTTTACGGAAACCAAATACAAAATTCTGCTTCCACAGCCAACCGGACACCCCCATCCCCCCCCTTTAGTGATTTAATCATTAATATTTATGCACAAACATATACAGAACAGACCTATTTTAACCTCTGAGTCACTACTTACTAAATATCTCTGAACACACAAATTTAATTTATTATTGAGAATTAGACAGCACCTATCTCTACAAGAGTGGGTTGAAAGGAAGCAAGTACCATTATTCTGAAGGAGATTGTTTCACCCTTGAATCGTTTTGCTGTTCAGCACTGCTGAGCTCCTACAATTAACTGAATGCTTTAAAAATTAACTTTCATTAAGACACAAACTAAATTCAGACATTCAGGCAAACAGCGTCAACGCTTTCCGAATAAAAAATTGTACAGTTAAGAGAAAGTATATAAATCAACCAAAATCACTACTTATAGACAGATGAGGTCAAATTTAAGGTCAGACAATCTGGCAGGTAAGACACTTACTTTTCCAGCGGCACAGGCTGAGAGACCCAATCCTCCAACACCAAATTGCTGCTAAGGGAACACCGTGCAGTCTGCCTTCCGACTTATATAGCTGCAATGGATCCCTCGCCCAGCCACGACTACCCTGCTACCCTGGGAGAACATCCAGAGGGGTTTTGTGGGCTGGTAAAGAGCTTAACGACTATTGCACACGTCCTCCCTCTGATAATTACAGCAGAAGAACCCCAGTATTACCAAACCGACTGCCCTCCTCCTCCTCCCCTTTAAGGATGTGTTAACAGTTCACGCGGCGAGCGCGTTATGGTTTGGTGGGTCCCAAGGTTTTAGCCAAAAGAAGCAAGGCAAAAGGTTAGTAAAAATGCCCGACTCCAAGTTAAAACCACAGAAGATGTAAAGCTGGCTCATTCCGCCCCATCTTCACACCTCTTTTTTAAGCATTCAAACAGAACTGAACATTTCATAGAAAACACCGAGCTGTAATTTTATAATCATATTAACAGAAACAGAAAGCCACTTATCACCTAGAATCTAGTCTGGCTTCAGACAGGTAAAATTTTACACAAGGATCAACAACAGCCTCTCCATCCTCCACGGTGCCTCCTTCAAGCAGCTCAGTTCACTAAGCGACTGCAGCTACACCTCTCAGTTCTTCCCAATGGACACAAGACAAACCAGTTTGCTTCCCCACACGCTGAAGTATTACTTCAAATACTTATTTCAAAATGTTAAGAGTGGAAGCTTACATCAGAAACCCCAATTATTTTGAAAACACCTGGAAAAAAAAAATCCTTTGAAAAAAATTCTAAGACGACCACATTTGTCCCTTGTTTATTTTGAATTACATCTGCAGAGAGTTTGCATCATTAATTTAATTAGCAGCATATTGGCCAACTGAGTCTTATTTCCTGAGACAGGTTTGGGAAATCAGGGGGGTTCTGTGCTGCCAAAGTGGTGGAGGGGTTTAGCATTCTTAAGAAATCTCTAAAAGTCGCTGTGAGCAAAACTGACCCCTCGGCTCCTTTTGCAAAAGGAAGAGGCCAGGCAACTCACTCACACGCCCTTTAAACACGCCAACTAACAGAGGACAGAGCCTCACAGCGACACGGAATTACTAATTTTAAGAGAACATTTTGATCCTTTCCATTATCAGAGACGAGGGGCAAATTAATGTGTGTCTCATGACGAGACGCAGACCTACCATAAGCACAGGGATCACTGAACCAGTAAAGGACTGGAAATCTTTGCTACCGCCTGTCTGGGACAAGACTGTAACTCCGTAATGAAAGGGTGTCAAGCAGTCACTCTGGAGATGGTTTTAGTGGCAGATTAAAGGGCACTGGGAAAGGGTAAGCTTTAAACTTGATAAAAGCAACATATTTCAAATTTTATTCTTAATGTAGTAAAGGAAGTACATCTATGTAAATATGCAAATTGTATATATTATGTGTGAACAGATCACACCATTCCTCTGATTTTGGGTTACGACAGAGTCTCTCCTGTGGGTACCAAGGTGAGCTACCTCCAACAGATCCCCTGCTCCTTTCAGAGTCCGAACACCAAAGCAGATTTCCAAAACCATCTTCAAACCCAGTAAACCAAACCAGAATCATTATTACTGTATTGCAGCACTTTTCAATGCATAAAGACACTCATTGTTTTCCATTTAAGAGTATTAATGTGCTTACATTTTCACTTTTTTAAAGGCAGTTTGTTCTCCTAACTCTCTATAACCTTGTTGCAGCGCCTGAGGACACTTAGTTCAAGTTGTGTGCGACACTTGCTTTTTTTTCCTTAGCATAACACCAACTAATTGTGGAGATTTTCAGAGATGCACAAAACTAGGTAGCTGAGTCATCCACGTCACTGCCAGTAATTACTCACAAAGGAGTTATGCAACTCCCAACACTGACAAAATTCAGCGGCCTTTGACGGAGCAGGCTCAGAACACTCCGAAGAGGATGGGCTGAAAACACCGGCCAAAAGCAAAGATGCATTTATTAAACCGACATGGGCAACAGATCACGAACACAAGCAGCGAAGCTCAACTCACGAACACGCCTTCTGGAAGGCAACCTCCAGCGCAGCCCCGTCTCCCAGCAGCACGCTTTACTTTCCAGTCACTGTTGTTTCAGCCCTGTCTTCCTCGTCACTGTCAGCCAATTATGTTACTGGCTCCTGAAGCGTTTATTTCAAAACTGGAGTATGAGATGGCATTTATGCAATTTACAGTAGTCGCTTATTGCAAACAGTGTATGCTTAAGTGGATTACACTTTTCCTTTTAAATGCAAAACTACCTCTGCTAAAAAGGCAGAAAATTCCAAAATTAACATATTCTGCCCAATTCCAAGTCTTTTTGCATTTCATTCAGCTTGGTCAATAAATTAACATTTAGCTTCTCTTTGTAGACTGCAATCATTAATAATCTACAATGGTTCAAAATAATCATCACCTTCATACCTACTTTTATTTCCATGAAAATACTTACTAATCCTCTATTTATGAGGAATGAAGTTCATTCAGTATTTGAAGTTCAAACTGCAAGGACACCAACTGTTCATTCCTATTCGTAGGGAATTCTCAGTCACAAAGCTGCTTTGCAAGAAATGCTGTGACAGGAGTGTAAGGACAGGACCAGAGCAGCGTATGGTGCACAACACAACCCTCAGCACCACAAAGGCAACCAGTGTGGAAAAGCGTAAAATGATTTCTTCCAAAAGTTCATGTTGGTTTTATGTCTTGAAGCATGAAATTTGCTTCCTACCTTCCAGATCACATTCTTCCCTCGCTGTTTTGACTCCCTGAAGTCAACACAAGGGCTGCTTCACTGGAAATGCAACTATTTCTAGTAATGCAATCCTCAATTTCATCAACAAGCAGATTCCTCAGAGAGAAAAGTCTCTCTCATCTTTCCTCCTATGCTACAACTGATGGACAAGAGCACTGGTTAGCAAGTTAAGTCTTCAACGCGCAGGACGGTTTCACAGTAATCCTGTCGCCTGTGCTCCCGTCACTCCAAGGTCACCGAGATCTATTGGATCGCCAGCATAAGGCTGCAGGAATTACAGGCTATAATTAATTCTAGAAAACTTAATTAAAGAATCCAAACCAAAACTCATTTCAACATAAAATAAACCTTTGGTACATGCCCAAACGATGTGAATGTAGAACTTCAACACATTCTTAAGACGCATTAAATAAAGCGTTAGGACAATAACAAGTATTTGTTAATGTAATCTGGGAACTTCGTGTGCAACTCTCTCCAACTCCCTGAAGGGAGGTTGTGGAGAGGAGGGAGCTGGGCTCTCCTCCCAAGGGACAGGGGACAGGACGAGAAGGAATGGCCTCAAGGAGCTTGAATATTATATCATAATATTCAGGTTCAGGCTGAATATTATGAA
>WAAB01008448.1:0-10437 GCA_013389865.1 Piaya cayana
GTTGTTCTATGATTCTGTGTGATCCTTCCCCAAACTTGTATCTCAATGTGTTTTCCTCCTGCAAGAACTTTAATCCCTTCCCCATGCTGGTCCAAAGCAAGCCAGGTTGTCAACACGAGACGTGCAATAGGAGGAAGGGTCCTAACTCAGGTCCTAGACCCCAGCCCAGTGTCTCTACGTGACGATGCCCTAAGCAGCAGTGATTTAGAGCAGGCTGCCCTGCCCAGAGCAGGTTTCATAGAATCACAGAATCACCAGGTTGGAAGAGACCCACTGGATCATGGAGTCCAACCATTCCCATCAATCACTAACCCATGTCCCTCGGCACATTGTCCACCCGTCCCTTAACCCCCTCCAGGGAAGGTGACTCAACCCCCTCCCTGGGCAGCCCGTTCCAGTGCCTAACGACCCTTTCTGTGAAGAATTTTTTTCCTTATGACCTACCCGTTCAGATGCCAGGAGGTAGCTTTAAGCTGCCACAACTTGGTTGTGTCTGGACCCAAGATCTTATCTGAGAAGGACCAGCTACAAGGCACCAGAGCATCTTCTCATGCTCATGGTTGGTGTGGTGTCCAGCAACAGAGACCTGGCAGGGCCGGCACTGGCTGAAAGGTGTTTCTGTAGGTAGTTTTTTGTTTTCTTCCTTTACTTCATTTCCCATTTCGCTCCCTTTTAAGCAGGGGTCTGTGGGCAGCTGTCTGCAATGGCTGAGATAATACATGGATATCTAGGTGCCGCTCCCCATCCAATTTCGCTGCTCAGCAAAGACACGCTGGAGAGATTATCCCAGCGCGGATGAGGGGTTTTAACCACAATGGCCATGAAAGTCTCCATTATTTATCTCCAAGCTGCTTAGCTATAAAGTGGGTGGAGGAGGAAGCCGCATTTCCTGCTCAGAGAGTGTGTGGGAAAACCTTTTCAAATGTTAATTTCTCATCTTTTTTTTTTTTTTTTTCAAAAAAAGCTACCCAAAGGCACCGGTCCGAGCAAATATTAAGCAGCCTGTGCATATTCAAACCAAGTAGGTTTTAAAAAGTCTGCAGAGATATTTGGGGCAAGGGGGCGGGGGGATAAGAAGGAGCTCCAGGAAGAAACCCACGACTGTTTCCCCCACATCAAAGTTAAAATTAGACGTGCACGTTTCTCTCTTCTCTCATGTTCCTCCCTCCAAGGGAACAGGGGATGAATGCAAAAGCCCGCAGGGTGCAGGATTGGCTGAGAGGGTCCCCTCCAGCGATGCTAGTGAAGATTCATCTCCCAAGTCCTTCACCCCGTGGGCATCCGTCATCAAACCCCGAGTGACCGAGAAGCACCAACACCACCAGGCTGGGTTGCTGTGGGGTTTGGACACGAGCCCAAGATGTACAAAAAGCCACACGTCCTCGATTCTGTTTTGCATCCAAGGCATTCAGGTTCCCTAATATTAATTTGTCCCACTGTAAAATTCATAGTCCAGGTCTCAATTATTGATAAAAACGCTTTCCACAGGAGCCTTCCTGCCAATATGTTGTTTGTTGGCTCTTTACTGTAGTTTTTCCTTTAAAAAACTAAAAAGCGAAAAAAAACCTCATGCGATTTTTAACGCAGATTTGAAAGAAAAGAAAAGGAAAAAAAAAAAAATCTCTTGGGTTTGTACCCACCGCAAGTTTTTCAAGTACAGAATCTATGTCTGTTCTTGAGTAAGAAATGCGTGCTGACTGCCAAGTTTCAGCTTGAAAGCAGCCAGAAGCTATCTGGAGGGGGGAAAAAAAAAATGTTTTGCAAATACCTTTTTTGTAATTGTAAAAATTTAAAAAAAAAAAAAAGCCAGGAAGAATTTGCATGTCATTAACCCTTGAAAAACACTTGATTTTGTGTAATTCAGAGGCCAGGAGTGACGTCGAAGAAACTTAAAAACAGGAATTCACAGTTTGCATCTTATTCTTCACTCCCAAGCAGTTTTATAACCAGTATCAATTCAACTTGAGTGCTCAAGCAGTAACGCAAAATTCCTCAAACCTGGCAGTGAATGCGATGAGGGGCACACGGATCCTGCTGGTCCTGAGCACAAATCCCATCGTTCGTTATTTGAAAATGTTCAGCTAACTCGCAGTCGGCAACACCTGGAACAACACTGTCCTTTCTTGGTGTGGACGTTGTCACTATTGAAAGGGGACGTAGAATCATGGAATGGTTTGGGTTGGAAGGGACCTTAAAGTCCAGGCAGGGACACCTCCCACTGGATCAGAGGCTCCAAGCCCCATCCAAACTGGCCTTGGGCACCTTCAGTGCTTGGACTTCCATGACTTCTCTGGGCAACCTGTACCGGTGCCTCACAACCCCCACAGGAGAAAGCTTCTTCCTAATATCTAGTCTAAATCTCTCCTATTTCAGCTTAAAAGCTCATCCTACCCCTGCACTCATGGTTCAAGAGCCCCCCCCTCAGCTTTCCTGGAGCCCCTTTCCATACTGCGAGGCTGCTCTGAAGTCTCCCTGGAGCCTTCCCTTCTCTCCAGGCTGAAGAACCCCAACTCTCTCAGCCTGTCCTCACAGCAGAGGTTCTCCAGCCCTCAGATGATCTTAGTGGCCTCCTCTGGATTTGTTCTGATGGATCTGTGTCTTTCCCGTGCTGAGGGCTCCAGAATTGAACTCCAGGTAAGGTCTCACGAGAGCAGCTCCTGAGAGAATCATCTGATGATCTTTGTTTCCCTTGGCCAAGTATTCCAGGGAAGAGATGGGGATGTTCAGTGAAACCCCACTCTGTTTGCTCCTCCAGAGTAATGAAACGAGAGAAGAGGCTTTTCCAATGAAGAATGAGAGATCTGCAGTAATTGAAAAGAGGATGGAGATATCCCAGCTGGACTGCAACCCTGAACTGTGCTGCAGGTGTGTTTACAGCCAGGTGAGCATCCCTTTGCACCTGGGTAGGTGGGTGGCTGCCTGGCAACAGTGGTTCAGGAATGATCCTCTCACTGTCCACCTGTGACAGCTCCTAAATTCAGAGCCAAGAAAGGGGTTTGGGGTTCAACAGCTGCTCCTCTCCCCCATCACAGCCCCCTGAGTACCGGGATGCTGGTAGGAAATGGCCTCAAGCTCCGCCAGGGGAGGTTCAGGATGGACATTAGGAAATTTTTTTTCCCAGAAAGGGTGATTGGGCAGTGTCAGAGGCTGCCCAGGGAGGGGGTTGATTCACCTTCCCTGGAGGGGTTTAAGGTGCAGGTGGCCGAGGTGCTGAGGGACATGGGTTAGTGATTGATGGGAATGGTTGGACTCCAGATCTCCAACCTGGTTGATCTATGATTCTATGATTAAGTCCGTGCCACTCAGCTAATGAAAGTGCCGTCTGCATTTCAAGTGGGTCTCACTGGAGTATCAGCAATTAACTCACTTTTGCTGGTCGAGATAATGGTAATGATGGGGCAGCAACGTGAGAGAGCAAGAAATACTCCGGAGAAGCGGCGACGGATAATTTCAAGAGACCCTTAAAATCACGCTATGAAAGAGGCGTAGATTAAGCTCTAAAAACTGACCTGGAGTATTAACTCCCTTCTCCATCATAGAAAAACGTCCCATGGTCAACTAGATGTTCAGCTTTGCGATGAAGCGAGATTGAGAGGTGATTAATTAGAATGAAAGACTGGGAAAATAAATGAATGATTAAATGCTTTGAATGCACGGAGAGCAAACCCCAGCAAGCAGGACCTCGAAACCTATGATAGCAAGAAAACAGGCACTGCTGAGCTGGAAGAAAACACACAGAGGAAAGAGGGCTGAGAGCTCCAGCCACACCAGGAGCTACATCAGGACCTGGGATCAAGCTCCTCTGCTCCTCTCCTGGCCACGGCAGCAGAATGAGCCTGGGCGGCTCTCCCTTCCATTCAAAATTATCTCCCGACCGCCAGCTCGAAACCAGACAGCGCAAGCTCCTTGGCTTCTTCGCCTTCATCAATATTTTAATAGATATTGGGTTTTACTGTAAGAGGCATCACTTCTTGTTAATTTGAGTGCTGGAATGGCACTGGCAGGCAGGATCCGTTGGCTCCAAACAAACCCTGAGGGGGAAAGGGAAATATATTCCTAAGAACAACAATTGGAAAAAATCTAATTCAATAATAGATTTTGTTTGGTATCATTCTGGCACCAGCAGTCATCTTCGGGTTATTTTTAGGTTCTGATGACGCCAACAAGTTCTGTGTTCTTTCCTTTACGGGGTTTTATTGTTGCTGCTATGCAAAAAAAGAAAAAAAAAAAAATCCCAAGGAGAAATTTTCCATCGGTTCGTTGAAGGAAATTGCAATTATTTCTAGAATTTAAGACTTTCTACTTCTAGATCCTCAGCGAAATACGCAGAGGTTTGCCTGAGACCAGAGAGGAGGACAAAGACTTCTCGGTTAGCTTTTGGGGGAGGATGGAGGGATGAGACGAGGACAGAAAGCAAACACATGTTTACCTAGCAAGAGACTAACAGGGTTTTAAATGGAGCATATTACACAGCCCGAGAGGCAGAATTTGTGTTTATAAACACAAAACCAACATCAAAATCATCTCGTTTCATGTGACAGCCTCTTCCTTTGTGTTTTTCTTTCCAAGGGATTAGTCACGGAAGTATTTATTTGGGGATATTAGCTGCTGTAGCGATACAAACCAGGCACCAAATATTACGAATGCCTGGGCTGGTGGTGTTTGTGCTTTCACTAGGTCGTGGAGTTCTTGATCTGTAAATAATGCGTGTTTTGAAGAGCTTTTCCCCGTGATTTCCTTTGCTTTGTTCATCACGAAGAATTTTTTGTGTGTCTGAGTGAGCACTAAGCAGGGTGGACATTGAAAATCCAGACGAAGTCAAGAGGAGGTTGCAGGGAGCGTTGAGGCCAGAGGAATCATAGAATCACAGAACAACCAGCTTGGAAGAGGCCCACCAGATCATTGAGTCCAACCATTCCCATCAATCACTAACCCATGTCCCTCAGCACCTCGTCCACCCGTCCCTTAAAGTCCTCCAGGGAAGGNTGCTGAGGGGCCCACAACTGACCCCAGGATTCCAGGAGCGGCCTCACCAGTGCAGAGTCCAGAGGGAGAAGAACCTGTGGTACCGTCCTAAATTTATCTAACCATGTCATCTTCATCTGTAAGGACCCCCTGACCTTTCTATTAATGCTGCTGGTATCTTTCTTCTCTCTGCTGTGGCTGCACATTTTCTTGAGCAGCACCATCTCGGTCCTCTACCAGGCTGGAGCTCACCCTTTGCATCTCTTGTCGTGGGAAATGAACTCGGTCCTGTGGTTGTGGTGACGTTGAACAGACTCACCATGAGGGTTAGAGGAGTTCTGGCTTTGACCCGGGATCATAAAGAAACATCCGTATTACACAGCATCCTCTCTTGAGCTTGAAAAGCAAGCGGTGACTTGAACTCCCTTGATTTTGAAGCTCGGGTGTTCACACAGCAAAAAGTTCTTTTTCTTCTCCTGAAGCTGTAGATGTTTTTACTTATTTCCTCTGTAAATGGGAACTGTGGAAGCAGCCAGAGCTTATCAGGCACGAGTGTCTTTGAGGTTTCCCCTCATAGAAAGAAAATGTCGCTGTGCCTGTCAGAGCCAAGTTACCCGAACCACAAGTCAGATCAAGGCTTTGAATCCCCCCGAAGCGGCCAAAGAAAGGCTGAAAAATGCAGTTGAGGAAATTGATTTTTAGGGCACAGATCTCATCCACTGTGGCTGAAAGGTCGCTCATTAATAGCTTGGTTCTTCGCCATGGGCCTAGAACCGATTTCTCAGCTTGCAACGCGTGCCTGCTGCTTTTCCTATAAGTGGTTAAGAACAGGAGAGAATCAAATTCAACAAGTGTTCCCTCGGGATAGAGCTGGGAGCACTCACTGAATGAGGTGATATTCACCTGGGGAGAAGCTACAGGATGTGTCCTTATATAGCTCATGGCACAAGAATAAAAATTAATTTCTTTACCTGGGCTGGAAAACATAAAGACATAAATCCTCACTGCAGAGCTGGAATTGCTACATCAACCTCCCAAGGTCAGGTTAAAGCACAGTATCCCACCTCAGAACAACTTCAATTAGTTTTGGTGGTGCCTCAAAACACAAAGTAGAGGTTAGCAACGTCATTCACCACTTGACCAGACTCATCACCAGGACAAGCCTGGCTGGAAAGCTGCCTGAAGGAGAAGGACCTGGGGGTGTTGGTTGAGAGGGACTGAGCATGAGGCAGCAGTGGCCCAGGTGGCCAAGAAGGCCAATGACATCTTGGCTTGGATCAGACACGGTGTGAGCAGCAGGGCCAGGGAGGTTCTTCTCCCTCTGGACTGGGCACTGGTGAGGCCGCTCCTGGAATCCTGGGGTCAGTTGTGGGCCCCTCAGCACAAGAAGGATGTTGAGGCTNTTTCATGGAAAGGGTGATTGGGCAGTGTCAGAGGCTGCCCAGGGAGGGGGTTGATTCCCCTTCCCTGGAGGGGTTTAAGGTGCGGGTGGACAAGGTGCTGAGGGACAGGGGTTAGTGATTGATGGGAATGGTTGGACTCGATGATCCTGTGGGTCTCTTCCAACCTGGTGATCTTATGATTCCATGACAGGGATCAGCTCTGTATTTGTTGCCGTCCCAAAGGCAGAGGCGGTGACTGTGCAGGGTGCAGGTTTGCCTCTAAATCCCATTCATCACACATCGAGCCTTCTTCTGTCTAATCCTCTCGTCTCGCACGCATGGCTAAGTGATTTCATCGCAGCAAGGCAGTTGTCCCTGATAACGTGATGGGAGTCGATTCCCTGAGTGGCTTATGTCAAGCCTCTGAAAAAATGCATTTCAAAGAGGTGTCGCTATTCATCTATCCCCTTCTCACAAAATCCATCTTGCTAATCTTTGCTTCACAAACATCAGTTTTTGGTGGAGTTGACTTCAGCCCAAGCCTAGGCTGCTCAGAGGGTGAAGCCCCTGCCCTCTCCCATTTCTCTGTGGGGACTGGCTGAGGGCGGCGGGTGAGGAAGGGAGTAAGGGGGGGGAGATCTGATAACGAACTGTGTGTTTGTAAAGATCTCACTCCCCACACGCGGGGCTTGGTGAGGGAAAAACTAGTAGGCTTAAACACTGAATCATAGAATCACCAGGTTGGAAGAGACCCACTGGGTCATCGAGTCCAACCATTCCTATCAAACACTAACCCATGTCCCTCAGCACCTCGTCCACTCGTCCCTTAAACACAATAGCAGATAGATGCAGTCTGAACACAACAGGGGAGGGAAAGAAAACACAGTCATGATAGGTATAGGATAAATGCTAGAGGAGGTTGTGGGAGAGATTTCACAGGCTGAATTGGAAATCTTTGTGTGTGGAGCCTGTTAAAATTCTCCTGCTGGAGCAGATTTTGGTGTCGGTGACCACATCGCCGTGTTAGTGAGGTGAGTTGCTGTCCCGTTCAGCCCCGTTTCTAAAGATACTTGTAGTGTCGCTTTTGGAGATCAGGGGGAATAAAAGGGAAAGTCTAACTTCTCTTATTAAAGTAGAAGTAAATGCATGACACGGCTTAATTGCAATTCCTGACTTCCCCTGATAATCTGAGTGTAACTAGATCAACAGTGATCTGGTTAATACAGGAAGATGACTTGCGATATTTGATTGATTTGACTTGATGATCAGGTGGGTCCCTTCCAACCTGGTTGTTCTATGATTCTATGATATCCAGGGCTCACAGATTAGAGCACTGAGGATGGAGTGATGAGACACCAGTAGTGAATCTCCATGGGGAAAGAAGACCACAGAGATTTGTTGCTGACACAATAATGATAAATTAAGCAAGAATTAAACCCATTAGTTCAACTCCAGAGCAGAAAAAGGAGGGGATGAGGAACAGGCTTTAATTGCATCACTCTCGGGGTTTGGGCTCTTTGTTGAGCTGTTCTGGACCTCAACTGAAGGTGTAGGTGCAGGATGATCTCTAAAGTCATAGAAGAAATGAAGCGAGTTAGGAATATAATTAAAAACACAACAAATGTTTTGAGACCGCTCCTGGAATCCTGGGGTCAGTTATGGGCCCCTCAGCACAAGAAGGATGTTGAGGCTGTGGAGCGAGTGCAGAGAAGAGCAAGGAAGCTGGGGAAGGGGCTGGAGAAGAAGAGGAGCGTGTGAGAGAGCTGGGGGTGTTTCTGGTGGAGAAGAGGAGGCTGAGGGGAGAGCTCATTGCTGTCTACAACTGCCTGAGAGGAGGTTGTGGAGAGGAGNAACTGAGTGCTTTGTCCTTGAGTTCAGCTTGACACCCCTAACGCTTGAGTGACGCGCTAGAGGAAAAGAAGACCTCTTAAGGAGCATCTGGAGAGATGGACTTCAGATGCCCTTTTCCCTATTTATGCTTATTAGAGGCGAAATTGAAGGGCGGCGTGATTAAATTAGGCATATAAAGAAGAGCTTCCACAAACAAAAAAACATAAGCAATGTGGGAAGGAACAGAACTGCAAAGAGAACGAGAGGAGCAAAACCAAAGAGGATGCCAAACTGCAAAAGACATTTCAACAGGGCCTAATTAAAACTGTTCGCATTTGCAACAGACAGAAGGTAAAGCCACTCGCTAGGATACAGAGGAAAGGGGGGAAAATATTAAAAGGGCTCATCTAGTCAGTCACAGGAGATTCTGGAAAAATAGGAAGCTTGAGCAAAGGCCAGTTGAAGAAGGCAAAAAGCATTTGGAGTTGAGGAGGGGTTTTTTCCTGCTTGTCTTAGAGCAGAATTGAGAGATTCCAGCTGGTAACAATGAAAAATATAATGTGCCTGCAGCCTATGGGGAGCTGGAAATACCGTCCTGGTGCATTTATCTCCGTGCAGTGATTTGAATGAGATCACACAGCGACCAGTCCAGGACTGAGAAATCAACCCAGTCCTCCCAGGTCCCACTCCAATAACTCAATCACGAGATTATCTCCCAGCTTGTTTTATTAATTAATGAATCTTCATCTTTTGGCTTCAGAAGCCATGGAGGCAGCCCTGGTGAGGCTGAAAAAAATCCAGCACGATACCTTTGTTAACAGGATGAGCTAATAACTCTTTTCCTCCTGTGACACCTTTCAAAACCTGACGTGCTCACCACTGGGTTCATCTGGTTTCAGCCGCGTAGCGGAGCAGCACCAGCTTGGAAGTGGAATAATCACGACAAATGAGTTCTTGGGCGTATTTCAAAGAGACGGAATCAAAACTTCACCTGGGTGACAAAAACACAGAAGATGAAAAAAAAGAAAGAAACCAAGAAGAAACTACACTGTACTTCGCTTGTCTCTGTCTAAGCAAAATCATTTTAATAATTGGTGAACACGGGATGAAAAGTAGGGAATGAGGTTTCAAAGGGAAATGACTGTCATGGAACGTGTCTGAGAATGAAAAGGGGAAGGTGTTTTTCCTCCTCGTGGCAGAGCCGTTGCTTGCAGAAAGAGCTGGCTAAGTGAAAACTGAGCTTTCTTGCTAGCGAGAGGCTGATTTACGTGTATACGAGAAATCTCGCTGTTCAGAGATAAGACATCGAAGTGCTTTGTCAATGATGAAGGATGAAGCGGCGATCAAATCTGGGGGAAGGAGCTCTTCATTAGGTAAATCAGGAGCTGTCAGAGGCCTCTGGGAACCCAGCGGTCTCGATGCTGCCGAAGATCCCGCCGTCCTCTCCTTGTCCACAGATGATGTTACGTGCTCTAAATCACTTGTCCGGTCCGTGAAGAATCACCATCAAAGCAAAGGTATGTGCTAAGCAATCCTGTTCTGCGTTGGGGGGCCAGGTTTGTGTTTATTTTTCTCTGCTGCCTGGATAGGTATCAAGAATTTAACCCTGTGTCCATGGATGGCAGGCAGCAGCGATCCCTACTCCCTCCTCACCCTCAGAGCAGGGGCTGGAGGTCTGAATTAGGTCAATCCAGGGAACTCTCTCTCACCTTCAGCGTGTTTGGGATTTAGCTGTGAGGACTAAGACCGAGCCAGAACTGCTGTTCCCAGCCCTGACACTGAGAAATTAGCAGTGACACAGAGAGACGAGCGGCCTGGGTGTGCGGCTGCGGTTATCGTACCCTCAACAGCATCATTCATACAGGGGCAACAGGAGGAGGAAGAGCAGAATCTGCCCCCCATGAGACAACCTCCTTCTCGAGGAAGTGACTGATGAGCCTGGCAGCCTCTGAACAAATATTTCTGATGCAGAGAATTCACTTGTCAACTCGGAGGAGCCCCGAGAGGAAATTTCCAAAGCAGATCTGTCGGAGATGATGACACTGCGCGAGGAAGCCCTCCTTGGGAGGAACGTCTCCAGGAGATGTGGAGTGTTTGAAAATTCGACGCGTCCGCGTCTTCCTGTTGATGAGTTAAAATTCAGGCGACCACGGCTGAATTTTTAATCTGTGAGCTGTAGCGGATGAAGCACAAGGAAGCAGTGATTCATTTTTTTTTTCACCTTTTTTGATGCTTCCTTGGCCAGTCAGACCCGTTTTTT
>WAAB01008450.1:0-34755 GCA_013389865.1 Piaya cayana
GTGGTGGAGTCACTGTCCCTGGACGTGTTCAAAAAGCACGTAGAGAGGGCACTTTGGGACATGGTTTAGTAGGCATGGTGGTGCTGGACTGATGGTTTGACTGGATGATCCTAGAGGTCTTTTCCAACCTTAATAATGCTATGATTCTATGAAAACCATTAGTGTTTATCAACCAAATGACATCTTGGTTCCCTGAGCCACCCATGGACCTGTTCCTTTGCAGGAAACAGTTTTGCCTATTCAACTATTAAATAGATTTCTCCAACTTAGTCCTTGTTGGCCTGGAGAGCAAAGGAGAAGAGTGGCTGATGGTAGGTGCCTTGCTGCCATCAGGGCTTAAAGTGGGATCTCGGCATGGTGCAAGACCTGCAAGTGGTATAGAGTTCATGGAATCATAGAACATTCTGTGTTGGAAGGGACCCGCAAGGATCTTTTTGTCCATTTTCTGTCCCTGCACAGGACAAGCCCAAAATTCCCACTGTGTGTCTGAGGGGGTTGTCCAAATGCTTCTTGAATATTGTCAGGCTTGTGGCCATGCCTGTTTCCCTGGGAAGCTGGTACAGTGATCCACCACCTGCTGGGTGAAGAACCTTTTCCTTGTATCCAGCCTAACCCTTCCCTGGCACATCGTCCTGCCATTCCCTCAGGCCTGTCACTGGTGACCAGAGAGATCAGCACCCGCTCCTTCACCTTCCTTTGTGAAGAAGCTGTAGACCACAATGAGGTTTCCCCNTTCCCCTTAGTCTTCTTGTCTCCAGGCTGAGCAGTCTGAGTGACTTTAGCCACTCCTCGAACAGCTTCTCCTCTAAACCCTTCACAGGTTGCAGCCTCCTCTGGACACTTTCCAGTAGCTTTAGATCCTTTTTGTGCTGTGACACCCAAAACTGCACAGGGTGCTCAAGGGTGGGGCCACATCAGTGTGGGACAATCACCTTGTGAGGAGCCTCTGCCAAGTTCATGGTTGCGTTAAAGTTCCATTCGTTGTTGGAGCGTGCTGTGCTGACTGGTGTTCAGCAGGGACTTCTGATGCCAGGAACAGCTGGTTTGGTTTTTAAGATTTGGATTTGATGGTAATGCCCAAGGAGTGTCTGTTAAAATAGATAAAGGGTAACTTTTTGACTTTTGAGGACTTGGGATCAGGCTTGTGGTTACTCAGGAGGCTTGAACTGCTCTTCTGGATCACTGCTTTGGGTACCAGCTTTCTGTGTTTTGCGTTTTTATCCTACCTTAGACATCACAGTGTCCAGGACAGGGAGAGCCACCCTGTATTTGAATAACACCGAGCGAAAGCCTGTTCCCAATTGAATTCCCCAGACCTGTTTTAACGAAGAACAGCAACTAACTCAGATCATTTTATAAGCAAATTCTGCTTTAGCCATATGGACTGGCTCTGTGGTAGAACTGGTTCAAACAAAACCAGAGTTGCTGGAGGAGCTGTTTTTACCTGCTCAGGGGCAGCGGAGTAACCCAGGCCACACATTCCTCATGGGAAAGCAGGTCAGAGCAATCCAGTTCCTTAGGTGGTTCTCTGATCTGATAAGAGCCAGTCTCTGCAGGGATTCGCTGAATAATGCATCCGTAACTCATCTGAGAGGCTTGGTAAATCTAATGGAAATACTCTCTCCAGAAAGGTTCAGGAATGCAGTGTTTGCTACTGCCTTGCTGAATGCTTTACAGTTTTCCAGACTGGAGTATCGTGCTCCAGTCATGCAAACACTATTTATTATTTAAATGATGAATCTGGAAAACATCCCAGCTCTACTGTCTGCCCCATTACTTTCTGTCTTGGATCCTGCGGGTAATCAGATGAGCAGTAAATCTGTTCTGGGGAATAGAATCACATTATCTTGCTTTTTTTTTTCTTCTGTCAAACAACTTGTGAATGATTTTTCCTTTCTTCACCCCCATAAAATATCCAATAGATCAAACCCGATACAATCTGTATGCCAAATATACAGCATTCCACATTCACCTCCAGTAACGTGGCTGCAGAAACATTGGTGGGACTGTGTTTATCTTGTGTGGAGGGGGCAGATTGTGTGGAATAACCCCAAGCACTGATACTTCCAGTTGGGTGGGTGAAGTCCTGCGGGGCTTTTTGACTTGTTGATTGTGTGGGCTTTTTTATAGCCTGGTTTGATTGTGCTGTTTCTCATAGAATCATAGAATGGTTTGGGTTGGAAGGGACCTTCAAGCTCATTCAGTTCCAACCCCCCTCCCACAGGCAGGGACACCTCCAACCAGATCAGGTTGCTCAAAGCCTCATCCAACCTGGCCTTGAACACCTTCCCGGGGCAACCTGGGCCAGGGCCTCACCACTATCACTTCTTCCTAATGTCTAATCTAGATCTTTTCCCTCCCAATTTAAACCATTCCCCCTCACCCTGTCACTCCAGGCCCTTGTAAAAAAATCCCTCCCCAGCTTTCCTGTGGCCCACTTCAGGTACTGGAGGGCTGCTCTAAGGTTTCCCTGGAGCCTCCTCTTTTCTAGGCTGAACAACCCCAACTCTCTCGACCTCTCCTCATAGCAGAGGTTCTCCAGTCCGCAGATCATCTCCGTGGGCTCCTCTGGACCCATTACAGCAGTTCCGTATCCTTCTTATATTGGGGATTCCAGAACTGGACACAATGCTACATCCACTCTGATTGTTTCTGAAGTCTTCCTTGAATTTCTCTGAAAGGAGACCGGCCTGTTGAGCAGCGAGGGACGGTTTCCCAGTGGTCTCAAGTGTTTCTGTCTGATGAGCTGCTCTGGGGTCCCTGTAGCTCTGCCAAGTGGTGCTGAGGCTCCCCTGGCAGTGAGTGGGAAGGCGTGGGGAATCGTGCCCGCTGCTGCGCTGAATGCTGCTCCTGCCTCTCCAGTGGTCCCTGATGAAGTGATGGTGACGCAGCCTTTGGAAAAGAGAAAATGTGAAGGAAACTGACCCCCAGGAACGACCAGCTTGATTCTGAGCCTCCGTCCCAAGTGTGAATTACGCCTCTTTCCTTGAAAACAGGAGGGGTTTTTTTTTCCCACATGGTGATGAGAAAGGAGAGGTCAGGAATGAGCCCCCTGAAGGCTCATGAAGAACAAAATACGATGTGTTTTAACTGACGTGAAAGGTTAATGGGGAAGATCAACATCCAATGGCTGCAGCGAAGGAAAGAGGGCTTGCTTGGGCAGAGCCTGGGGCGGAGCGGAGGCTTTAGGGTGAATGGAAGTGTGAAACCGTGGGGCAGAAAACACACAGCCCTTTAGCCCTGTGCAAAAGTAATAGCACAGACTTTTTTTTAAACTTCAGAGTTTAGTCTGCCCTCAGTAAAAACAAGTTACGTTAAAAAACTCTGCCCCAGAAAAGGCAAACCTCTTTTTCCTGGTTTCTGCTTATAAGATTTACAGGTACTTAAAATAAACCTATGAAAACCAGACCCAGTGTGCTGGAATTTGCTAACTAGTGAGAGCAATTACCTCCAGGTCCCAGGGCCTAACGGAGCTTGGCGTTTTGGAAATCAGACTTGGCAAGCGTTCCTTCCTGCTGCTGTTGTAAAGGTGCACATGAAAAGATGTGCTGACCTCTGCCAGAAACCCCAGGAATGTGGTTCAGAGAGATGCTCCAGTGAAAGGCTTGTCTAGATTGAGACATTGAGATCCTGGAGCTTGTCCAGAGGAGAGCAGTGAAGCTGGTGAAGGGACTGGAGAACAAGCATTATGAGGAATGACTGAGAGAGCTGGGGTTGTTCAACCTGGAGAAAAGGCGGCTGAGGGGAGACCTTGTCACTGTCTATAGCTCCCTGAAAGAAGGTTGTGACAAGGTGGTCTCTTCTCCCAAGTGACAAGTGATGGAACAAGCAGAAATGTCCTCAAGTTGCGCCAGGGCAGGTTCCGATTGGACATCAGGAAAAAATTCCTCACCAAAAGGGTTCTCAGGCACTGGCAGAGTCTGCCCAGCGAGGTGGTTGAGTCACCAACCCTGGAGATATTTAAAAGACAGGTAGATGAAATGCTTAGGGATTTAGTTTAGTAGTGGACAGGTACAGTTGGGCTTTATGATCTCAACAGTCTTTTCCAACCAAATGATTCTATGATTCTGTGGGTTCAAGCAGCACAGGGGATCAGTTTGGCAAAGCCAGTACAACATTGACCTCTCGTTGTGTGGCTTCACTGTGGCACATTCTTTGCTATTGCCTCATGAACCACGGTAAATAAATGGGTCAAGAGCTGTAAGTTTAGATACTTAGAAAAAATGCGAGCCCTCGTGTGACAGCCAGCAGTGTCGTGCTTGTTTCACAGGAACAAGGAGAATTAATGCACGTGGCCGTAGTAAAGGTGAATCAGAGCCTCTTTGGGAGTGATGTTGTGTTGCTTCAGAGATCCCAGACCAAGCAACTCTGGCTGCTGCCATAACCAGGTTGTCTTATGAAACCAATGCCCCAACTTCAGATGACCTAAAAAAAGGAAACAATAGACTCTGCCTCTCTCCTTTTAATGATAAGGAACAAAAGATAAGAACAGTAATGAAATACATACAACCAACCTTTGTTAATAGAGAAGTGTAAAATAATCCCCTGTTTATTCCTGACTGTTTCATGCATGAGTGGAAAACTGAGTTTGTGCAGTGAAGTAGACAGGATGGAAGTAAAATCTGAGATGGGAGTTGATTTTTAGAAGAGTCTCTGGTTTGAAGGAGGAGGGTAGTTTGACACGAGTGTTTTGAAGGAAATTATCTGTTGCTGTCAGGGTCCCTTTATCGTTTCTGGCTGGGGAAGGAGCTCCTGTCTCCCGCAGCAGTTGTAAAAGGCCTTTGGGAAGGATGAGATTTTCCTCTTAAAATACTGAGGGACAAGTAACAAGAATGTTTAAAAAAATAACCAAAAATCTGTTAAATGCCTTCTCCCACAAAACAGGAGCTTCTCTCTCATGAGGGTGAACAAAGCCAAGTGTAAGGTCCTGCCCCTGGGTTGGGGCAATCTGTGGTTTCAATACAGACTGGGGGATGATGTGACTGAGACCAGAGAAGGACTTAGGGGTGGTGCTTGATGAGAAGCTTGATGAGCTGGCAATGTCCGCTCGAAGCCCAGAAACCAACCGTGTCCTGGGCTGCATCCAAAGCAGTGTGGCCAGCAGGGCAAGGGAAGGCATTCTCCCCCTCTACTCTGCTCTCATGAGACCCCACCTGGAGTCCTCTGTCCAGTTCTGGAATCCCCAGCATAAGCAGGATATGGAACTGTTGGAACGGGTCCAGAGGAGGCCACAGAGATGATCAGAGGGCTAGAGCACCTCTGTTATGAGGAGAGGTTGAGAGAGTTTGGGTTGTTCAGCCTAGAAAAGAGAAGGCTCCAGGGAGACCTTAGAGCAACCTTCCAGTACCTGAAGGGGCTACAGGAAAGCTGGGAGGGACTTTTTACAAGGGCCTGGAGTGATAGGGTGAGGCAGAATGGTTTACATTGGGATGGGGAGGATTTAGATTAGACATCAAGAAGGGATTTTTTCATGCTGAGGGTGGTGAGGCCCTCGCCCAGGTTGGCCCAGGGAAGCTGTGGCTGCCCCATCCCTGGAGGTGTTCAAGGCCAGATTGGATGGAGCTTTTAGCAGCTTGATCATGTGGGAGGTGTCCCTGCCTATGGAACTGGATGATCTTTAAGATCCCTTCCAACTCAAGCCATTCTGTGATTGTGCAGACCATTTTCCCTTGTGAATTATGAGATGGAACCAGCTTTACTTTGTGTTTGTAGATTCCCTTTGGACTAAACGCTGTTATAAGGGTTTGTCCCCTCATCTGTGCCTGTGCTGATGAGAACCCGTGTCCAGCAGTGAGTTCCGGTCTCCACCAGAACAGCCCTGCTTACCTCAGCTCAGGCACAGGAGGCAAATTCAATATCTGAACTTTAGCATCTTGCCAGCAGTTGCCCAGAAATGTTGCTCATGTCTGTGCATTGTGGTTATTAGGTGCAAGAAATACAGTTTCAAAACTGTAATTAATCATTTCTAAGTAACTTCTTTTTCCACACATTTATGGCATCAATGGGTATGACTGTTTATTATGTCTTACCTATAAAATCTGACCTGTTTTATATACTCTTTATGGAAACAGTGTACAGTCATAAATTAGAAGATGCAACTGTTTTGGATATTTTACTGGTGGTCCTGCATTTTCCTGCCAAAAGCGCAGCTGGTTTAGGTTTCTCGGGATAACATTATAAAAGTCTGTACGCATTTTGCAAGTTTATGCTTGAATTGCCAAGCCAGAGGTGGAATGACTCAACCTTCCCAGGAGCAACTTTTACTAAGAGATGAATCCAAATGGCTAGCTGAAGCCCAGTGGCTTTAAATGGCCACTGTGAAAAGCGGTTCTCATTGAGGGTGTTTTGTCTTGTGTTCATAGCAATCGTTATGCTGATTGTGTGAGGCTACAGCCTGTGTCTGTCTCTCACAGAATGGTTTGGGTTGGAAAGCCCATCCAGTTCCAACCCCCAGCCAAGGGCAGGGACACCTCCCACTGGATCAGGCTGCCCAAGGCCTCATGTATGATGGAGTCTGGGTGCAAAACTAGCTGGGAATCTGGTCTTGTATCTGTCTTTTGTAGAGTGCAAGAAGAGTTACAGTGTTGAACGAAACCACTCAGGCCCCCCTGAGCAGACTCCTTCATGGAAGTTCTTAGCATGCACGGCTGGGTCTGAGCCCTCCCGAGTGAGCCAAGAGCTCGCGGCGCTGCCAGCGTAGGTAGCATGTTTCAATGTCAACTCATAGGTCTCGCTGGTTTGATGCAGAATTAGATGGCTCTGCAAATGGGTGATGATGCTTAATCAGTGAAGTTTAGAGGCTTCGTTAGCTAAGAGGTTGATCACAGCCTCCTACAGATCCAGTTTCTCAGTGTCAGTGAACTTGCTTCAGGTACAGATTGGCCCAAGAGCAGAAAGTTCAGCCCCGTTGTCATCAGAATAGCTGGGTGGAGCACCCAGTGTTAAACAGACAGAGCTGAAATCCTCCCATTTCTGTGGGAGTGCAGGAAAACCTGTTGTCGTCGTGATCATGGTCTTAGCAGAGTAGAAGAAAGGGTAGAAGGTAGAAGAAAGAAGTCTTCCCTACTACTGAAGCAGGGAAGCAACTCTCTGTCCAGAGCAAGCACAGAGAACACAAACCAGTGAGTGGTCGTGAAAGGAGGTTGTGGAGAGGAGGGAGCTGGGCTCTTCTCCCAAGTGACAGGGGACAGGACAAGAGGGAATGGCCTCAAGCTCCACCAGGGGAGGTTCAGGCTTGACAACAGGAAAAAATTTTTCACGGAAAGGGTCATTGGGCACTGGCAGAGGCTGCCCAGGGAAGTGGTTGAGACACCTTCCCGGGAGGTGTTTAAGAAAGATGGATGAGGTGCTGAGGGGCATGGCTTAGTGACTGATGGGAATGGTTGGACTCGATTATCCAGTAAGTCCTTTCCAGCGTAGTGATTCTGTCACTCTGTGGGTGTTCTTAACCCTACGCAGCCTTTAGCAAAGAGCCAGGGTTTTCAGTTTTAGCTTGTCTGAAGTTGCATCATCATCATCATCATCAGTTCAATGGCAGCTTTATACCAATACATTGATGGGAGAAGGCAGCTCTGTCTTGCATCCTCCCAACTAGCAGCCTCGACCACGCCGTACTGTGAACATGCAGGTGTCTGATGTGGTTTTTTCTGCTCTAAAATAACACTTCTCTTTGTTTCAGGTATCTCAACCACGTACGAGCCGCCTCTCCGCAGGACATTGCTGGGGGCTACACTTCTTCCCTCGCTTGCTACCGAGCCTTACAGGATGCTTTCAGTGGTCTCTTCTGGCACCCCAGCTAGCCAGCGTCGGATCGAGGGACACCAAACTGAGTGAGAAGCAAACCAAGTTTGTGTAAAATCATTGCCATCTGCACAATGGCTGAGCTGCAGTCACTTTTCTGTGTAAAACCGGCTGGGTTTAAGTGTTAAAGGGGGGAAATAAGCTCAAAACCCCAGTTCGCATGAGCGCTTTGTAAAACGGGAGATACATTTTTGTGGAAGGGGAAACTCGTTAGTCATGTGGCACTTTGCTGAGGGAGGCTGAGGCAATAAGCCACATCTAATGGAAGATGTGAATAACTCAGCTACGTAGGCTTGAGGTTTAAAGAAATACACTTGTAAATTTTTTTTTCAGTAAAGCCAGACTTTTTTATTAAAGTTTGTGGTTTTACTCTTATTGCAGGGTTTTATTTGCACAAGCATTTAAATGCCATTTTGATTATAACACTGAGTGTCAATATTCAAGCCTACGTTTTCTTCCCATAAAACTAGTTTCCCCAGTTCAGACAAGTGGGTTTTTCCTCCTGCCAGCTCGATGAGATGAGAAACCCTGGAACTGTGCTGACACAACTTTTATGCAGGATCCATCCTGATGTCACTTGGTTCTTATCTTTGTCTGGAAAACAAAACTTTAGCTAAGAGTCTTCCAACTAAGCTCCTCCAGAAGCAATCTCAGAAGCCTCAATACAAGGCTGGGTCACTAAAGTAGTCAAAATGGGGTTTGATTTTTCCTGTTTAGCCCTGTTCACAACTTTTCTGTCATGTCTTCAAGAGCTTCCTTTGGCAGAAACATCCCTTTGGCTTCCAGGATGACCCTCACTGCTTTTACGTATTCCTGCTCATCTACTTGAGGTGGAACATAGATGAATTGAAGCAGAGAAGAGGTTCCTGTGGCAGGATTGCTCTTTGCCATGAGTGTCTGTGAACTGCAGGACACTGGGAACTGCTCACAACAGTGGGTGCCTGTGGAGTAAAGCCTGGACTGTGGTTTATGGGTCACCCTGTTCTGAGGAGTGCACTCAACAATGCTTTTTTTTCTATTTTGTAATAAAGAGAAGAATAAGCTCTATTCCAGACTTGGTGCTTCCTTTATTAAGGAACATGGAGGGAGGTGCCAAAACCTCCATTGCCCTTCCTCTGAAATCCTGTTTGTGCCCAGAGCAGTCGCCGATGGGGAACTTAACCCAGGAAGCAGAGGTGAAGAAGAGGTCGCAGCCTGTGAAGCGCTGCTCCCTGCCATGGGTGGGAGGCCTGGCTTGGACAGAGAGCTGGTGGACACGCATTAGAGAGAACTTGTACACTAGTGTTGCAGTCTGGCCCCGAGGCAGGTGCTGCTTTCCACGTGCATCCCTTCCTCCTCTCAGCTGGAAGGCCTGGAAGCTGACATGCCCTTTGTTTAGCCATTCCCTCGCTTGTGGGTGGCTGCCACCACTGCCTTGTGGATGGTTTTCCTAGCAGGCAGAAGCTGTGGTTTGTTCCCTCTGTCTCAGATGCCTGACAGCCTGTGTCCTGGTCCCAGGACAAATAAGACAGCAATATTCCTGCTGGGATTCAGCTTGGGACCCTGGGAGGAGGTCAAACCAAGGAGAGTCTGTACTGTTCTGGGCTCCCCCAGACTGGTGAAGACAGACCACTGGCTAACTCAATCACTGGCCCAGGTTGCCCAGGGAAGCTGTGGCTGCCCTATCCCTGGAGATGTTCAAGGCCAGGCTGGATGAGGCCTTGAGCAGCCTGATCCAGCGGGAGGTGTCCCTGTCCATCACAAGAAGGTTGGAACTAGATGATCTTTAAGATCCCTTCCAACCCAAACCATTCTACGATTCTCTGAGAAAGAGGTTAAAGCTGCTGTGATGCTGCTGTTTGAAAGGCCGGGGAGGTCATCCGTACAGCAGCTTTCAAGATAGCGTGACTGAGTCATGAAGAGTTTTCTCCTGTGGTTTGAGTCCAATCCAGCAGTAACCACGCTGCAAAGGCTCCCGCAGAAGCACTCGCTGTGTAGCCAAGGGAAAGGCCGTAACACAGAGCCACAAGCAAAACTAATCCATGGGGTTAGTGGTTGTTTGTAGAACCAAGACATCAGATTAAGGCCCCAGCGGCGGAGCCACAGCAGCAGAGGCAGGGAGGGTGATGGATATCTGGTAATGGACTTGCTTGCTGAGAACTCTGAGCCTGGACTGAAGGAAAATACCCAAAACTTGAGAGGGTGATCCAAGCTCTCCGTCCAAACAAACGGTTTGTGGTTGGCATTGCCCAACAATAGTTTGGATGGGTAAGAAAAAGAAATCAAAGGCAGAGGCTTTTTGAATCCCTGCAGAATACAAGCAGAGAGATCGTCCAGGGACTGTGGTAGAGGAGCAGCCTGGGAGGAATGGGAGAGCTAGGAGACAGCAGAGGCACAGAAGCCAGAGAAAGATGCTGTTTCAAGATGAGACACCTCTTCAGCCAGGTACTGGCTTTCCAGCTAGCCCTTTAATGCTAGCGGGTACTGGATCTGCAACCCTGTGACTGGTGTTAAGGGTCCTTCCTGCTTTAACGGTGAGAAACACTAAGTTAGGAGTCAACTAATCCCCAACTAAATCTCAGTGTGAAAAGCATTTAATACTCAGAAGCCCAGGAACAAGCATCTGTATGGCTCTTTGGATCTTTTTGTATTGTGGGTTAAGTTTTTGAAAGGTATCTTACTTGCACAAGAGCTGTTTGTGCAACTGCAATCCAATGTTCCTAAAGCATCAAAACCATTTATCAAAGAGCATCCAGTGCAAGGGTTAAAGGAGTAATCTCGTTAGACCCAACAAAACATAAAATCTGGCTTTGCCACAAACCGCAAATTATCAAAATACCACAGCAGGAAACTATCCCGGCTTGTGGCACTGAATTATCATGGGGCGTGAAACAGCAGAGAGCAGAAAAGTACCAAAACACGTTTATTACAAAAAGACACAGTTCTAATTTTTTTTTTTCTTTAGTAACAACAACTTCAATCTGCTTGTTGATCCCACAACATCACGCACCTCCTCGGCACTGGAGGTGTCCCACAATTCTGAAAGCCACAAAGGCTCGCAAAGGAAAGCTGCCACGTGCATCATGCACCTCCTCGGCACTGGAGGTGGATAACACAGGTTATGCTTCAAATAACTCAAGGGGTAAACCAGAGGCAACCTAAGCAAACCTTTGCAAGCTCCTAAAGTTGTTACTGTAACTCCGGTCCTCAACTCGGTGGCTTTTCTTCAGGAAACTCTTTGCTGGTGCACAGACGCTTTGAGGCTGGTTCTGCTGGAAGATGGTTAGAAACAGTAAATTATTTAATGCACAGGACAGACAGGACTAAGCCACAGGGCATGTAGCACTTGAGGAATTTAGCAGGAAGAGATGGGAATTAAAAACAGAATTAAGTAAGGGTGCCAAAAAGGACTTTAAGAACACCTGTATTGAGCTCCATTTTGACCTACATCTCAGTGCCACCAGCAACAGCATTAAAATAAGTTTCATGGCATTAAAATTTTATCCAAACCTCCTTTCCTCCAGTTCATGAAACTCTGGACTGAAAGCCTCCCCTCCTCACCTTTATCTTGCAGCACAAACCCAGGATCACTGAAACCAGCTTCTACTTCAAGAAGCAAAGGAGCAATTATTAAAAAAAAAAGAAAATCCAGCATTAAAGATCTCTAAGGGTATCTGTTTCTTAGTTAAATCGCATGGAACTGGATTCTGCTGATGTAGTAACTCCAGAGCTAAACTGAGTCTCTGCAAGCATACGGGAAGGACTGGGACCAGTTGCTTGGAAGTGTGCTGTTTACTGGTGTGTGGTGAACACACTGGTGTGTTTCACCACTCTGGGGGGCAATGAAGCTCTACTTCATAAGTATTTAGCTAAGAGAAACATATGCTTGATGTTGGATGCCCCGTCCTCCCCCAGTACATGACCTGAGGTGCAGAGGTCTGGTTTTTGGCCTGTGGGATGATCCTACCCAGTTCACCGTTTTCCTGTGGAGGCTCATGCTGGGATCAGAGGAGCAGATTGCTGTGACCAAGAAATCCAGGGGCCACACAGGAGGCTCGTTCCTTACCTTTCTCGGGGCAGGGCCTCTTGTACAGCACGTCTGCTGGGATCTGGAAACTAATGCACAGCATCTCCTTGTTCGGTGCAACATTTCTAACCAGGTAAGTAGAACAGCGTCCAGCTAAGGAGGTTCCCAGTGCAGCCTCAGCTCGTTCTTGAATATCTTTGGCAGGGTCATCATGTTTGGAGAAGCCGTAGCAGTGCACTGTGGGAAGGCCAACAGCACCGCATGGCTCTCCGACCAAAAGGTGCTTGAAAACATCTAAGAATTCAATAGCCAAAGCTGGCAAATTCATGACTATATGATAAGAAGTTTTCTGTTCTCCTTGCAGAAGTGGGAGCTCTTTACTTAGTTCTTCTCTTACTGGCCCCAGGAGGAAGTCCCTGCCATCCATATTGAACACTTTTATTTTGCTGTCCACTTTGTTGAGCTTGCAGTTGTGCAACAGCCAGTTGTAGGATTCAGGATTGAGATCGTTTGCAAATACACGGCACTTTTTCTTTGCTGCTGGAATAGCAAAAGGACCAATCCCAGCAAAAACATCAAAAAGGACATCACCGGGCTTTAAGAGCTCAACGATACGGCTGTGTTCTGTGGAAAGACGTGGGTTCCAGTAGACTTTAGAGAAGTCCAATTCATATACGATATTATTTTCTTTGACCTGGAAGTCCAAAACATTTGCTTAAGTGTCTGCATTCAAATTCCAGGCATGTTTAAGCATAATCTGTAAATCAGACAGCTAAAACCCAAGGTGCTTTATCAAAAGGTAATGCATTCGCTGACATTTGTGCCATTAGTAGTACACATGAATCTTGTATAAACCGATCGACTCATCAGAAACAGCCATAAGGAATGTTCCAACTGTCAATCCAGATAGCTGGCTCATGCACGCCTCCATCACCAGGTGGAAATAAAACAGCGACTTAAAATGACCATAAAAAAAATAAATCTGAGGCTTTTTGAGAGCTTTGTGGCTGGCTGACAAGTCCTTTATTGAAAGCAGACCTTGGGAAGACGCCTCAAGGCCTCCTTAGCCGAGTCCACATAGTAAATACGCCTCTGAGAATGATCCGGCACAAGAATGGCAACCGTCAGCCAAATTGAAAGCCACTGGGAGCCAAGTCTGCAGTTTGAAAATGTACATTTTATCTCTCAAGGTGACAGAGTCTGGAAAGTGATCCAAACTTTGGGCGGACCAGTATCTTAAGAGCAGATCTAGAAAGAAGCAGCATTTCTTCTGATGAGGGGGGTACTCACTATAACTCGCTGTGCTGGCATACGCAAGGTAACGCTCGCTTTGCACCACCACACACGAACCGTGTGACTGCAAAATAAAGCAACTTCAGGTCTAAGTCATTGCATCGTGTGCTTTGCGAGCACGGAACAGAGCGCAGTGTGTCTGCACCCCTCGGTGTGCCGCTCAGTGGTGCGCTAGATGCATGCTTAGTGAGCTAATGCCATCTGCATGTTATTGGACTCTTGCTTCTGCCCCGATGATTCAAATGCTTTTCTCTGAATGTACAGGATGTTCTACCAAGCTGTTCAACTTTTTTTCGTTTGGTAATCTAATGTTTTCTCTCCTAAAAGTATAAAACCATTAACAGGAAAAATATTTTTTAGTCCAACCACTGGCCAAGTTTCCAGCTAAGGACAAGAAGCCCTATGGGAAGAACACTTGGCAGTTACATCGCGCTGTGCACCTGAAAAAAAGTCAAACTAGAGAAGACGAGGTTTGTCTTGCTGCTGACAGAAAAGGGCAAAGGCAAAATCCTTCTCAAGTTGCAAAGCTAATGGGACTTGAAAAGAGCGTCTTATGTTCTGTACAACCCATGGTACAAGGCTTGGTGAAATGAAGAAACAGCATTTCCTTAGATCA
Source organism: Piaya cayana (assembly GCA_013389865.1). Lineage (NCBI taxonomy): Eukaryota > Metazoa > Chordata > Aves > Cuculiformes > Coccyzidae > Piaya > Piaya cayana. The sequence continues at coordinate 13,716 of WAAB01008450.1, forward strand.
AATCCACTAAATAGTTTGGCTTTAGAATCTAGGCTGTGAATGTGAGAGATACTTATCCTCGTGATCCGTGTGGTTGTCACTTTGCTCTTGGCAGACCAGGACAAACGGATGTAGAGGCAGTGGCCAACGCTTACACTCTAAAAGGAGTGTCAGGAGCAGGCACAGTGCAAAGGAATGATCTTAGCATACCTCTTCACCACATCTTTCCAGCAGATGCTTTGGGGTTTTAACATACATTTAACATACATTTGAAATAAGAGAATAACTTCACCCTGTACCTTGGTTACCAGGTTGCTCTCTCCGGCGAGCACTTCCATTTGAAAATTTCTGTATGTGCTGTCAATAATGCTGGTTTTGTTCACTACGCAGGTGATGCCCGGATTCTTGTCAATTATAACTTGGCCTGAGAGAGGGGGCAAAATATATTCCGGTTAAGGGACTACAGCCTCTACATGTTCTGCACGAGATACAAACTGACTGACTGCAGATAAATTAACCAAAGTAAGCGTGTATTCGAACAACGTTCCTCTAATGATTCAAGGTTGCAGACGTGACACCTAAAGCACCCACGTTACTTTGACTCCGTGGTCAGTGAAGTGAACCTACACCTGCTGCGACAGAACCGCTCCTTCTTGGCACCAGCACAAGGCTATTTAAAGTCAAAATATAAAGCAACAAAAAGTGCTCAAAAGTTTTCTTTGTACAAGTAATAATCATAGAATCATATAACCATTAAAGGCTGGAAAAGATCTCTTAAGTTCATCAACCATCAGCCCAACAGCACCGTGCCTACTAGATCATGTCATGAAGTACCACGTCTACACCCTTTCGGAACAACTCCAGGGATGGTGACTCCACCACTGCCCTGGGCAGCCTGTTCCAATGCTTCATCAATTTTATTTATCGGTAGAATAATTGTTAAAATATCTAGTTAATAATTTGCAAAATATACTCATTGTTTGGGGTTTTTTTGAGAAGAGTGGGTTTACCTACCAATCAAATGTCGGTAGGGTAGCTGGTGATCTCTAAGATTGAAATGAGCTATGTGGCCAACACGGCTAAATCCAGAGGTGACATCTTGACCTTCAGGAAGGACTGCTCGCAGGATCTCCTCCGACTTGAAATTCTCGTAAGTCAGCTCCAAGTTATACTTGGACACCTCAGGAAGAACATTAAGCTTTTTCAATGCCTCTTGTTCCGGTTCTCCCAATGAGAATTCAGGTATTTTGTGAGGATCCAAAATGACAAGTCTACTGTCCTCATCTTCTGGATCCTCCACCACTCGCTTTAGACCAGGACGCTGTAGCACTGTATGTTTCAGGGACTTTACCATAGTATTTACAATTTCTTTCTTGACTTTAAGAACTGGAACAACTACTGTCCTTTTAAAAGCTTCTCTGTCGAGTACTTTCATCCCACGCACTTCAGGATGTGGTGAATACAGTTCTACATCAGATTTATCCTCTGCAGTTTCAGGCATTGTAAAAGACCTATTTTTCTTAACTACTACAAAGGGCCCAGGTATTCTGCCAGAATATTGCGCCAAGAGCATCCAAACCGCTGGAAATGATGTATTTGATGCAGCTGTCCTACACCGATTAGTTTTCAGTAGTCTGGCAGAGTATCCCAAGCTCCATAAAGTCCTAGAAGAGAAATTATTCATTTTATAGACATTATGTAATCATTCCATTCAAAAGGCTGCAAATTGCATGGATTTGCTGTTCTCTTAAACTAGAATTTCCATCTGTACGAAACAATCTACAATAGTTTAGTAGAGCTCTTTATTAAGGATTACGCACTACGTATTTCTGCCCTTTCGCAAATGTATTTTATACGTTTAAAAGTACAGACATTCACCAACTTTAGGCAGTGAGATAATCCCCTCCTGCCCAGACCCAGTGACCTCTCTTTGTTCTAATAAACTTGATATTAATCCCAGTAAGCCAAACGGAAAAAGTTCTACTGTCTTGATCCTACTGTTGGATCCCCTCTGCCTGCCATAAAACTCGTTACCAAGCAGTGGTTGCTAGAAAACACTTATTAGCAAGAGTGATCATAATTGCTGCTTAGCAATTCCTGCTTCCTGTACCCCAGTGTTCAGGGGTCACACAATTGTAGCAGTTTTGCTCCAGGTACCGCATGCCAGAAAACCCAGGAATTAAATGCAGAATTCCCCTAACGGGGCAGGGAAGCATTAGTAATGTCTGTTCAAGTGACTGGACCTCTCTTCACAGTTCATTCATAGGATGGGGACTGGGACAAAGTAGCTTTACGCTTCTTTAAATTATTTCTTCTACTACAGCGAATCCACAGGGGCCCAACTTCTCTGACTCTGCATCAGCTGCTCCTAGGCAGGAGGCAATGATTTAAGTAGTGCATGAGGTTGACGTCTCTCATGACCTCTTGGGAAGTTTGTTTTAAGACTGGGGGTTGAAAAGAGAGATGCAAACTAGCCCTGAAAGGAAACCAGTTCCCTTGACTGCCTGACTGACATACAGGCTGCTGCCCTCCTTTGGGGTAACAGGCCATGTGGTCTCTTCTTACAGAATCGTTTGGTTGGAAAAGACCTTTGAGATCATAGAGTCCAACTGTTCCTTTCCGCTACTAAACAACATCCCTGAGCACCTCATCTACCCATCTTTTAATACCTCCAGGGATGAGGACTCAACCACCTCCCTGGGCAGCCTCTGCCAGTGCCCAAGTGCCCTTTTGGTGAAGAAATTTTTCCTGATGTCTAATCTGAACTTGCCCTGGTGCAACTTGTAGCCATTTCCTCTTGTCCTGTCACTCATTGCCTGAGAGAAGAGGTCAACACCCACCTCATTACAACCTCCCCCCAGGGAGCTGCAGACAGTGATAAGGTCTCCCCTCCTCCTTTTCTCTACCCTAAACAACAAAGTTCAGACTACTTGTTCTCCAGATCCTTCTCCAGCTCTGTTGCTCTTCTCTGGACGCATCCCAACCCCTCAGTGTCCTTCTTGTAGTGATGGGTGCAAAGCTGAACACAGGATTTGAGGTGGGGCCTCACCAATGCCAAGTACAAGGGAAAGGCGATGTCCCTCGTCCTGCTGGACATGCTGTTTGTGATACAAGCCAGGATGCCATTGGCTTTCTTGGCCATCTGTGCACACTTTCTACATAAAAGGAATTATAACCAAGCCCTGGCAAAGCTGGCCCCACTCTCATCCTCCCTCCCCCTAAATCCCACCTCCTCAACGGGACTCCCTGCACCTCCCAGCATTTTTAGTAGTGGACAGGTACGGTTGGACTCTATGATTTCAAAGGTCTTTTCCAACCTAGCGATTCTATGATTTCCCAAAGCCAAGCTTTGGCCAAAGCGCACCTCCTTTCCCTGCTGACTCAAAAATAAGCATTACATTCCACACCACGGCTACAGAGGAGGAAAACTTCAGAAGTCCAAAGGATGCTCTGGCCATTTCCTTTAGACATCCCCCTTCTCCCTATCTGGGAAGTGCTGGCCTCGTTCGCCCTAGCTAAGCCCATGAGATGAAAGCCCTCATGCCAAGCCTGGCTTGAGGTCCCTTTCACAAGAGAGCTAACACCTTCCCAGACTGCCTATGGGAAGACCCTGCTTTCCCTCATAACCAGATCCCCTGGTTCAGCCTGGAGGAGACTGAGGGGGACCTCACAGCAGTTTACTGCTTCCTCGAAAGGGAAAGAGGAGCTGATCTCTCCTCTCTGGCGACCAGTGATATAACCTGAGGGAATGGCAGGAAAACGCGCTGGGAGTGTTAGGTTGGATGCGAGAAGGTTCTTCACCCAGAGGGTGGTGGAGCACTAGCATAGGCTCCCCAGGGAAGCAATAATGGCACTGGGCCTGAAAATATTCAAGAAACCAACGCGCTCAGACATACAGCGTGAATTCTGGGGTTGTCCTATGCAGAGACAAGAGTTGGACTCCATGATCCTTGTGGGTCCCTTCCAACTCAGGCGATTCTGTAATCCTGTTGGCCCTTTCCCTCCCTCAGAGCAACCTGTGGGGAATCTAAGGGGTGAGGAGAGCTGCTACCTGCCTCGTCCAGACCAAGGGGCCGAGCACAGACAGCCCTGGGGGGTGCGGGAGGTGCCATCCAGGCTTTGCATGGGGACAGGGCTTGAGGAGCTGTGGGGCAGGGAGAGGAGGGATGCAGGCATACAGAGCGGGAGGGGATGGGAAGGGTTGGGGGCTGGCACGAGTGGAGGATGATGTCAGGGAGGGGGGTACAGGCATGGAGAAAAGGGGATGGCACGGAGAGGGGGGGATGTAGGCCCATCAGGACACTCCCTGCCGCCCCTCACCTCATGCCGGGCCCCGCCGCGCGGCCTCTGACGTCATCACGCCGCGCCTGCGCCGCTCCGAGTGGCTGCACTGAGGGAACGGGCGGGGCCTCGTTCCTCAAAGCACTGCCCCTCCATGGAGGCCTCGCCCCCAACACTGCTCCCCGCGTGGAGGCCCCGCCCCTCCCTCTGAGAACCCGATAGATGCCCCTTCCCTCAATCGGAGACCACGCCTCTATCACCAGAGAGGCCACGCCCCTCGGGCAGAGCCCCCGCCCCTGCCATGGGGTCTCCTCTGAGGCCACGCCCCCGCCAGAGACCACTTCCCTGGAGGCCCCGCCCCCTACCCAAGGCCACCCGCCTCTTCTCACAGACCACGCCCCCGTAGCTCTCGCACGACAGGACCCGCCCCCATTGGTCTCCGATACGAGGCCCCGCCCACTCCAGCAGTCCCCGCCCCTCCCACTGGTCTCCCAAATGAAGCCACGCCCCCTCCCTAAGGCCCCGCCCCTCCCCTTGGTCTCCCACACGAGTTCCCGCCCCGTCCCGCAGGCCCCTCCCCTCCCATTGGTCTCCCCCGTGCGGTCCCGCTCCCTCCCATTGATCGCGGCATAGTCCCCGCCCCCTTCCGCAGGCCCCGCCCCCCTTGGGGTCCCGGCTAGGTCCGGAGGGGCGCGCGCTGCCATGGCGGCGGTGCCGCCAGCGCAGGGAGCCGGGCGGCTCCGGGCCGAGTGGGGCTGGTACCTGTCCGCCCGGCCGCTGCTGGACGAGGACGAGGAGGATGCGGAGGAGGATGCGGAGTCCGCCCCGCTGCTGCCGCCGCCGCCGGGCAGCGTGCGTGTGATGGGGCGGCGGGGAGGGGACGCCCGGAGGAGCCGCCGTGGGGCTCGGCTCTGCTCTCCCTGGGGCTGCCGTGCTGGGCTGTGAGGAGAAGGGAGGCGATACCGGAGAGAACGGGGGGCACCCCGGGACGAAGGGAAAACGGAGGGAGAGGGAGAACCCCGAGCTCAAAGCGCGAGGACCGAGAGTTCGAAGGGAGAGAAGGGGAGGGAGGGAATCCCGAACTTAAAGTGGGGTGACCCAGGGTTCGGAGAGAGAGAAAGGGAAGGGGGACCCTGAGCTTAAAGTGGGATGACCCAGGGTTGGAGGGGAGAGAAGAGGGGGAGACACCCCGGGCTCAGAGGGGAAAGGGAGGGAGAGGGGAGACCCTGGTCTTAAAGCGGGGGATCCTGGGTTTGAAGGGAGGGAGGGGTGACCCCGGGCTCAAAGAGGGGGGACCTCTCGTTCAAAGGGGGCGAATAAGATGGGGGGACCCCGGCCTTAAAGGTTGGGGCCAAGGGGTAGCACTGGGTCCCTGGAGCTGGATTTCTGCACTTCCCACTGTACTGCTCCTTTGCTCCCCAGTTCCTGGAGCGGGCCCTTTGCACCCCACTCTCAATGTGAGCACATGGGCAACCCCTGATTTAAAGCATAAACCTCGCCGTGCTCTTTTTTGCGCTCTGCTGTCGCTGTACTTGGATGTCGTGGACATCCTTGCCATCACCTCCTCCTCTCCATCCTCATGGGATAGCACCGTGCATGAGGGTTTGCGTGATCTTGGAATGAGAAGAGAGATTTTTCTGGTTTAGATTAAAGAAGGAAGTTTCCCATCTCCCCCCTCCTCCCCTTTCATCCCTTCTCGTGAAAGATCAAAACTCCTTTTGCACTAATTGTACTTTGTTCTTCCTTCTTCACAGAATCCTCCAAATCGTGGCTCTTCCTTTGGTTTCTCAGTGTTTAATTTAATGAATGCAATCATGGGAAGTGGGATCCTTGGCTTATCCTATGTTATGGCCAACACAGGGATCATGGGCTTTAGGTAAGTTTTCAGTTTTTACATCAACTCATTTAGTTTTAAGTGGAACAAAACTTGATTACTAAGGCTACTGTGCAAAAACTGAGGAAGAAATAAATACGTTGTGCTTTTCAGTGTTGTTGAATAAGATCTTCCCTCTTTGGTTTAGTCATTCAAACTGGCCTAACCCAGGTACTGCCCAGGCATTGCATTAAATTGCCACATGGTGGCAATTTCTTGGCTATTACTCCTAATAGATTGATATTTACATTTCAAAGGTGCTATCTCTTTTAGTTCCAGGAGTGGCCTTTCTGAAATAGGACCCCTACGTATCTAAACAATGTGAATCTGCTTGTTGTACTTTCCATTATATGGGTAATAGGGCCAAAGTTGACAGCACTGTCACTGTCACCATTTTCTGAGCATTGGATCCAGTTCATTAGAAGATACATCTTTGTCTGCGTACAGACACTCTGATGTTTACGTCTTCTTTGTGATTCATTTATCACGTCTTTAGCCTGTACAGTACGTGCTCTGCTTTGGTAGACAATGTGAGCAGCAGTGGAACTTATCCAAAGGTCAGAGACCGTATGAACCATAGTCAGCAGATACAAGAGAGAAAATGAGGAAATCCAGTCTTGTGGTAGCTTACTTTTTGCAAAAGTAGCATTTTTAAAGTTAGAAAGTGTGTTGTGCTCTAAAAGTGCATTAATCATAATTTTTTCGTGTGTGTTTTTTAGTATCTTGTTGCTGATTGTTGCCAGCCTTGCTACTTACTCAGTATTTCTTCTGCTCAGTATGTGCACTCAGACTGGTAAGTGAAAAGGATTTATCTAACAGTGATCTCTGAAGTACTTCCTCATCTATATCTCAAAGGCAGGACCCACTGTAATTATTATAATTAACAGGATGTCAGCAAATAGCTGGTTAGCTAACAGAAGGCTAACAGAGAGTAAAGTTGAAATAGTTAATATTTTTAATGACTTCTACTTGGCATTTAAAAATACAATTTTGAAACTTCTTATGAAACGTAAATGCCAAACTGACTGGTTTCTAGACTTTCAATTTTATTTTTTCAAAATGCCTCTGTCATCCTCCCAGAAAGGTAGATCTGGTATTTGTGTAGTAAGATTGTTTTGGTGCTGCTTGGACTGTGCTACTTCAGCTTTCAGTGAAGACATAAGAGCAATAAAGTAGCAGACTTCCATTCCTCTTCTTGCAGTATATACTTTGTTCATGGTTTCAAATGGATACCTTTCAGATTTTGTAATCTCACTGGGTTATCATAATTCTTATGGCCCTTTATAGATGCAGATATAGATATATATAGATATTTTATCAGCATTTTTGACACTGTCATTCTTTGAATGAGAAGTCCCATTGCAGTCCTTAGAAGTTACACTGCTTTGAGAATGTTCAAAAGTGGATCCTCCTGTGTGCAGTCTAATGTGCTAATTTTTTAATTCTTGCTTCTTTTAATTGTTCCTGTAACAACTGACTCATTCTTTGAGTTCTACACAAAGATCATGCTGTAGCCGTTGCCTCCATCTCTTTCAGCCACCTGGTTATTGTATCCCTCTCATCTGTTCTCCTTTCTTTTCAAAGGTGGTGGGAGAAAGCTTCTGTTTCTTTCCTCACTGGCTTTGTTTTCTGTAGCTAGCTTTGGGCTCTCAGATGATTGCTTCCCGATTCTTCTTAGATCTGCTGCTCCTGTCTTCACCTGCTGAGTGATCTTCTTCATACAGTCTTAAAAAACTCTTCAGAGGTAGGGTTACTTTTAAGATTGATACTGTTGGCTGTTTGATTATTTGGGACTGAGCCTTTGGTAAATTTTTCACCTCTTGGAGCTCTGCTTGTTAGAAAGGAATTGGTACCTGAAATAAGCTAGAAAGATACATAAGAAGTAGAAAAAGGGTGAACTTGAGTTAATTTTTTTACAGTGTTTGTTTGCTTCTTATTTGAGGCTGAAAAGTTCTGTATTATGTAGGCATGAGGTAGTATTATGCTCATAATTGTTGTTTGGTAAAATAGTAATTAGAAGGATCCTTGCAGAAGAAAGACCATGGAAAGGGGAAAACTAAGGATTTAAGCCTTTTGAAGTAAGAAAAGTTTCTGTGTTGTGAACTTGGGGACTGAATATACAAGACTGGTTTAAGTCCTCAGTTATTGTCCAAAGGCAATGTTTCACCTCAAGAAAGTATTTTTTAAATACACAGAACTGAAAGCGAGGAGGAACTACTGAAGTGACAGGGTGAAATATTTCTGTTGCCTGCAACTAGCACTTTACAGTTCATAATTAGTTATCACATAATTTTGACAGATAATAGCAGCACCAGAACTATGTCTAGATAAGTTTGCAGGATTTACAGCCTTCTGTGTTTTGATTTTTTAAACTTTTTTTTAAAATAAGATTTGTCTCAGATTATATTTACTATAATTTCTGTAAACTATTAAAGTAATACAAATAGCATTCTGAGTTTTTCCTAAATAAGTGAGAAATACGACCTGTTGAGCCTTGACAAAATAAAATCTGTGTACATGTTTGCTTCCGAAGTAGCTAATAGAACATTTTTCTTAATAAAACCTCTATGCATTTGTGAGCACAGTTATAGTATTAAACTTAAACCATGGCCAGGAACTGGGAATAAGTTTTAGTAGTTTTATATTAAAGAATGAGCTAGAAGAATTAAAGGGTGGAGGAGAAAAACCTTTGAAAGTGTTTGTAAAGAATTAATTCAGGTGTTCAAATCATAATAGTGATCCTAGGAAAGATCTGACCTATAAAACACCTTCTGAAAAGGAAGCTTTAATTTGAATTCCATTTTAAACAAAGACCAGTATTTATTAAGCACAGACATTTAAGTTATAGTTTGAAAATAAAGAAGCATCTTTGATTTTTTTGTAATTGAATTGGCCTCAAATGATTTGTGTAGGCTTGGCAAAAAAAACCCTGAACATTGCTAAGTGTCCAGTGTTAGATTTGGATTCACTAGGTCAGTGTTTTCTCCTGGTGTTAATTCAGCGCAACCTGCATTGTTTGAGAGTCTGGCTTGACAAAGGCTGAGTTTGCTCTATAAATCTGAGGAACTGGCAATTTAAGTGGGATATACTTTGTAGGTATGTTTTCTTTTTCTTTCTGTTTTGTGAGTTATTCATGAGTATTCCTCCTACTACACTTGCCAATTTCACTTTGCATTTAAATGCATAATTTCTAATTAGTGTTAATAACAGAAGAGAAATCAAGCCAATCAGGCAGAACTTGTTTATTTTTTGTATAAATTGTGCATATTTTTTTCCATGTATTGAAATTATAGAAGTAATGCGATTAAGTATTTGGGCTTCTCAGTGTTCACAGCACTAAATGGATTACAGAAACAGAGTTCCTATAGAAAATACTCTCAAGGTTTCATATTGCTCTTTTGGAACTGAGTGGAAAATTTTGTTCTTTTCGTTCATAGCTTCTCATACGTGTTTGCTGTGTGTTTTCACCACATGGAAACAAATGACTCTCCTAAGCGTTTAACATTTTGATGCCATTGGAGATGGCCTTCTGAAATGCTATTTTTTTTTTTCCTTGTGACCAACAACTTTGTAAATAGAAATCTGAGAAAAATGCAGGGTAAAATCTAATAAGACATACTTCTTGTTTAATTATATCTGTATATAATTCGTATCAGTGTAACGGCAGATGTTAGACATTAGTCTAGGTTTATGCTGAGGGCTGACTCTGACTCGTTCAATTTTGTGGTTTAATTATTTTGTTATAGCACATTGGTGTCAGTAGTGGAGTAGAATGTGAAACATTGCTATTGAGAAAACCAAATGAGAAAATTAATGAAGGTTTTTTTTGTTTAATTCTTTTGTTGTTGTTGTTTTATTTATTTTATTTTTTTCTGGGAGCCTCAATCTGATTGTGTGGAGAAGTTTAGCGAAATAAAACCACTTGGGGTTGGGCAGTTGGCAGCCTGAGGCTCCAGTTCCCATCGTCTTGATCCCTGTGAACCACCAGTCTCTCCCGTGTCTCGCTTCATTTACTTCATTTGGGGCTTCACTCAGGTGTGAAGATCTGTCCCGAGCAGCTCAGGTTGCAGGGTCGGGCCCTAAATTAAACTGTGACAGGAGCAGAAGCGGTAAGGGTACCGAGCAGAACCAAGGAAAGGAAAGCAAGTGTTACAACAATAACATTAGGTGGGTTTGAGATTAATTTTACATTTTGAGGCATTTTCCTCTGTGGACCACGTTATATATTAAGAAAACAAGTGGTATTCGTAGAAAACTTTAGTCTTTTTGATAGCGCTTGAGTTACTTGAAACAAAATACAGAGCAGCCGTGAAAGACACTCTTACGGCTTCCTTCTGTCTGAGAAGGGATTGCTTTGAGTTCCCATCAATTTTAGGAGTGAGCTTCAGCTAAAACTCAACAAAAACGTACAGGAAACCACAGGGTGTTTTGATGTGATTGTGTAAGTCATGTGCAGGTAAGGGCAGGTTCTTTGTTTTGGTTTTGCTTTGGTGTGTTCTGTATTCTTTAATAATAGATTTCAAATAAGGAGGGTGTTTACCATCAGCTCTTTTGACGATAAATAGTGTTGAGTTTCTGAAAGGTGGCAAGATAGTGATGTTTATATTTGAAAGATGAAAATGGATCCTCTGCTATTGTCTTCATTTAAAAAAAGAAGTGTATCCTTTAACAATTAGAGATAAGCCATTCCCATATTTTAATTGTTGAGGCTAATTTCATAGTTCTTCACCTGTAGTATCACTTGCAAAAATCTCTGGGAGAAGGCAATTTGCCATTAATGTAATATTACTAATTTTTAAATATTACTATTTTTAATATTAAATTGAGTTTCTGGAAAACTGAATGGTTGAGTGTATAGCTGTGCTTTGTAGCGGGAGTACAGGGATGTACAGAAGCTATTTTATAAACAAAAAATAGTATAAAATACTCTTTCGATTCTTTTACTGAATTATGTTAATTTAAAAAAAGTAAACAAAGACAAAACTAAGGCTTTCAAGTGATTTTGAAGTTAGAAATATTTTATCTGTCTTTTCCTTACTGGCAGCTGTCACTTCTTATGAAGACCTTGGCCTGTTTGCGTTTGGATCGACTGGAAAGGTGAGTGTTTTATTTTTATCTGTGTATGTTCCCTCATGCTTCTGATATACAGCTGTTCTTTTCATAGTAAAGAAATGTAAATGAAATATGTAGTATAGTTACTGATGTGCTGGTATACTGAAAAATCCATTATGTACTGAAGCTTTTTGCTGCATTTCAGTTAGTGTGTCTGGTCTGTGGAAGCCCAACCTTTATTTAACTGTAAAATAGACATTCCTTAAATGCCACATTTTGTGCTACTTTCTTGCTAGTGGGTTCATTTTTTAGTTGTATGTACAAATATTTGCTTACTGGCAAAGTTTTGTTACAGTCCCATCCTGCCTCTGTTGTAAACTGTTAGGAGACAGTTTTATTCTTAGTGTTCTAGCATTTAACAGAGACTAAGATAAGCGTTTGCCTTCCATGTAGCTTCCGCAATAGGAACTCATAAGAGTACATTTAATGCATGTTAATTTATTTCCTCTGTTTAAAAAACTCTTCAGACTTATGTTTCTCACTTCTTATTTTACCTCATGATTAAAAACAACCCCCGAAAAACTAACAAAACATTGGGAAACTAACCAGTTGTGGTGCAAGTGTGATCAACGTGTAAGCTGTGCCTTTTTAGTAGCGTGTTTTTCCTGAGAGATAATGCTGTCCAGTAATACTGGATCCACAGGAATTACTGTTAAGTGAATGAAGCGCTTTTAATATTAAGACTTTGTGCTCTGTGTTTCAGTTAAATGCAGATTTTACCACACAAGTGCAATTTTAATGGTTTACTGAAACAGGGTAAACTATTTTTTAAAATCAGTTCTGCTTAACAGAACAGAGTCCAATTTCTTGTGTTTTGATGTAATTGAGAATTAAATCTGAGCTATTAGGTGTTTGTAAGACTTCCATTAGTGATAATAAGCAGACCTGAGTGTAGTCTGTGAGGGTCAATATTTATTGATCAAGGTTAAGATGTAGTCAACCTCAAGAGATAATAAACCTTGATATTAGCAAGGCATGAAAATTAGTTTTTATAGGAGCTGTTCTGTACACATTAACCACAAGCCATTAGGGGCAAAAGTCATAGAAACTTAAGGAGATATTAAAATATGATTCAGTCTGCCTGTGCTCTGAAGCAGGGCTAAATGTACATAAACTATTCTTGGTGGATGTTTGTCTAATCTGTTATTTAAAAGCTTAAATAAAGGAGTTTTCACAGCTTCACCATGTAGCCAACATCACTAGTTTTCCCTAATATACTTTTTCATAATTTTCAGACTAAACAACTTGTGCTGTAAATCATCTGGTCTTTTATTTTCAGTGTGCTTGGAAAGCACTGGACTGTTTCTGACTTGTGAAGTTACTGTTTTTATTAAATAATTAACTAAAGTTCACCTAGCTTTCCTGATGAACCAGCATTTTCTGGAATACTTACCTATCTCTCTTGAAGTATCTTTGATATTTATACACCTTTCTTAAAACTTACATGCAAAAGGGAATACAGTAACCTGGCTGAGAACTTGACAGGGACAAGACATGTTGTTATTACCTGTATTTTGGGCAGAACATGGCTGGTACTATGTCCAGACTTGCTGTTTCTGTGGGTGCTTCATGCTACTGTATGTGTTATCTTGAACTGTTTTCTCTGCAGTCTGGTAACTCTTAAGTCATGTATTTGAGGTCTGGTTCCTGAATGCATTACCTTTAATCAAATCTTGTTGATTTTCAGGCTTTTCCAGTTTACCACGACCATTCTGAGTTCTAATACTGTCCCTGAACCCTCCTTACCTGAGCTGAGCAAAGGCAGCTTTTTCCTTTTTCTTTAAAACAGCGCTTATTCTTCCCTTCCTGAGTCACTTGCTGATGCTTCTGCAGGACTGTGCTTGGACAGGCTTGTCATGTTGACAGTAAACGACTGGTCCCTTGAAGCACAGCAGTTATTCAACCTTATGATGATTCCCTGACAAAAATATTTTTCTGAGATTTGTGAGAATGGAGGCTTCCTGCTGTTGGAAGATTGCCGATTCTCCCTTTCCAAAGTTGTGAAGTACTTATTTCCATCTATGACAAATTCCGAGATGCTATACTGTTTTTTCTTTTTTTCCCCCCCGCATTGTTTTTTCTTCCCCTGCTGGCTTTTGAACTGGCTTTGAATTTGTTTAAAATCTGATATGATTTTCTAGCTGATAATTGAAAAAAAAGGCAACTCTGCTTTCAGATGTTATTCAGAAGTACAAATTTGCTACATCAAGAAGAGCAGTGGGTAAAAAGAAAAACGGTAGTGTTCTAGGTGACTGTTCTGTTTTAGAACTGAACTGCAAAGAAAGCACTGGGAAAACTTTAGACACTTTTCAGTTTTTTTCAGTTGAAATTAAATTGTTTGGATTCAGACAAATGTTTTAATAGCCTATGATTGTTTCTGCTTTCATATCAGCCTTGTATGAATAATCACAAATGCTAAAAAAAGGGAAGTGTCTATTTTACAGGTTCCAAAGGATAATGACATTCATGACAGTTAAAAATATTTAGGTTTTTGGAGTGAGGAAGTAGCTTGTACAAATCTCTGCTCTCTGATTGTCTTTTCAGAGGTGAATGATTGTTTTCAGTTCACCTGATGTCAATTAGAATGCACTTACATGTTTCTGGTCATTTCAAAACATCTTCTTATGCAGAAGAGGGTTCACTCTATAACATATCATGTTTTGTCATCTCAGAATGAAAATGTGAATTTTTTTTTCAGGGAGATCTTTTTTCTTACATATTCATTTTAGATTGCGTTGTCTTTCATGCATTAAACTCTTCACTAAAAAGAAGATGCCTTTCCTTTAAGTACTTGTTACAGCTTCTACATCTGGTCTAAGATAACACATGTGTGTTTTATGACTGCTAGAGACGTACGATTTTAGTTATCTTTACCACTTCTTAAAGAAATCAATTTTTTTTATAGGTTCTTGTTGCATCTACAATAATTATCCAGAACATTGGAGGTAAGAAACTTCATGTGCTCAATATTAATTGAGTGGAGTGTAACTTCTACAGTCTAAAAAACTCCACAGACACCAAGGGCAATGATTAAATCAAAGTGTTCTTAAGAGACTGGTTAAAAGGACAGGAAAGGTAAAGAAAAGGCTATGTGATCATGCTAAGTGGGAGTACTGTAGTTGTGGGGTAGATGGGGGATTAGGAAGATTAGATTGTGTGCCTGGTGCTGCATCACAGGACCTGGAACACATTCGTTGTGGATGCATTGCTCGTTGGAAGGGGCTGAGGGAGTGTAATCTCTCTCCTGTTCTGTACACTTGCACCTGGTAGCTACATTTTATCATATCATGTGTTTTGGTTTTTGCTGTTGGAACTTGCTTATGCACTTTAGTGATTTGTGTAACAAATTTCATATGTTCCTTATTTATGGTAGCAGATTTTTTTTTTGTTAGCTCAATACCTTGTTTTTTGGGGCAAGAGGTGTTTAGTTTTCTTAATTTCATCATCTGTTGTCATACGCTGTGCTGTTCAGTTATATTTTCTCATTTTGTCTTCCTTGGTGCATGATGTAATAAAGTAACATTGGCTGTCTTTGCATTAAAACAATCACCTAAGGATGTAAATTCTTCACTTGGGTATGTTCACGTATTTGACAGTTACTAAGTAGTAGTGTCCTTAGAAATCAATTTTCTGAAAGTAGGCAGTGTTTAACAGAACAATGTTAAGGTTTTTTTGGCTGTAAATGGATACTTTCTTTGATACGAAGGACTTATGGAAAAGCCTTCTGTTTAGGTTCCCAACCCCCAAGATGTTCATAGACATTGATAGAAGGAAACAGCATCCCAGCTCTGCTGTTCTTTCCTTCAGGATTACCTGTTGAATCCACACAGTTCAGTGGTTGCTGGGTTTTGTCATTATGTTGAGACCTAGAACTGGACCAAATAACTGGGATCTTTTCTTATACAAAAAGCTCCAATAATAATAACTACCTAACTGAAATGGCTATAAAACCTCAAGCATTAATTTCAGGCAGGAGTGAACATATTAATCCCAAGATTAAAGATTATTTATTCATAGAAGTTTTGGAGGTTTCTGTAGCAATGAAAAAAACTTTTAATTTCCTTTCCCATTTGAGTGGACCTTTAAATAAACAGTAGTGGAGAAGGAGGGATACACAGTGCAGGTTCTGAAGACTCTGGGATTGTGTGGTCAGAGGAAATATGACTCTCATTTCTTCCTCGTAGCAGTTCATAACCTTCTCTGTGTCATTTTTAATAAAACCCAGCTCGGTAACTTTGGAGCCCCAAACTAGCGTGTGCTGGATATTGTCAAGCTACTTATTTCATTTTTTGCAGTGGCCTTCTCTGCAAATCAGTTGGGCTTGGTTTGCCAACCAGTGCTTTTCCATTTGACTAGTTAAAAAGTAGGGGGTTGAAAGTTGAAACCTTTTGAATACTTTTAGTGACCTCATTTTGATGGAAGCTTTCAAAACTTTTCTGGGGTCCTTCTGGTTCCTGGGGCAGTATTTTTCCTTGAGATGGTCTGTACATCCACTACTTTTGCTTGCAAAGATCACTTAGTTTCAAATGCACTGAGAAGAGGAAGCTGGCTGTCCTCCTCTGAATCAGTTAGCAATGCCTAAATAACCCTGTCTGTGAGGAATGGTGGTCTGTGGTGGTTGTGAGTTGGGCCTCCTTGTCACCTTCTCCCATACAGAAGATGCATTGTGCTGTCATTGCAAGGAGCCAGCACAGCTTCTGTTTAGTACTTAGATTTCTGGTTGGGACCATACCTCCCAGATGTGTTATTTCTCTCTTTAACAGCTGCCTCTGGCAGAGTCCTGTGATGCTGCAGTCCAAGTCAACAAAGCAGCACTGTGTTGGGAATTGTCTTCGGAGATGATTATACTGTATGCCAACAGGCTCCTAAATATACAAAAAGGTGGAATGAAGAGTTCTCTTCATCTCTCACAGAGCCTTGACTCTTGATGAAATGCATAGAAAGAAAGGAATTTTTCTTGTCTGTCCAATACTTCTGCAGATTTTAGATGGGAATGGTGAAACTGTGCGGAGTAGTTTATCCTGAATTGGAGCCATCCTGGAATTAAGTGTAAAACTTGAGCTCTGCTTTGTGTGCTTTGCTAGTTTTTCTGCTCTTTGTTTTCCTGTCCTTTGAAGTACCCTGCAACACTGTGCATGTCAGGCAGGCATCCAGACTCTATCAACATCTTTAATTTCAGAGTAAGGCTAAAAATAAAATAGTTTTTTGTTGCCTCTGCCATTGTCAGACCTGGATACATTGCATCACTCCATATCCTATTTCAGATGTGATTTGGAGAGCGTGAGATAATGAATGATGGTTTGTGATCAACGTAAGCAACTTTACTAGGGTTATTGTCACTGTCTGCATCCGGTCTGGGCTTTTGTAAAGTTTGTTCTGATCACTTCTAAAAATAATTTAGGAGCAGAAGCGATTTACATTGATTTGTGGTGGAGAGAGCTTTTTAGTAATCATTTTAATAAGAGTTATGCTTTCTAATTTGTCATCCTCACTTTTTTAAAAGGGAAGCTTGTGGTGCAGAATTTGACATCATAATTGTATGCCCTTACAGATTTGTGCAGATAGAGGATTGGATTCTTCTACTAGCAGGATACCCTTTCCAAAAAAGAAAAAGTTTTATACAGCTACAGGAAAGCGCTGTTTGATCAAGTTTGGAATTTAAGAAGTTAAAAAAAAAAATCAAATACATTGGTTGGAATTTTAACATGTATCTCTAACATGAGTGCTCAGCTTTCCTGCAGACTTGTAATCATCTTCTGGAACACTTCAGGTTATGTTACTCCAAAGAACATAAATCAAATACCAAAATCCGTTTAAGTACCAAGGATTAACTAAAGATGCATCAGGATAATGCGTTAGCTTTGCAATATCCAAATGCAAATTAAGGTCATCTTAAATACAATCACTTACACGCTTTGTGGAGCATATATGAATTCTTAGCATAGAGTGGTTGAATTTGGAGGACATTTGCTTAGCTTTCCTTGTATTGATGTGTGCTTAATCTTTGAATGTAGTTATTTGTTAACAGAGTGAAGCCAAAGGACTCTGGGGTGGCCAGAGCTGCTCATTTGTATATTATTCTATTTGTCAGAATTTTGGCCCAATCCAGCAGCCTGTTAATCTACATTAACTAGAGATGGGTTACACAGGAACTGCCTCCTTCTGGAAAGAGCTACTTAGTCCACAACCCCACGGACACACTGGACATTAAAAAGGCAACTCTCAGATTACAGAATCATAGAAGGGTTTGGGTCAGATTTACAGAATCGTAGAAGGGTTTGGATCAGAAGGGACCTTAAAGCCCATCCAGTTCCATGGGCAGGGACACCTCCCGCTGGATAAGGTTGCTCAGAGCCTCATCCAGCCTGGCCTTCAACGCCACCGGGGATGGGGCAGCCACAGCTTCCCTGGGCAACCTGTGCCAGTGCCTCACCACCCTCACAGGAAGACATTTCTTCTGAATATCTAATATAAATCTCCCCTCTTTCATCTTACAGCCATTCCTCCTCATCCTGTCCCTGCACTCCCCAATAAAGAGCCCTTACCCATCTTGCCTGCAGCCCCTTTAAGTACTGGAAGGTTGCTCTACTGTCTCCCAGGAGCCTTCTCTCCTCCAGGATGAACAAACCAAACTCTCTCAGCCTGTCTTCATGTGGGAGGTGCTCCAGCCCTCGGATCATATTCATAGCCGTCGTCTGGATCGATTCCAACAGTTCCATATCCTTTTGTGGCCCTCCTTTATGTTACCAGGCTGTTACTTTGTCCATCCATTCCTCCCTCTCTTTCCTTTTACACAGAGTCTCTAAGTGGAGCAATTTTCCCAATATCTCTCTCTTGCCTGCCAGGCAGGGTTAGATCTTGAAGGATTTCAGATTTTGCTACATGCTCTCCAAAAGCAGCATGGGTGCTTGGAGAAGCTGTGTGCCTGGAGGTGTAGCAGGAGCGAGGGAGGCTGCTCTGGAGAATGCTAAGCTACATGGTTCTGCTGGCTTTTTATGTAATCCCTCCCAGGAGCAACTGGAGTTTGACGCAATTCCCACTATTGTTTTAATAGCTTTGTGCTTCTAGGAAGTGATGGATGAGGCGCAGGGGGGCAACGCTGTGGCTCAGCGTCACACAGCCCTTCCCCTTCTTCTGCCAGGGAAGTCCTGCGAGCTTCCTAGATCCTTTCCGAAGGAGGGTTGGAAAACAGGAATATCTCCTTCTGGAATTATCCCCACTGCAGTTGTGACTGAAAAGGAGGACAGTCCACAGCCATGTGTCCAAGAGAAACCGGTGGGAATCTCAGAACATATATAATGGAGTTAGAGAAGGAATTATTTTAGCAAGGCTGGTGGAAAACCGGAGACAAACACAATAAAGCATTGCACAAGAGCAGCTCTCAGTCTGCTGCCAACACCAACAAATCCTCAGCGAAATCCTCAGCGTTGAGGTCTAGCAGGAGGCGCGAGGGAAAGTTTTACAGGGCGCTTCTCTGGGTTGGGGGCCGCTATCAGCTGGAGGTCACGGCTGCAGCGAGACGCAGCCAGCCTGGAGGGGCTGGTAGCCTGGATACACGGGAACACAAGTGGGAACTGCTGAGGATACAAGTTTAAGGGTTAAGAATTCACCAGCAGCAGGGTTGAGTGGAGTGACAGACCCTGCAGCGCAGCTGTGTTGCACAACGGGCTCTTCCAGCAGGCTTCATTCTTCCCAGATCCTTCGGATGCAATGCGCAGGGGAGTTTTCTGCTGGGGGTCAGTACGAGTAACCAGACAGCCTTGGCTTCTGCCTGAGTGATCCTTGCTGTTGCTTTTCAGAACCAGTCTTCCAGAGAGCTTGAGAAGGACTTGGGGGTGCTGAGTGGTGAGAAGCTCGACATGAGCTGGCAATGTGTGCTCACAGCCTAGAAAGCCAATTGTGTCCTGGGCTGCATCAAAAGGAGTGTGGCCAGCAGGGTTGGGGGGGTGTGTGTGTGTGTGATTCTGCCCCTCTATTCCTCTCTTGTGAGACCTCAGCTGGAGACCCATGTCCAGTTCTGGAATCCTCGGTGTTAGAAGGGGTGGAACTCTTGCAATGGGTCCAGAGGAGGCTACAAGGATGATCTGAGGGCTGGAGCACCTTCCACACGAGGACAGGTTGAGAGAGTTGGGGTTCTTCAGCCTGGAGAAGGTTCCAGGGAGACCTTATAGCGACCTTCCAGTACCTGAAAGGGCTGCAGGAAAGCTGGGGAGGGACTGTTTACCAAGCCTTGTAGTGATGGGATGAGGGGCAATGTGTATAAACTGGAGAGGGGCGGATTTAGACTAGACATAAGGAAGAATTTATTCACTGTGAGAGTGATGAGACACTGGCACAGGTTGCCCAGAGCAGGGGTGGCTGCCCCATCCCTGGAGGGGTTCAAGGCCAGGCTGGATGAGACCCTGGGCAGCCTGATGCAGTGGGAAGTGCCCCTGCTCACGGCAGGGGGGCTGGAACTGGGTGTGCTCTAAGGTCCCTTCCGTTAATCCCTAACCCTGCTCGTTGCGGTCAGTGCCCCGCCCCCTGCTCGGGATGTTCCACACGTGCCCGGGCGCCGCTTTCCCGCTCCCCGCGGTGTCCGGGCTGCGCGACGCTGCCCCCGCGCGCCCCCTGCCGGCCGCGCCGCCCCCTGCAGTCCCGGGGGCGGAGGCGCTTAAAGCCCATCCAGCTCCAGCCCCCCCGCCATGGGCAGGGACACCTCCCACCGGATCAGGCTGCTCAAAGTCCCGTCCATTCTGTCCTTGAACATCTCCGGGGATGGGGCAGTCACAGCTTCTCTGGGCAGCCTGTGCCAGTGCCTCACCGCCCTCGGCATGAAGAATTTATTCTAATGTCTAGTGTAAATCTTCCCCCCTCCAGTTTAAAATGTTCCCTCTTGTCCTTTCGCTCCATGTGCTTGTAACAGTCTCTCCCCAGCTTTCTTGTAGCCCCATCAGGTACTGAAAGGTCACTATAAGGTCTTTCCGAAGCCTTCTCTTCAGGCTGAACAACCCCGACTCTCTCGGCCCATCAGTTCCCCTCCTCCCTCTGTGTTAGTCCATTCTGAAATTTATTTTTTGAAAGTATTAACAGGATTTCTCTCAAATTTAAGTGGAGCAAGTCAAAAGAAGTATGACTAGCTGGTCGAGAGGGACTCTGGTCGACCTCTACTCTGCTCTCATGAGACCCCAGCTGGAGACCTGTGTTAGCTCTGGAGTCCTCAGCAAGGAAGGACATGGATCTGTTAAAGTGAGTCCAGAGGAGGCCATGGAGATGATCCGAGGGCTGGAGCATCTCCTGTACAAGGACAGCCTGAGAGAGTTGGGGTTGCTCAGTCTGGAGAAAGCTGCAGGGAGACGGTACAGCAGCCTTCCAGTACTGAAAGGGGCTAGAGGAAAGCTGAGGAGGGGCTCTTGATCAGGGAGTGCAGGGATAGGATGAAGGGGAATGGTTTTCAGCAGAGGGAAGGGGACTTAGATGAGACATTAGAAGAAATTATTCACCATGATGGTGGTGAGGTACTGGTACGGGTTGCCCAGAGAAGTTGTGGCTGCTGCATCCCTGGAGGTGTTCAAGGCCTGGTTGGATGAGGCTTTGAACAACCAGCGGGAGGTGTCTCTGCCCATGGCACGGGGTTGGAACTGGATGGCTTTAAGGTCCCTTTTGACCCAGACCATTCTCTGAGTATGTTTTTAGAATACGGAGGTGGATGGGAATATCGTTCTTTCTGTAATCAGTTTACACTACTCTACAGACGTTGATTTGCATCTTTTTTATCATCTTCATTGAAGAATAAACCACAGTGTGTTTCATGCT
>WAAB01008454.1:0-12281 GCA_013389865.1 Piaya cayana
ACAACCCCAGCTCTCTCAGTGATGGTTGCAGCCAGGGGCTAGTGGTAAATAGTCCCCGTGGAGGCTGATGACAAGACATATCCCTCAGCAATCTATACTGGGACCAGTACTGTTTAATACCTTCATCAGTGACATAGACAGTGGGATAGAGTGAACCCTCTGCAAGTCAGCAGGTGATGCTAAATTGAGTGTTGCCGTTGACACACAAGAGGGATACAATGGCATCCAGAGGGACCTGGACAAGAGTGAGGAGTGACCCCATGTGAACTTCACAAGGTTTAACAAGGCCAAGTGCAAGGTCCTGCTCTTGGGTCACAACAACCCCTGGTATCAATACAGGCTGGAGGATGAAGAGTTTGAGAGCAAGCCTGCAGAGAAGGAAGATGATCAGAGGGATGACACACTTCTAAGAAGAAAGGCTCAAATGAGTTGGTTGGGACAAGATTCCGATTTACTCCAGACGTAACTGTGTTTGGAATAGCTTTCAAAAACTGCTCGAATGAGTCGAAGAGAACTTGGAGATGGAATCCCTATTTTCAGTAGGAATCTAGGCAAACACTGATTGCTTTTCATGTATTTTTAGTGACACTTCCACTCCAAAATTTCAGATTGTGGAGCAGGTACCCTGAGGTCACCGGGGTTTGCCTAAGAGCAGTGATGACAACTCAGTAAGAGATTCTTCCCTTTTGGCTAAATTGGAGCTGCCCAGCTTCCCACTCTTTAGGCTGGATCCAGCCTCCTCATGCACAGCCACGTGCTTATAACCTGCCTCTGTGTTCTGGGGAGAAAAATGACTGGCACGCAGGGGAGTCCCAGCAGTAGCATCTGCTCACAGATTCAGAAAGTTTGGATGGTTCTGATTTCAAACCATGAGACAAACAACTCTAAAAAAGAAGGTAAATTGCACTCACGCAAATCAATTGAAATATAAGGAAATTGTATTTCCCCAAGGTAATGTGTTCATAACAGCTTTGGTAATTAAAATTCTTTAGAGTTGAGGTGACAACAACTGACCAAGCAAAGCAACCTGACATGCATCAGAAGCACTGTTTTTAAGAAATCCCTCATCTCTGCCTTGATTAGATGTCAGCAAACACGTCTGACAGTAATTTTTCAACAGCACAAGAATGCAGTCAATGGCTGCTCTCAGCACACCAGAGGATGAATCTATTTCTAGAATGGAAAAGAGAGAGGAAAAAAAAAGAAAGAAAGAAAAGAAAGGAAAGGAAAAAAAACCCAATCCAACAGTCCTCAACTTCAAGGATACATGGGCTTCCCTAGGAAGTTCACTTAAATGAATACATTACTGTCGTTGCATGCACCACAGAGCATCACTGAACAGAAGGCAAACAGGCGACATCCCATCCTCTCCCCAGAAGAAGGAGCCTCCTCTGACTGTCAATACCTTGATCAGAGGGAGGCTCTGTCAGAGCAGTTGAAAAGGCTAAATTATGCTTTCCCTAAGTGAAAAGGAAAAAGTGTTACTAGCCTGTGACTCTGTTAACAGCGGCGGATCCGCTGCTGTTTAATGTCCCCACTTGAAGGAAAAGCGTATTTGCGAATTCCCATACTTTATACCTCAAACTGCTACACAAGTCCAAGTTCAGATGACTCATTGGCTTGTGTAGGTTCGCCCCAGCTCTACACTATCCTGCTGAGGATGGTAATGTTAAAAGCCATTTGTGGCTATAGCCACTTGTGACAGCTGTTCAAGGAATTTTGATGGAAACCTGCCCCTAGGCAAAGACTACACAAGTTTTGAAATACAGAGTTACAGAAAACACATCATAGGCTTTACAAGCAGACGAACTTTGGAAAAAGCAACCTGTTAGGGTTTAACACGCATTACTGTGCACCGAGGAAATAAAAGATAAGATTTTTTTTTTGTTTTAGGAGTAAAATAAAGTAAAAAAACCCCCACACATGAAATACAGAATGTCATATCATAAAACATAAAGTTTAAAAGAAAAAAGAATCAAAAAACACCCCCCTCTGTTTCAGATAGCATATGCTCTTTGGTTTGAGTTGATGCTTTACTCCTTGATTTACGTAAATTTACATGATCGAAGTTTGCTACTTTTTTAACTAAAATGTGACTTTGGAATGGAAATTCACAATTTTTTTTTTTCACTATTGAAATATTTTTACTCTTTCAAAAATTGTTTTAGTTGGTCAGCTGAACTTCACATTGCAAATACTTCTGTGCGATCCAAGCATCATTTCCCCTGGAATGGCACAAATTTGACAGAAGAAATTTGTCCATTTGCATTAGTTTCCACATACACACTGCAGGGGGGCTAAGATGCGCTTTGTGCAAGTACTGTGAGAGGAGAAGAGTCTCAAGCTGGTGGGGCTACACCATAACTCAAGCAAAGAGCAGTCTGTAGAAGCAGCAGATACTGATTTTTTTTTTTTTACACAGCAACTGGGGGGTTCATCTCCATCTCAGCTGGTCACCGTGCCTCCATTTACACTCAATGGAGACAGATGGGTAGTTCTAGGAGAGAATTCACAGAATCTCCTTCGAGCGTCTACATTAGGATGATATGAACTGCAACCCAAAAGATGCTGCTTCACCTTCTAACTATAAAAACAAGCTTCTTTCCCCCAGCCCTGACTATAGAACTAGGGTAAGTGATAGCTTGGATGCAGACATCCACACTTAGACTTTTCAATCCTTCCCCCAGAGTTGAGTCAAAGCTCAGGGAAATCATTCTGGCTCCCAAAATGAATCAGCTCCCATTATAGCAGCATTTAGCTGCTTTAATTACTCACAGATATTAAGTGTATTTATTTTGTTTCGCTTTTAATACCACAGGTCACTAGGTCCTGCATATTGATAATGACATAGGATTACTTCTTAAGGGATTCGCATAGATACAGTACTTCCACAGCCAGTCAGGAGAGATCACACACCTTTCCTGTGGAAAAATCAAATCTTTTTTCCATTGTTGGCTGTGAGGAGACTATGGGCCTGATTTAGTACCCTGCAAATTCAATAGTGAAGTCCCCTGTGATTTCAACCAGTGCTGCAGCAGACTTTAAAAGGGGGAGGGAAAAGTAAAAAATCATAAGTTTTCTGTTTTACAAAGCATTCCAGAAACAAACTCACTACTTGCACTCAATTTTTTTTGTTTTTCCCCAGAGCTCAGACAGCCCTCCCACTCAGAAACAATTATTAGCTGGAAGCTCATTCTGGCTTTTACCATTCCAAATGAACCTGACAAGCAATTTCCAAAGGAATTTATGTGCTGTTGTATTTCCCCAGGCTATGTTTTAAAAGTGTGATCTACTTTATTGCCATTTGAGAGAGTTTAAGCAACTTTACCATTCCCCTTAGAGAATATTGGAGGACAGTTTGTGAACAGCACAAAAAGCGATATCATCTTTTCTGCACGAATTCTCATGACTTTGCCTCACTCGTTAGAGCAGCAAAAATAAGGGATTCGTGAAAGTTGGTTTTTTTTGAATAATCACTGATTTAGACAGTATTTGCTTTCCAGATGTTAGGTAAAATAATATTGGCATAGTGAGAGTAAGATGAATACTAGTACAAAACATTCAGAACACAATTTACCGTAAACCTCCATGGGCCACCGATGACACTTTCCACTTCCTTTTTATTTAATTCACACAAATAGAGAGCAGAAAGTCATGCAACGCGAGTGATCAGACCATCCAAGTTAAAGAGGTGAAATATTTAAAGCTATCTGTGACTTGAAGAGCTCAGAAGGCACCCTAAATGTTCATGTATGTTGAAATGAAACCTTCACTAAATATTTTTAGTTACTTAAATAATGTATTTTAGCCTGTTCAAAGATTAGAATTAGAAGAATAAATGTGTGTGGTTAATTACTGCCTGGGAAGAGTTGAAGCTAGGTAAGCATGAATGCTGTTTGGATCTACTCCATGGTCGTGTCTGTATAACATGCAGAAGAGAGTTATCACGTGAAATAAATAATTGGAGAAAACACTAATTACATTGAGCGTGCATGTGCAATGTCAGTATATTCCAAGTGTCATACCTAATTATATATACCTGTATGCGAGTGTGCACCTATACATGTATATATATGTATTTCATACATACTAATGAAACATGTTAGATTTAATTATCAAAAATTCACAGAGGAAGTTGGTTGATAAAGAGACTCAAAGTGAACTGGACAAAGCCAAAAAGCAGCAGCTGAGTTAGGATGAGAATTCAGACCTGATGAGTGAACTCCTAGCCTCAGACAACAATATTTCTGTCGAAATAGCTGTATGTGTTACTACTGCACTAAACTAAAACAGGTCCTGGAGGCCATCAAATAAGATCTGGCTAAACCCCATGCCATTAAACTCTCTTTCTTTCCAAAACACGACAGTAAAACCCGTACCACGAGGGGAATATTGCTTGCCTTGTTCTAAAAACTGTGACCATATAATTGTTAGCAAAAGTGGCCGGGGACCATTTAACAGCATGGATGACTAACTGCAGCGCTTAGCTTTGAGTCTGACAGTGTTTAATTAGCTAGTAAAGAAATAATCAATAGGCCCAGGATACATCTCCATGAGTTCCAGCCCTGAACTCAGCCTCTAGCCATCCTGTTCTGCCTTATTTCTGGATATTATCCTCCATCCAGGAGCTGTTATTTGTTTCCATTTGATCCACAGAAAAAATTTATACTATAGCTGATTCCAGGAGGCTTAGTCCTTTAAGTCGAGGAACAGAGGTTCTATCTTTTGCACTGATATCCGAGGCATACTCTCCAGTGATAACCTAGATACTGGGGTTACATAGAGATCATGCTTCCATGCTGAGTTAGGCACCCTATGGAGACATCATTTGTTTCCCCAGGCAAGAAAGTATTGCACATATAAACGAGAAATGCCTTCGATTGAAAAGAAATTTCACACTTTTCCCCAAGTGCGTGAGTGACACAACTCACAGAAACATAATTTAATAGGATTTTTTAATGAGTCCTATGATAAATGTTTCATGGCCAAAAAAAGAAAGCAAAAGCCCATTGTACTTTCCAAAGAGACCAAAGAACATGTGAGCTCCCAAATTAATTCATAGGTGTCCCTTGAAGAGCAATTCTTAATGCCCTCTATTAAATTACATCTCTTTATTTAGAGAAAATGGATTTACTTATTCCTTTGCTAGAAACCTGAGAATAGCATCACCAATCACTTTGTCTGACATGTACGTGCCAGCGACATCAGGCTATATAGTGACTGACAACGAAGAGCTCTGCTATATCTAGGAAGAGCTTAATAAAATTGACTTAACAGATATTTTTTTATTATTCCCAGGAACAGGTGGATAATGAGATTTTTCAGCTAACCACACTTCACTTGACAAATTATGAAGAGATCAATTTTTTCCCCGTTAGCCTCACCCTCGTCAATGGCTCAGCTGAGGTCAACTAGCCCTTCACTTGTAGTTAATGGTACACAACCTTTCCCTACTGATTTTTTTCTTTGTCAAAGTCTAACAGAAGAAAAATCAATGGCTCTTATTTCAAATTCAAGGGAAAATATTTTTCTTCAAATTGGAAAACTTCCCTCACTTTAAAGACACAATAAATATATTTGGGATAGTTTGCCTTGGTCTAGGACATGACAACTCAATGTGAAGGCTGAAGGCCATAAACTGAGTGGCGCTGAGCATCTGAAAATCCCACAGTACATGTTGCTAAGCATAGTGCTGGTAATTTCATAGAATCATAGAATCATTAAGTTTGGAAAGGGCTTCTAAGATCATCCAGTCCAACCACCAGCAGAAC
Organism: Piaya cayana; assembly: GCA_013389865.1. Lineage (NCBI taxonomy): Eukaryota > Metazoa > Chordata > Aves > Cuculiformes > Coccyzidae > Piaya > Piaya cayana. The sequence continues at coordinate 5,772 of WAAB01008454.1, forward strand.
ATCATCATGCCTATTAAATCATGTTACAATATGCCATGTCTACTCATTTTTTAACACCCCCAGGAATAGTGACTCTACCACTTCCATGGGCAGCCTCTTCCAGTGCATCATCACTCTTTTGTTTAAGAAATTGTTCCTAATATCCACTCTACACTTCCCCTGATGTAACTTGAGGTTATTTCCTTTCATCCTATCACTTGCTCCTTGGGAGAAGAAATCGACACACACCTCGCTATAACCTCCTTTCAGGTAGTTCTAGAGGGTGAGAAGGTCCCCCCTCAGCCTTCTCTTCTCCAGACTAAACAATCCCAATTCCTTCAGCCGCTCCTCATAAGGCTTGTGCTTCAGATCCTTCACCAGCCTCATTGGCCTTGTCTGGACACACTCCAGCACCTCAATTCTTGTACTGAGGGTCCCGAAACTGAACACAGGATTCTATCAGGTGATTTGTATTGATTTGTGTTCTCTGAAAACTTTTGTGGCTTATACAGAGATGCTACTACAAAACTCCCCTCTGCTCTTCCTTAATGAGGTTCCTGGAAATGTCCTTCCTAAGTAGAAGTGTCCTTGTACTGGGACAAGCCCTAAAGGAAAGGACCTAATATGGGATTTTAGATTTGTATTCCTGAAATCGCAGTGAGATATGTATGTTCAGCCTGAAAAAATCTGCAGACCTAGTCAAACGATACATTCTTTTAAAAAGTCTGCATCAACTGCATTCAAATAAAACTAAGACTCAGGGGTTCCTCCTCTGGAGCTTCATTCAGCTATGTCCATTTAAGCTCACACACCCTATCTGCAAGATTCTTTCATACTTCAAAAGATACTGAGACTTTAACTGATAATTTACACAAGAAAGGTCTATAGGAGCTGCATGTAATAAGGACAATCCAGATATAAAAACCATAGAAACAAAATGCTGGCAGTCAAATTAATGACTGGGAGAAGTCTTCAAAAAATGCCTGAGGCTTTTTAGGCCTGCAAATCCTTTTCCACAGTTTGTCCTTTAAATTTTCTGCATGCCTCATGACTATGAAGGATAAATTATAGATAGGACTTTGCTAGTAAAAATATCAATACACTCCCTCTGCCACAATGAAAAGCAGTCTCTTCTTTTATGAATGGATGTCAGGAAGATGTTCATTTGGGTTAAATGGACCACACTTTTTAGTATTTTTTATTCAGGAAGAGAATTTTTGTCTGATTATAGTTTTTTCTGTTAATCTTCTCTCCAAGATACTAAGGCTTTATGGTGCCTCTTCTCCTGAAAAAAAAAAAGTAAGAATGACCATCAGGTCAGGTTATCATCAACAGTTTGCAATGCACGGATGGATCTGGAGTCTGTTTTTATACCAAAGCCGGGAAGGATTTCCCTTCCTCGAAATAATTGAAGGTCCAAACTCACCACTCTGAAAGTTATTTAGATTTTCCTACTGCCACCGAAATCAATACCAATTACAAACCTACATGACTTTGTAGGTAGTTACAGTGTTGTATCAAGAGTGAGACACAATGCAGCAATGCATGAAGATTAGCTAGACAGGAACTAATAACATCCTACTCTATTCTAGTGACTTTTAAAATTCTTTTTTTTCAGTTTCCTATCACCTTAGAATATACAATTAATTACGTGTAGCCCAAATGTTGCCAATATTAACACCAGAAGTTTTCCAAAATGGGTGGGTGGATGGATATTTGATCTCATCTTAATGTGCCAGAAGTACATTGGATACTTAGGGATTTGTTTAACCTTAGATGATTACGACATGAATAAAGTAAATATTTCTGGAGATAATCAATCAGCTTCAGAGAAAAGCTTACAAACAGGCACCTTTAGTCCTTAGCTGGCTGGAAAGAGCCAATCAAGCATGAATTGATTACCTGGAATACATTATTTTTCTAGATGCTGCCAACTGTAGTTCCTTCTTCCTTTCTGCAGTACATTAAGCAGAATCATAACTTCTGTTACTTGAACTAGAAAGACATCGAGTTTGCATTTCAAATTCATGCAAAAATCAATACAACCAAAAGACTTGTATTTCAAACTTCTGATATCTGGCTGTAGTTTGCAATAGAGGGATATCCAGTACTACAACAAGCCTAAAGTAAAAGAACTGCAGAATGGAAAACAATTCTTGATAAATTAATGGGAATTTCCCCTACATGAGAAAATACTTGAAGTAAACTAAAATCCAAGACTAACTTTGATAGATGGATAGGTCAAAATATTAATATCCCCAACCTACAAATTTAAGATCCGTCAAATAAAAGCATGGACCTGACCATAACTCTCCCTGAGCTATGATGGATTAGTTCTACATTGAAATACACCCAAGTCATCAAGCCTTATGATTGTCTATGGACATATTGCCCTTAAAAAAGGGGGTTTTTTGAAACAATTCTTACCAGGTAATGTGCACATCCTGCAGTTTTTTTCATCTGTTTCAATATAATAATCTCCATACTTTTACTCACCAACAATCTGTTTAGCACATTCTGCTGCAAAGTGGAGGCACAGAGGTAGGTCTGACATTAACACAAATTAAAAGAGAGAAAGATATTTGTGTTCCACACAAACAGCAAGTGGCAGAAAACATGTAGACCCCAGCCCCCATATCAGGGGAGACATAACACTGTACCTTATCCCAAGATTCACCAAGAGTGGCAGCTTTTTATTGTTCTAAAAACCAAACAAAACTCCAATGAAGCACAACACTGAAGAACGTCCTGGGCATTGATACCATAGCAGGCTGGGGAGGGTGAGGAGAAGAAAATGGAGTAACCACAGGACTGAAACCATCAATATCCCCCTTCTTTCCTCAATTAATCTGCATGTGTTTATATTGCAGCTATACAATAAACTACTCATTCTATGAAATATCTAAAATGTTCAGGCACTTCATGAAATGACAGCTTCAGTCCCACATATGACTAATACTTTCAATTATTTCAGAAAATTGCAAGATATTATAGATAGACATTGTGGGAAATGCTTACACCTGGTTTCTCATGGATCACGGGACAAGTGAAGCAATGTTTCCATTACATTTATTTTTAAAAGTATGTACTCATGTTTGTACCAGAAACTGTATCGCAATACATATCACAGAGCTAATATTTTTTTTCAACATTGACACTATTTCATAAAGTGCTTTCCTTTTTTTTTTTAATTTTACAAAATAAATGCTTTCAAAACCACCCTAAAACAGATTACAGGGGCTTGGAGAGGTAGGGAAGGAGGGCAGGAACTGAACATGCTTAACATGTACATGGCTAGACAATGCAAAAGACAAAGTAAAATTTTCCTATCATTTATTTCTTGTCCATCTCTGTATTCATAATTCCGCATTCACCCTATAAATTTGCTTGGCCCTTTCTATCAAATAAGCCATCACCAAGAAGCAGTGGCTGCCCCACTCCTGGGAGAGTTCAAGGCCAGGCTGGATGGGGCTTGGGAAACCTGATCTAGTGGGAGGTGGGACTGGATGAGCTTTAAGATCCCTTCCAACTCAAACTATTTTATTGTTCTATGGTTGTGAGAGGAAATTGGAGTCCTGCCTCTATAAAGAAGGTAAGTGCTACTCGCAGTAGTTACCCTGGGACCAGGGGAACCACATCCTAGTGCCTTCATTTACACAATTCATTGCAGCCACCTTTCCCCCTCAATGATGCTATAGAGGTTTCTTGAAAATATTTCTGCTTTGGTGACCCCATGTCAACTTAACCCTTACTAGTACTAGGATTTATGACCCATACTTACCTGCCAAGGCAAGTCTCCATGTCAGAAGTGCATGAATGAATAATCCAAGACAGAAACTTGACAGTGGGCTGGACTCCATCAAGGGGCACCAACAGGTAGAGACTGTGGTCTGGGAGAGAAACCCCAGATGCAAAAAACTCTGAAGAATTTCCGCTGTTATGGCACTTTAACCACTGCCTGCCAAACTAAGGAAAGATCTATTCACAGTAAGAGTGGGAGAAAAATGGGTACAGATCCAGTCTTAGGTCCACCAACAGTAGTGAAGATTGCTGAGACTTTCTAGTCTAATGAGTCTTATAATTATTTTATTTTTAATTGATCACAGACAAGGAATAGAGTCATAAGAGCATCTTTAGATGTGCTCTGAATCCCTGCTGCAAGCCTGGAAGATAGAAACTGAGCTGGTTTTCTCCAGGTCAATCTTACCCTCTCCCCAATTGTTAAGTCTGGAGCAATTTCTAGCACCCTGATTCACCACAGCCAATTCCAGAACAGCAGAAGTCCTGGGTCGCTCAAGTACCAGCCTTTCTTGGAATTTTTGAATCCAAATGAGTCCTGATTATCTGAGTCTGAAAATGAACTCACTAATCTCCTGAAGTACCTCTGGATATAAGCATGACTTCAGCGCTCTGTGGGAGCCAAGCAGAAGAAACAATAGTTTCTCCTTCACACTGCAACGAACAAATTGAAAGAATTAACCTATGAAGAATAAGGTACTAAAAAGACACTTGGAGAAATTTTGAGTGCTAGGAAGTTCCCAGAAGGAGAGTCAGCAAAAGGGCATGTTGTCCCATGGCTATGGAATTTCCAAAGGACTTAAAAATGCATGACTGCTCTTTTGCTTTCTATCACTTCTGTTGCTTATTAATTCCCTAAATAGTAAGAAGCGGCTAGAGACATACTTTCCCCACATAACCACAGTGTGAAAGCGCATGGATAGTGCCAGGATTCACCTTCTGTCAGTTTGAAAACCAAGTACAACAGGCATATCGTCCAGGACATCTGTAACGCCAATCGGTGGGCAAAAATGCCCGAAACCTTTAATTATTTCATGAAAGGACTGATTTCACAAGATGACAGTAATAAGCCCAGACACACAGAGACACACATACGTTTTGAATTACTGCAGTGCTTACTTACATATACACGTACACATGCCAAACTAAACACACAGCAGCTTGTTGTTAAAGGAATTTGTTGATTATTTCCCATTGCCACCTGCTGTCGGCTGCCTCTGCAATGATCGCTCCGTACAAATGAATGACCCTCGTGCCATAAAGATCAGCTCATCTTTTCAAAGTTACATTTGTCAACCAGGATTATAGTACCTGAGCTTTTTCCCTGTCTTCCAGTGTTCCTATAAGGCTCCCTGGTACCCTGAGAACAATGAATTAAAAGGACTCAGACCCCAACTCCAGTCCCAGCAATGGCTGCATGTCACATCAAGTGAGTCTTTGGTGGTAGTTGTTTCTTTTTAAATGTCATTGCATACTACAACAAAAAAGTTCCTGAAATTTTCGATTCATTTCTCAACTTCTTTCCTGACCTAACTTGGCAGTTCCAGCTTTCTCATCTCATGCTTCACAAATTAAATACAATGAGAAGATGAGAGCTTTTTCATTTTGGGAGAGTGATATCGTTTATGCCTTTATTTATTTTATTTTATTTTCACTTCAGTCACAACTTCTTCTATTTCCTCTTGTTGCATTTTCAGCTAAAAGAGATAATGTAAGATGACTGTGCTGTTCTCCCAAGCCATAGCCTGTCAGATTGCTGAATTATCAGTAGCTAGTCAAGCAGCACAGTAGAAACAGATCACATATGCCAATTCCCCCCCACATGGTAACCATTTTCCAGCCACTGGAGGAAAGCATTCAGTCCAATCACTCTTTTGCATGATCGAAGTTACTTCAACTCTACAGCTTAGCAGATGTCCTTGGGCAGCAGGTGGTCCGATGAATTATATCAGAGAAACCAATAACTTGTATATTATTCTGGAGGCTCTTAGCCCTCTAACTTGTTAAAAGAACACATTCCTTTTTCCTTTTCTCCTTTTTTAAATGAATTTTCAATCAGGCTGCCAACCTCCTTCAAAAATAGTCTCACGGAATATACAGCAGTGAAACTGCTTTCTAAAAAAAATATTTAGAAATCTAATATCAATTTAGCATCTGGAACAAAATGTGGGATGAGAAAATATGCTGAAAATATCCTACAAATATTGTGCTCATTGACATCTCTCTATTCAAGCCATTCTGACTGGAGTAATTCCTACTCACATCAACAGGAGATCCTCTCCAGATTTGTCACGTCAGTGCAGATCAGGGGGGACAACAACCTGTGCTGTCAGAAGCACTTAGAAACACCCTAAAGACAAGGACCACTGAAGTCATGTCACAGAACTACACAGAGCAGCTACAAATCCTTAATCCACTGGCAAGTTTTTCTTTGTTTGTTTTTTTCTATTGAAAAATGAGAGAATTCTTTGCCAGTATTTGAGCCATATCCAGATTTTCCACAATATGACTATGATTCATATTCATTTCTATACCAGCCTCAGAGTATCTATTAACAGTCAGGCCTCTGGGCAGAAGTGTTGGTTTATGTTTAACAAAGAGGACAGGGAGCTCAATCATCTCCATCCCACCCCACTTTCCACAATACTTTCTTTGCAGACTTAACAAGTTTCTCATCCTCTATGTTCCTCAGTTATCGTGCACATGCGGTCAGGGAGGGGGTTGACACACCTT
>WAAB01008456.1:0-16953 GCA_013389865.1 Piaya cayana
TTTTCAAAAGCCCTCAAAAGTCCGTAAACTATCTCTACTCTCCTTTGTAAAAGCCCCATTTCTTTTTCAATTATAAGTATCACTCAGCTTTAGCTCCAGAGACACGTTTGCTGATCTGAAGAGCCCTAAAACCAGAAAAAGATACTCGCGTTGTCCACACACCATCAAAACTGGAAGGCAGATGCAAGAGAATGCAGCACTTTCAATCTATCTTTCCAACTTTATTTTTTTCTTAAAAACTCATTACGTGGTTTTCAAAAATATTGCAGAGCAGATAATATTAAACCAAAGTGTTTTGCTCGCTGAGCCGTTGGAACGTCATTCTCATTTAAACTAAATTGGTTGGAGACGGTCTTAGTTCTTTTTTATTTTGAGAAACCGAAGTGATCTTACAAACACGAATTTAACTTGAACAACCACCGCTAAGGAGGTCAAGGACTTTTCCTCTTGGATGATCTCACTGCTTTTAAATTACTTAAACTGTTGCTAAACAAACGACAAATATTTAAGGAGATTTACCGACTTCTTTAGGAAAGTGGCTTTATGAATCCTCGCTTCTTAAATCAGACGTAAAACATTTTAGGAATGTACTTTGATAATTTTGCTGCTTTGTCAGGCCTTTTTTTTTTTTTTTTTCTTAAAGCAAGTAAAATAATTACCGGTAACTTTAACTCAAGCAACTGCTGCTTGCTGGCAATTACTGCAAAGAATATTTCTGAAGCAACGCTACCGATTTAAATCCCCGACAGCAGAAACCAGCAGCCATCGGCATTCCACTCCGTCTTCCCTCAGCGGCTGGGCAGTAGCTGCAGCCCCCCCCCCGCCCCCTCTCCAAACCCAATCTCCATTTACTGGCTTTGCAAAACCTGATAAGACACAAGAGAGGGATGTTTCCTAAATTGAGAGTGCGATACAAGTGCTGGAAATCAAAATCTTCCGTGACTAGATCCAGCCCAGAAATCAAGAGGGGAAGAGAATCATCAGCTCTCTTAACTTGCACACAACTGACCGCAATGCAAGCGTCTCTGCTTGCCTTAAAATATTTCTTTCCTGCATCTGAAGGGCTGGATATCCAGGGATTGGGGGCTGGCATCGCCACCAGAGCTTAGGAAACTCCACTTCCCTCATCAGAGCCCGAGGAGGTGAACGGGCAAGTGAGATTACAGTAGCCCAGGGCATCTCTGGAAACTTTATTTCTTTTATTATTGATTCATTTAGGAAAAAAAAAATTAAAAAAAAAGAATGGCCAGAGTAATAGGGTGGGTTCTGTCGTATGAAACACACCCGGGCTGTCAGTCAAAAAAGGGTGCTTTGGTCAGGAATAATCAGGGGTTTTGTTTCCAACATTAATGAAGTGGCTGGAATAGCAAACATCTGCCAAGGGGACTCAAACCCCGAGCAGCTGTTGGAGCCCCCAGTGCTTCTCCCCACGCAGGGCAGCCCCGCTGAGAAGTGCTTCTCCCCAAGGTTTCGCTAGCAGAGGAGAAATGGGAGGGTGGGAAGCGCAAGGCACGTTAGGGAAGGTTCAGAGGGCACCAGACTTGACGCAGTTTGTGTGCGTGAGCCCAGCACCTGCACTCCACAAACAGCAAGTCAGCAGGGTCTCGAGACAGCCCCTTTTCCAAGAGGGAAGGGGGAATTAATCCCAGGGGGACAACCCTGCCATTCACGGAGTGAAACTGTTCTTGTGTCTGTGTGAAACCAGAATTGGGGAGGAAAACGGCGCTGCTTGAGCTCGTCGGCCAGCAACGGGCTCGTAGGGATGGAGAGTGGTGAGCTCAACCCTCCACCAGATTGCTGAAAGGAGATCCTCCAGGAGGGCAGCCACATTCCATCAGGAAAAATATGGCAGGAGACATAAAAATATGGCAGGTTTCTGGAGACAATTTTTTTAAAAAAAAATTTGGAGACAATTTGTGCAACCAGGCACTTTCCACGCAGCACTGGAACCTCACTGGTGCTGTGCAGCTTAGAAGAATTGCTGGGTTAGACCTGTTTAATCCCAGCAAATACATTACCATCAGATGCTAATTAAGGCCATAAGAATTAAGCCTCGGCAGTATAACCGAATTTGTTATTTAACAACCACCCTGTTCTTCTGAGGGAAAAGTTAGTTGGTTCTGATTATTTGCCTCTGTGTTTCTATGTTGTTTAACCCACTCGGGTCATTCGCCTAAGGAGAGAAGTTCTGCCCGGTAGGTTTTCAGCTCACTACTTCTCACATCAAAGAATTTTAAATGCAAAAAAAAATCTATTCTTTTTTTTTTCCTGTCAAAATAACTACCAAAGCCTTAAGGTGCACTGGGTCTTGTTCTAATTTCTTTTTCTTTATCAAAAGGGCAAAGATATCTTTTGCAAGCCCCCTTGCCATTTTAAATCACTAGAAAAGTCCCTTTTCCAGTGAAATCCAACCACCTTTGAAAACAGATACATAGACATAAGCAATCCAGTTAAACACCAGCGCTCTGATCTTAAGTGCGGGCCTTTCTCAGCATGACATTGGGCTTGATATCTGATCCAAAATAGAAAAATCAAATGTGTGGCTGGAAACAGGGAGGCACAATTTGGGTTAGAGTTTCACTCCAGGGTAGAGCGAACCCAGAAGCTTTGTCCTCTCAGTGAGAAAGGCCTTGAGCTTCATGTCCCTTTGAGTGAAAGATCTCGGCATCCATCTCACATAAGTAAAGCAGGTTTCTAGTATCTGCCTGATGCCAGTGAAAACAGAATTAGAATTGGGAAAACAACATCAGAAACGGTGTGACCAGCAGGGCCAGGGAGGTTCTTCTCCCTCTGGACTCAGCACTGGTGAGACTGCTCCTCGAATCCTGGGGTCNGTGAAGGGGTTGAGTCACCTTCCCTGGAGGGGTTTAAGGGATGTGTGGATGAGGTGCTGAGGGACATGGTTTAGTGTTTGATAGGAATGGTTGGATTCGATGATCTGGTGAGTCTTTTCCAACCTGGTGATTCTATGATTCTATATAAAATCTCCCCATACGTGCACCCTTAAGATAAACCCCGTAAACCCACTGAGTTCTCTACACTCCCCTGATAGAAATACTCTTTGAGAGAGGAAGTCAGGCTCCTCTGAGCACAGTCTCTCTCCCCAATCTCCCCAAAAGCCACTGTAAAAGCAGGATCCCATCATGGGATGGAAGAGAAACCGAAGCATTTGTTGACTCTGATCTTTACTTTGGCCTCTTTGCCGATGGTCAGATGGTACCAGCGGGCATCAAAGCGTGTGATGCAGTAGAATTCTCAGAGCACTAAAGTAATTACACATGTTCATGGGCTCCACTGGTTTCAGGGAGGCTCTCGCTTCCAGCTTATTTTTACAAGCGAATTTCATCCCTGGCCTAAGCGCCTGAAGAACTGGACTGCTCCAAGTCCAGCAGTTTCATTGGAATTTTTTTCCTAGGTCCCAAAGCGACAGAGCCTGCCTCAAATCCTCACCATTACATTACTTGTCCTGTCACCTTTAAATCCGTCTGCAGCTTCTTTGAGTGTCAATAGACCTCACTGATCCCGACTCATTCTCCTCGTATTCCCCCTACCTCACTGTGGTGATCCAGCACCTGTGTGGTCCAAACAAGCCCTGGCTTCATCCCTTCATGGACAAACCTGGGTTTATGGCATCAACACTACAAAACAGCCCTTGATGGAATAAACCGAGGCTCAAGTTACTTGCTTCAATAAAATTATACTGAAAATTGAACTATAATTCAGGACAACTTCATTGCATTTCTTGCTCTGCCACAACCCTCAAAACTAATCTCCCCTGCTTAGGGCCAACTTAGAATTATCTAGAAATCGAGCATAATGGTATTTACCATGTGAATGAAGCCATTGCCTGGTCCTCAACTTAGTGAGGATGCTCTGCTTTGAGGTACAGTTAATCATCATTTATATCAGTGCTGATAGGCTCAGGAAGATTGTAAAATCCCTTAGAAAGGGGATCCACCTGCAGAGAACCAGAGAGAGGCTTCCTCTGTCAACCCTCATGAGAGAAGCCAGACTTTGCTCAACATCTCCATGCAGAGAGCAACCTAAATCCCAGAATTTTCCTCCCGAGACCTCATTCCCCCCACTCCACCAGCACTGTCCTAATAATTTTCCAGTCTTTGCAGAAGACCTGAGCAGCTTCTCCTTTCCTAGCCTCTCTGGCTACCAAACCCCAAAGGTCCTGCCCCTGGCACTGGTGGTTGCAGTGGTTTCCATGAGCTCAGCAGGGGCGGTGCCTTGCCACTACGCACATACCAAACCGGATAGAATAAATCATTATGAATCCTGAGAGAGACTCACCAGCAGAACTGAAAGCATCTGGAGAGAAATTTATGGGGTGGCTCTGATTGTATAGATACCACCACGTACACCAGAGCCGATGCCAAGATATATATGCCACCTCTCGGCAAGTGGAGATGTGTTTTTTCATGCTATAGCTAAGAGGCTAGAATCCAGACTTGTAAACTAGGGTTAAGGACTTGGGGAGTGGCAACCAGGAATGCAAAGGAGCATTCTGTGTCATTCCGAGCCGTAAAACACAGCGATGGGACTTGCTGTGGAGCAAATGCAGTAGAACATGCTGGTCAGAGACGGGCTCACTGCTGAGGAAGAAAAGAGTTCTGGAGAGTATCACTGAAATTAACTGTTCCTGCTGCTGTCCTGAGCACAGCACGTGAGGGTCCAGCTCTGCATCAGTCTGCCCACACTGCTGTCCTCTCCAGGACACCAGTAAAAACAGGGACATCTATTTTAATATGTGCAAAGTAACAAAAATCTTATTTAACCCACTTTCCTAGAGGAACTGGAGCTAAAGGTAAGGGGAGTAACCTGATCTCATGAGAATGAAAGTGTTTGGAATTGCAGTATCCCAAGTTCTTGGCATGGAGGGCTTCCCAAATCTAACACTGCTTCACCCCTTAATCCGTACTCCAGCCTAATTTTGATGGGAACACTCTCTGCTTCATCCAGATTTGCTTAAGGCCAATTGTTCTTTTCACAAGGCTTGCTTAATCTCTGCCAAGCTGGATGGTAGCATGTTAAGAAAGGAAAAATCAAAATATTTCCAACTCCTATAAAAGCAGTCAGGATGTTTGGGTGTTCTGTGACTGATGCTTTATTCATTATTTGCAAGGATTATATCTGTTTGGTTTTGGGTTTGGTTTTTTTTTTTCCTTACAAGACAATTTACCTGAGAGGAGAGAATAAAAAAAGATCCCAAACCAATAGACCAGAAGAATGTCTCCAGTCTCCATAGAGACACTAGAAAAACACCCCGATCATGTGAGTCGTACACAAGAAGCCTATTCATACCAGAATGGGTGGTGTTTGAGGACGTTAAGTAATTTTGACTATCTGCCACTATCTCAGCCTGCGAGAAGCCCAGAGGGAGCGACTGATGCCATCAACACTGATCTTTGCACATGGTTTCTAGACAGCCTTCACCATTCCGGGCTCTGCAGACCCCAAGTCCAAACCTGCAGATGGATCTTAGTGCAGCCGTTTGGAAGAAACCCAAACCCACCATCCCCAGATACAGCCCAGATGCCACATCTCCTACACAAATCATCCAGGTCTCCCTTCCCAGGCAGGACACACATTCGGGTATTGCCTACAAGATCCCAGCTACCCCAGAGCCCCACAAAAGCCCAGGGCTTGCTCTTCGCATGCCCAGACACCATGCTCTGCAATTCCGTGGTGTAGGTAGACTTGAACTTAATTAATACAAGGACAAACGAGGACAGACGGGGGCTCTGGATTTTGTTAAATGACAGAGTACATCAGAGCTTACTGGAGCACTGCTGGCTCCCCAGGTTTCACAGGTAAAGCTGGGACCTTCATTGCCTCACGCTAAGAGAAGGGCGAAGAGATCTCCAAGAAGCAGAGCCTGATCGTGGCTATAAATATATTTATTCCTTCTAAACAAGGGAAGAGCAAAACCTCAGTGGAAAATCGCTTTCCAGAGGTGCTGGCCAAGGTTTCTGCGATAACCTGCACACAAGCAAAGGGCTGCCTGTTCCCTAGAAGCCAGCCAAGGCATGGCTTGGGGCTTGAAACACAGGTCTCCCCCCTGTTTAGGTCTCCCCTCTATTTTAGGTCTCCCCCCTATTTATAAGTACCTAAGTTGGCTACATATGACGCTCAGTGTCCTCCCTAGACCTGCAAAAAGTCTGCATAAAGCTCCTGCCCGTGGAACAGTAGGAACTGGTTTCATGGCCGGAGTTGAGTTGGCCATTCCCAGGAGGGTTTGTTGCCCAGGTTGCAGCAGTTGATGTTTCAACAGCATCTAGGAACCGGCACACAGCTAAAAAGGGTTCAGGAGCGCGGCACGTGGGGGACTCTGCATAGAGAGCTGGGTAGCCTGCAGCATGCTCGGGTTCATCAGCCCCAGCTCAAAACTACTTGAAACACTGAAACCCTTAAAACAGCCTTGGAGCAAAAGATTTGGCCCTGGGGAACAACCTGCCTGCACCAGTGCTGCTCTGGAAGCAAATCTGTCACACTCTGGATTGCTTAACAGCAGCCAAAGAGCCCACAAGAACCTGAAATCGATGAGGTTGTGCCACTGTTCACCTCCAAAGAAGGTTCTGCCTCGCTTCCCTTGTGTTTGCTGCAACATGGAAAGGGTCATGGAAATTTTCCATGGAATTTTTCACAGAAAAGGTCATTGGGAACTGGAACAGGCTGCCCAGGGAGGGGGTTGAGTCACCTTCCCTGGAGGGGTTTAAGGGACAGGTGGATGAGGTGCTGAGGGACATGGTTTAGTGTTTGAGAGGAATGGTTGGACTCGATGATCCGATGGGTCTTTTCCAACCTGGTGATTCTATGATTCTAACACATTTTTCAGACAGAGCTTTCTGGATGCTCCCAGCTCCACGCAGGGACAAGCTCTGCCCCCAGCCTAGGGACCAGGAGAACCATCCAGTGCTCGTGAGGAACAGGGAGAAATCAACTATAATTCAATTGCCGTTCAGCATAATCAGGACATTAAAAGACACAGAGCTGTTAAGACCCTGGTGCCAACAGTTAAGCCACAAAGCTTTCACTGTGTTATCAATGTAAATGGGGAGTAGGATATCAAACAACTGGTACACACACCCAGTGCCCTTGCGTTCAAAGAGAACCTTCAAACTGCTTGACTCACATGTCCCACGTTTCTGCCATCATCTCAGCTTTATGCTTCATCCCGAGCTGTTTCTCTCCTCACCATTACCTGTTTTCTTACCTGTTTTCTTACCTGCTCTCTGAAAAATGCTCTCAGCAGTCCTGTTCTCGTGACATTTTGAAAGGCATTAAGCCCTCCTGCCAAGGATCTGGCTGCTCCAGGAGCCTCAAGCCTGGTATTAAGCAGTAACCGATCACAGGCACAGTGTCTTTCATTGGGGGCTTAACTCAGACTCCACAGATCTTGATCATGTCTTTTTGCAAGCAAGAGCTGCTCTCATTTCCCTTCCACCTGTTTCAAAGGATTCCCAGGGTAGGCAATGCCCCACTCCCAGCTTACTGCAGACAGCAACAGCAGAAACTTAAGGAAATTTTAACACAGAAAAGAAAGCTCTCTAGACTGGCCCTGAAACTTTGTTCCTGCTGCCAACTTATCACTTTGCCACCCAGCTGCCATTAATGTTTCTTCCTATTCTAGAAGCATTCCTGCTTAGTATTTCGTATTGAAAATCCTTTATTGCTTAGCTTAGCTTTATTCTCTCATCTCTTATTTTCTTACCAGGATTGAAGTAGCGTCTCCCTTCCTCTTCAGCATCTCATATTTTGCTCTGAAGCATCCCCTGCTATAAGGGGGGTGGGTGAAGAGAGGAAAAAATAAAAAAACCACAACAGAAGCTCATCTTCCCCTTTTGTAAGAGAGAGGGTGCCCGCACCCCCTGCATTTCCCCCTGCGAGAACTAACTCGGGGTCATTGTGCTAAGTGCCTCTACATTTTAAGAAGGGAATAGGAGAGTCTGAGAAAAACCTAGAATTGTTATAGTTGCTGGTTATACTGTGGTAATAATTCAATATTAATCTCAGACATTGAAAGCAAAGTGTTCTAGCTATTAAAATATGTGAGGTCAATATAAAATGTATCTACATAGACTATGTTTGTCTGCGCAGCCTGATTGAGTAGATGAGGTCCTTGCTTATTACAGGGGGGTTGGGCTGGAAGATCTTTAAGAGTTCATTCCAACCCAAACTACTCTATGAACCTATATCGGCTTAAAAAGACACTATAAAGAAAGAAATCTGAGATCTCAAGGTAAGGAAATCTTACTGAGGGTCACGCTTTGTTATTTGGAATCATAGCATGGTTTGGGTTGGAAGGGACCTTAAAGATCATCCAGATCTAATCCCCTACAATGGGCAGGGACACCTCCCACTGGATCAGAGGCTCCAAGCCCCATCCAACCTGGCCTTGAACCCCTCCAGGGATGGGGTAGCCACCACTCTTATCATAAAGTTCCTGCTTATGCCCAGTCTAAATCTGCCCCGCTCCAGTTTATATCCATTGCCCCTCATCCTATCACCACAAGTCTTTGTAAACAGTCCCTCCCCAGCTTTCTTGTAGCCCCTTCAGGTACTGGAAGGTCGCTATGAGGTCTCCTCAGAGCCTTCTCCTCTCCAGGCTGAACAACCCCAGCTCTCTCAGCCTGTCCTCCTACAGGAGCTGCTCCAGCCCTCTGATCATCCTTGGAGCCTCCTCTGGGCCCATTCCAACAGCTCCACCTCCCTGGTATGTTAAGGATTCCAGAACTGGACACAGCACTCTACATGAGGTCTCACAAGGGGGGAATAGAGGAGCAGAATTCCCTCTGTCAACCTGCCGGTCACGTTTCTTTTGATGCAGCCCAGGACAGAGTTGGCTTTCTGGGCTGTGAGTGCACATTGCCGGCTCTTGTTGAGCTTCTCATCCCCAGCACCCCCAAGTCCTCCTTTGCAGGGCTACTCTCCATCACGTCATCCCCCATCCTGCACTGAAACCATGGGTTGCCCTGACCCAGGGGTAGGACCTTGTAATTGGCCNTATCTACTTGCCATTTAAATACCTCCAGAGATAGTGACTCAACCACCACCCTGGGCAGCCTCTTCCAATGCTTGACAGCCCTTTCAGCAAAGAAATTCCCTCTAATATCCATCCTAAATCTCCCCTGGTGCGTCTAGTACTGCTACATTCACCTTCATCAGGCATTCAAAGCCCCCTTCTCTTAGTCTTCCACTTAACACTTGGTTTTAGCTGCTCTGTTCTTGCAGACTTGAGTGTAAAACTCCTAAGGTCTTCCAGAATGTCAGGACTGTGAGGAGTTCAACAGATTAATCCTGTTCCACTGCCTGCAAGCGACTACTCTGGTACTTGAGAATAATTACCAGCTAGTTAGGTTTCCAGGGTCCAGCTGTTCTCTTGGTTGAATGAGAGTAAGTAACTGGTTAATAATAAAGACCTGCTCTGAGCTTAGAGCAGCATCCTTGTGAAAAGTTGCTCTTTTAAACCTCTAGTGTGATTTTTTTCCCCATCTTTCTATATACAATGAAAGCACAACAATGACAGCCTTGGTAGGGCAAAGGATGGTGACTTAAGACGTCTTTCTAAGTCACAAGTGGTTGTTGGGAAAGGCAAAGAGCAGGTTAAAGGGTTTTCTGTTACTAATGGTTTTAAGCAGGACTGGTATGGCCACATTGCTACAAAATGCTCGTGTGTACAGGAGTACAAACAGCTCTGCCATGCTCCCAAGGGCTCTCTTGATATCATAGGATCACCAGGTTGGAAAAGACCCACTGGATCATCGAGTCCAACCATTCCCATCAATCACTAACCCATGTCCCTCAGTACCTTGTCCACTCATCCCTCAAACCCCTCCAGGGAAGGTGAATCAACCCCCTCCTGGGCAGCCTCTGCCAGTGCCCAATCATCCTTTCTGTGAAAAATTTTTCCTAATGTCGAGCCTGAACCTCCCCTGGTGGAGCTTGAGGCCATTCCCTCCCGTTGTGTCCCCTGTCCCTTGGGAGAAAAGCCCAGGTGGACAAGGTGCTGAGGGACATGGTTTAGGAATTGATGGGAATGGTTGGACTTGATGGTCTGGTGGGTCTCTTCCAACTTGGTTAGCCTATGATTCTGTGTTATCAAGAGACAGCCTTACTGGAAGTCCTGGATGCTTTCTGACCTTACCCCCCTGCTGCAAAATCAGAGAGCAGCTTGTGGGCGAAAGTAATGGCAAATGTCTTCCATGAGAGACTTCAGTGGGATCTCCAGAGCCTTATTTCCTGCTGGATATGGAGTCATAGAATCATAGAACAACCAGGTTGGAAGAGACCCACTGGATCATCGAGTCCAACCATTCCTATCAAAATGTCACCGTGTCAGTGGTAGGTAAAGGTAGTTCAGCATAGTTTCACTAATTTTTCATTAAAGGTAAGACTACCCATCAGCTGAGAACCCCTGCTCCATATACCCTGCTGCTAAAGCTTGCCGCTATCCTTGTGGTGGGTGCCAACACTCTGTGTGAGGTTCTAGTGAACCAGTCATTAAGCCGCTCGGTTTGAGGAGACCGTCTGTCAGACACAGGGTGGTTAGAACCGATAGCACCATCAAACCCCCCAAGCTGGCCAAAGAAGCAAGAAAACAAACGTGCCTTTGGTCTGCTCTTAGCCTCAGATGCCACCCAGCCCAAGTTCAAACATCCAGACAAGGCTGCTGCCTTCTCACAACCGATCGACTCTCCCTTTTGCAAGTGTTGGGTCACAGACACACGGGTTAGTCGCGTTAAAAGGCAGGCAACACAACTCTTCCATAAAAGTCCAACAGACAGACACTTTAACCCCTGTAATCCCTTCCTGTGGTGCATGTGACGCCACCTAGATTTATTAATTAAACCCTGCTATCCGGCGGCCACTGTCAATTAAGCGTTTCCTTGTAATGTGTATAATGAAGGCTCATTCATTAGCAAATGTTTCCATTACATGTAAGGCTGTGAGTCTCTCTGAATACCTCTCTTCCTCAAAAAGAGGGATGGAATTTGTTGTGGTTTGAGATTCTGGGTGAAGGGAGAGGAAGGAGAAGTGAAAAGCGGGTGAGACAGACAATGGGGCTGTTGCTAAACGGCACAAGTCATAAGTGACCATTGCTGTGCCCTGGGAAGACACGGTGGAATCCACAAACAGCTCTGTTTCAGGAGATGGAGGAAACTCTTGGCTCTGCCACTTGCCAGCCCTGTGACCCCAGAAAAGTTGCGACACCCCCCTACCTTTTTTGATGCTGTTCTCTCCTGAGACAGCTCTCAGGGGAACTACGTGCACAACTAAAAAGAAGCAACCTTGCATGTTGGGTGGGCATTTTGATCAATCATTTTGCTTGTTGCCCTCAGCCAACAAACTCTCCAGGTGGCCAACAGTGTTGAGGTCTAAATTGTTGCCGGCTTAATTGCTCCTTGCAAGATTTCTCGTGCTACCACTAGCTTTCTGAGTTATGAAACAGCATCGCATCGGTGTCAGATAAACCCTGACTGCTGAGAAACTAAAAACCAACTAAACCTCACAAGACCGGACAAAAAAGCACAAGATTCTTCTTTCAAGCAGCATCTGTAATAATAAAATCTTCATGATTTGAAATGAGTACAGCTCTTCCCAGACCTAATGTGATTTTTAGATCATTGGGTTTTGGTAAAACTGATCTAATAGAATAATTAATCCTCTTTGAATATTACCAAGAGTTCTTTCCAGCAGCTGCCTCAGGAGAGAGGAGGAAAGGACTAACTGAATCCGAAGCTTTTAATAAGCACACGCCTGCCAGTCGTGCCAGAGCAGCTGCTGGGAGATGGAGCGACAGTTCCTCCTGCTGGCAAGATGTCCACTTGCAAGTCCTTTTATAAAATAGGATTTAAATTTAAAAGTATTAAATATATTACAATAATCCAAGGCTGGTTTAAGGCTCCTTGTGAATAAAGTTCAAAGCTAAACATGCCAGACAAATCACAAAATTTCCATGTCAGGAAAAAAAGTAATCAAAGCCTATCTGGAGATAACTGC
The DNA here is from genome assembly GCA_013389865.1 of Piaya cayana. Classification (NCBI taxonomy): domain Eukaryota; kingdom Metazoa; phylum Chordata; class Aves; order Cuculiformes; family Coccyzidae; genus Piaya; species Piaya cayana. The sequence continues at coordinate 12,010 of WAAB01008456.1, forward strand.
CAAATAGGGGGTGCGGGGATAGGACAAGAGGGAACAATTTTAGACTGAAAAGGAGGAGATTGAGATGAAATCTTAGGAAGAAATGTTTTGCTGTGAGGGTGGGGAGGCCCTGGCCCAGGTTGCCCAGAGCAGTGGTGGCTGCCCCATCCCTGGAGGGGTTCAAGGCCAGGTTGGATGGGGCTTGGAGCCCCTGATGCAGTGGGAGGTGTCCCTGCCCATGGCAGGGGTGGGACTGGATGGGTTTTAAGGTCCCTTCCACTCTAAACCATTCAATGGTTTCCTCTATGATTCTATGAAATCACCAAAGGAATTAACTCAGCCAGTAACTAACTCAGTGCTGGTGATGACATTATCGGTGCTGCAGTTGTGGCGTGTCATAGTCCAGGGATCTCAAAGCTTAACATTTACTACACAGGCAAGAGAAAGGGAAGCCTCTTGTGGAGATTCTTTAGTTGCCAGGGGCCAGTTGCAGAGCCTGGAAATAGGCAGGGGTGGAAATTTGGATGTGAGGCTGAAAAGTTCCTGGGTGATGTCCATGTGTTGTTTGCTGCTTGCTGGAGCGCTGCTCTAGGCTGTTGCACGCCAGCCCCGGGGAACTGGATTGGCAGCAAATCCTGAAAGGCTCCCACAGGAAAGCTTCGAGTCAGATGTTCCCCCCTCCCAGGTCCTCTGCAGCCAGACTGAGAGAATGAGCTGTTACCCTCCAGCACATGGAAAAGATGACCTTATCGAATCAAAAGCACTGGGAAAAAGAGACAGTGCCATCTGGCCACTTCTGAGAGGGCTGGAGACCATGCTGGCACTATCTGAGGCGAGCTGCACACTCGCCCTTCCCCGCGCATTCCTGGGACATTTCTAATCATAACTGTGAACGGCATCCCGCGGTGCCTTTCTGGGATCAGGTTCCCCTCTATAAATGCCCAATCCTGTGTCTGGAGGCAGCAGAGCTCCCACTGAACTCTGCTGAAACTGCCTGACCCACTACTGCCCAAGCTGGTATTCCACGGAGGGCCCATTAATTCAGTTTTTAGTGGAATGTAGCTTAGATTTTCAGAGTATCGTTGTATCTATTCAAAGTTGCAATTTTTAAGGAAAGCCAGCAAAGGACAAACAAATATAGTGTTATGTATTCTTCTTCCTTTCTTCTGAGTCATTCTACAGTAACATATGTACATAATCAATTATGCAGAGCAAAAAATAGGATTATTTTACAAAGCCCACTTTGCTTTTTTTTTCTCTTTTTAGTATCGGCATGTTCACACAGTTCAAAATGGATTGAAGTGATAACGAGTAACTCAGCACATGAGCCCTGTCTGCTCAGTTTATTATCATGCATTCCTATCTGACTATCTAATCTAAGATGCTTTTAAAGGACCCATCATCAAAATACCTAAGTGCTGCCACGGGATCTAGTTACTAATCTTCAGGAAGAAGCACCGGCTTTGCCGCAAAGTTGGACTAAACCCCCCTTAAATCTTTATGAAGTAAAAGGGCAGAAGGCTTCAAAGTGTACGGGTATAAAACATAAACCTGTCTTTCTTGTGCCTCAGTCTGCGAGCGCTTGATGCATGATGCAATATAAAGCTATTGTTCTATCAGAAATGATGGGGTTATTTTACATTGCACGAGACCATGAGTCATTAAAACCACGTTGCACCACGTCCAAGAGGATGGTTTCTATTGGCCTGGGTTATTCATCGCTGTCTTTATCGGTTGGTTTTTCTTCGAGCACGTTTGAGTGACCTGCAAGCACCAGCGGATTCACCCGCAGCATCCACAGAGCACTCGGTGCTATCATTTTGTTCACATGTAGGGGATTGGAGGCAAAGAAGAGGGATGGGATTGTCTGGGGAAATAAGAGTGACTTTCAAGGCAACGCTCCAAATGCAGCCAGATGTCTTGTGTCATAGTCCTCCCCGGGAGGATCTCTGCTCATCGAAATAGAGCCTTTTCCCCTGCTCCTGACAAGCCAAGGACAGGTTCAGCTGGGCCAAGTCAAACCTCAGCCAGTGCCTGCAGCCTTCTGCTCAAAGAAGTTATCAGAACTCTGAAGGTGAAATAACCTCAAAGCAACCGTGCTAGACAGACCTTGCTGCTTGCCATATAAAGTAGGGGAACAGAAGACAAGGGCATGAGCCTGGGATGAGTCCTTCATGCTTGTTATAGAAACCACCTTGTTTAATTTTAGGCCTCTCCTTTCTTCTGCTCCTGGCTAGGTCACTATCAGACTTACATTTGGTTTCTGCCTATCAGGAATACCAGGAATATCCTGCATATCTGTATTCCTGGATATTTCTTCATCACAGACAGAAACAGGCTCATGAATCACATCCAGGTGTCCCAGAAAGAGAACAAGGAGGTTTCCCCTCCACCACAGTCCACACACAGCTCTCAGCTCCAAGTCAAAATACAGTTTTACTAAAACCACTCTAAAAGTGGGAAGGAATCGTACCCCTGAACTCAGCCTTGGTGAGGCCACACCTCAAATCCCACGGTCACTTGTGGGCCCCTCACTAAAAGAAGGATGCTGAGGGGCTGAGCACGTCTAGAGAAGAGCAACAGGGCTGGGGAAGGGGCTGGAGAGCAAGGGTTATGGAGGAACAGCTGAGAGAGCTGGGCTGGGGCTGTTTGGTCTGGAGAAGAGGAGGTTGAGAGGAGACCTCTTCACTCTCTGCAGCTCCTAGAAGGAGGTTGGAGTGATGTGGGTGTTGGTCTCTTCTCCCAAGTAACAAGTGATGAGATGGGAGGAAATGGATTCAAGTTGTGCCAAGGGAGGTTTAGTCTGGATATTAGGAAAAAATAGGTCCAATTTGGAGTTTGATTTGGTCACGGAAAGGGTGGTAGAGGCCACCCAGGGCAGTGGTGGAGGTCTTCAACGCACATGTGACCACGACACTTCAGGACATGGTTTAGTAGTCATGGTGAGGTTTGGCTAACGGCTGGACTTGATGTTTTTAGAGGTCTTTTCCAACCTTTATGATTCTGTGATTCTACGAACTGTGAGTGGGCACAGTCTGATTGACAACTTCTGTGACCCCTGTCAGTTTGTAGCAGCAAATCTGCATCTAAAAGCTGGAGCACTGAAGGCAGCTTCACTGTAATTGAAGTTGTACCCATGTTGCACTGGTATAAATACATTTCTCGAAAAAGATATAGAGACAGGGCTACCCAGTCTTATCTGAAAGATGCCAAAGCCTTCCTCCCACGGACAGAAGTACAGCCCATGGAACCTGGACTCCAGCCCAGCCTTCTCTTCCCATTACTAAATCCCACTCCCTACCAAGCAGTAGCAACACATTCATAAAGATAAAGCACATACCACAAGGTTATCCAGACAGCTCAACACAGGTGTCCTTGAACTGCTCTGCTTAGTAATTTTGGAGTGAAACCTCATCTTCAGAAAAGTATCCATGAACCATTCACTTGATGGCATCCTGAAACAGAGAACTCAACTATCTGCTGAGATGTGTCACCACAAAATAGCAGTTTAACAATTAATTTGAATGTGTTCGCCTTTAGTATCCAAGTGCTGATTTAATAAGACCGCTCAGCATTTGATTTCGAATGTTACAACTTCTAGTAATTGATTTGCTTTTTAGCTCATTTATTTATTATTTATTATTTCAAAGAATCATAGGATAACCAGGTTGGAAGAGACCCACCGGATCATCGAGTCCAACCATTCCCATCAAACACTAAACACTATTTATTTTTTTAGCAAGGTTTTTTTTAAGAAACAGCATAGTTTTGCAGACTCTTACACAGAGCAGGACTAATCATCTATTAAAAAGCACACTGATGACTGGAAAGCCATTTTTAAACACCCAGCTTCACTCCTTGGCTGGTGCTGGGGTTCGCACTGCTGGGGCACCAACTCAGGTACCAGAGGGAACCTGCTCCCTACTGCCCTTATTTTCCAGCAGCAGACCACCAGACAGCAAATCTCCAGAGGAGAACCAATTTGAGCCCAGAGCACTACCCAAACCCCAGGAAATCTGGAAAATAAAAGACCAAAATGTCCCTGAGCCCTGCTGAAGGATTTAGCCTGAACTTCTGTACCATAATGAGCAAAATCACCACTCCATGCCTTTTTCTACCTCTCATTTGTCTCTTTTCCCACTGTTCTCTTATTACTTGCATAGCTATTCTTATTTTGAAAGTAATAGTTACTTTTAATAGAGCAGCACCCAGCTGGGATGAGCCTCCCTTTGCTGGATGCTGAATCACTGTGCAATAAAAGCTGCCCCTTTCACCAAGATTTCACAATCTAATGTCATTCTTTTTCTTGGGCGGCACCCCCTCAGACGATATAACCCCCTCTCTACTTTAGCACCTCTGCTGCACAAGTCAAGGAGAACACTGTTGTCTCCACACACCTTGGTAAAAATGCCTGCCTGTTTCATACAACATCACAGAATCATTTGGATTGGAAGGGACCTTAGAGTTCATCCAGCTCCCAACATCTCCCACTGGATCAGGGGCTCCAAACCCCATTCAACCTGGCCTTGAAGCCCTCCTGGGATGGAGGGGTTCTCTGGGCAGGTGGTTCTCTGGGCAGGTGGTTTTTGTGGTACAAGGAAGGGATTGAATGATCAGGAGTACTGGTTCTCTTCCTCTTTTCTGTATTTTCTCATAATTTTATCATTAGATACAGAGCTGCCGTCCTCCTGCCTTGGGGCTCTCCCCCACACAGAGAGCTCCTCCAGGATGCCAAGCCCATGATCTCCATTGCAAATCATCCTCCTGCTCTGCAGTATTGGTGGAGTATTAACTGCTCTAAAGTCACTGTCCCACCTCTGCTCTCTTGCCACCTGCATCATGCAAGGTTTCTGACCCCAGCTCTGGAGTGAAGGAGTGAAGAAGAGCTGGGATGGAGCTGGATGCTCAGTGCTAAACAGGGAGGGAACAGCAGAGGGAGGCATCAGGCCAGACACGAGAACAAGA